>QGSO01000576.1:0-515701 GCA_011037825.1 Carya cathayensis
TTTATTGTGTATGTGTGATGTGTAAGAGAACTACAATTTATGTATGTATGTTATCGTATATGCCATGTCATGCTATGTCATTACATGTTTATCTGCTACGAATGATTTAATCTCTCATGAATAATTATCTGTTACATAATCTTTTCTGTCATACAATGATGTATGTTATAAGTATGCATGTTAAGTATGCCATGAAATGTTATGATTAAATCATATTGTGCCATTTACAAGTATACGCCATGTTAGAAAAGTATATGATATTAATTAATATCTCATGCATTAAGAAAGATAAGACATGTTATGTTACTTATAATACGTGGGGCCACAACAACTGTGGAGTACGTATTATATCTTATGTTATGTTATGATAATACGTGGGGCCACAACAACTGTGGAGTACGTATTATATTCTATGTTATTTATAATGCGTGGGGCCACAACAACTGTGGAGTACGTATTATATTTATGTTACTTATAATGCGTGGGGCCACAACAACTGTGGAGTACGTATTATATCTTATGTTATGTTATGATAATACGTGGGGCCACAACAACTGTGGAGTACGTATTATATTTATGTTATTTATAATGCGTGGGGCCACAACAACTGTGGAGTACGTATTATATCTTATGTTATGTTATGATAATACGTGGGGCCACAACAACTGTGGAGTACGTATTATATTCTATGTTATTTATAATGCGTGGGGCCACAACAACTGTGGAGTACGTATTATATTTATGTTACTTATAATGCGTGGGGCCACAACAACTGTGGAGTACGTATTATATCTTATGTTATGTTATGATAATGCGTGGGGCCACAACAACTGTGGAGTACGTATTATATCTTATGTTATGTTATGATAATACGTGGGGCCACAACAACTGTGGAGTACGTATTATATTCTATGTTATTTATAATGCGTGGGGCCACAACAACTGTGGAGTACGTATTATATTTATGTTACTTATAATGCGTGGGGCCACAACAACTGTGGAGTACGTATTATATCTTATGTTATGTTATGATAATGCGTGGGGCCACAACAACTGTGGAGTACGTATTATATTTATGTTATTTATAATGCGTGGGGCCACAACAACTGTGGAGTACGTATTATATTTATGTTACTTATAATGCGTGGGGCCACAACAACTGTGGAGTACGTATTATATTTATGTTACTTATAATGCGTGGGGCCACAACAACTGTGGAGTACGTATTATATCTTATGTTATGTTATGATAATACGTGGGGCCACAACAACTGTGGAGTACGTATTATATTTATGTTATTTATAATGCGTGGGGCCACAACAACTGTGGAGTACGTATTATATCTTATGTTATGTTATGATAATACGTGGGGCCACAACAACTGTGGAGTACGTATTATATTTATGTTACTTATAATGCGTGGGGCCACAACAACTGTGGAGTACGTATTATATCTTATGTTATGTTATGATAATGCGTGGGGCCACAACAACTGTGGAGTACGTATTATATTCTATGTTACTTATAATGCGTGGGGCCACAACAACTGTGGAGTACGTATTATATTTATGTTACTTATAATGCGTGGGGCCACAACAACTGTGGAGTACGTATTATATTTATGTTACTTATAATGCGTGGGGCCACAACAACTGTGGAGTACGTATTATATTTTATGTTACTTATAATGCGTGGGGCCACAACAACTGTGGAGTACGTATTATATTTATGTTACTTATAATGCGTGGGGCCACAACAACTGTGGAGTACGTATTATATTTTATGTTACAAGAAGTATGGGGCCACAACAACTGTGGAGCATACACTACATGAGACACAGCAATTGTGACATGTAGAATACGTGGGGCCACAACAACTGTGGAGTACGTATTATATTTTATGTTATGTGTATTCATGGGGCCACAACAACTGTGGAGCATACACTACATGAGACACAGCAATTGTGACATGTAGAATACGTGGGGCCACAACAACTGTGGAGTACGTATTATGTTTATGTTACTTGAATACGTGGGGCCACAACAACTGTGGAGTACGTATTAATGCACGTTATTAATCAAGACAATTGAATAATATTCCAAGTTTATGTTAAGTACAGTTTCAGATCAAATACATGATAAGCCAAGTTTTAGATCAAGTCCATGTTATGTTATACTCACGTACATGTTATGTTCAAGTTTATGTTATTTTCAAGTTCTTATTTATGTTATGCAGGTTTACGTTCATGCTATATTTCAAGTCCATGTTATGTTTCACGTTCATGTTATGTTGTTTGTTCATGTTATGTTTTAAGCTTAAGTTCATGCCAAGTTAAGTCAAGTTCAGTTCACGCTTAAGTTCTGGTTAAGTCATGCTATATGTCAAGTTATACTATGTTTATGTATGACTATAATTATGCATTTATGCTTTTACTGCCATGCATGCATTTTTAACCTGTGTTGAGTTTTATGTTAACTTACTGAGATTTGTAATCAAATCTCACTGTGGTAGTCCCAACTACCATTCCCCCCGAATGGTAGATCTTGTTACAGGACCCAAAGGAGAATTGGAATCTGACCAACTGAATACGGTCGACTAGGCCACGGTGCGATGTTGATGATGGTATAGTATTTAACTTAGGTTAATACTTGTACTTTTGGAGTTGTATCTCAAGTATTCTTTTGATCACAACCATTTTGGACTAGTGTGATGATCACGGCTTTTTAGTATGCCTTTATGTATGAATTATGTTTCAAGTATTTGGGATATATTTAGTTTGGTGCATAGTATTGCTAAAGAAAAAGATTATCCGCTGCGAATATTGCATAATGCTAGATGCATGTTAGGAACATTGCATCTTATATGTCATGAACGGGGGCAGGTAACCTTGTGTTGCATGTCTCGACGCTTCAAATGTCCGTTCAATCCCAAGCGGAATTTGGAGGCGTCACAGTCACCATTCCTAATAATTCCACTAGAGGAGTGAATGATAGTGCAATAGCGTTTTCCTCCTATATTGGCACAGTAATCTGAGCTTATACTCTATTTTATGTGTGCTTCTAGCGAGATATTCCCAATGAGATTAAGGAGCGCATTCGGAGTCATGTGTCGGTGAGTTTACTTTGAGAGTTCATTTTTTTCACCTAGATTAGTATATCATATTTTTGACGTAATTAATTTATAATTAAGATGAATTTGACCTCGACTTTGGCCATAAAGAGGATTTGAGAACTGTGAATAAGTTAATGGCTACACTACTCCGACGTCACAATGGACGATGTCACGACCACTTCAAAAAGTTTGAGACATTTGAAGGGGCTGCATAGTCCCCTTTCCAATAGATGAAGTTAGACGATTGGAGAAAGTGTTGTGATCTTTTCGCATCTCTAGAATATCAGGTATTCTAGATTTATTTCCCATAATTATTTACATTTATATTTTTTGTTCATATTATATGTATATATATTACAATTAACATTCTTAATTAATTTTGTAGCACTTAAGTTCTACAAATGCACATAATAGATCCGCTCTGACTATCCACCATCGTGCTAGTTCAAGATCAATTCATCGTCTTGCTGAAAAAATGGTAATTAATAAACTATATAATTCATTTATTTTCTTGCTATTCTTTTACATAAATACTAACACTATCTTTTTAAAATTGCTAATGTCATTTTGTTATAAACATGATGATCCTGAAAACTTTTCCCTCGTTTATGTCTATGTTGCTGCTCATACTAATGAGCGTAGTGAGTGGATAGATCCTGCCGCTGCAGATAATTATGTAAGTGGTGTTCCTTTTGTTAAATAAATTATGCAACATGTAAATAATTTATTTTTTATTTGTATTTCTTTTAATATGTTACTTATTGTGTGTTTTGGTCTTTCAAATTGTAGGAAAAAATGATGGAGATACAGTCAGCTTCCAGAGAATCCTCTTCTAGTGACATAGACATTTTCACGCAAGTGCTCGGACCCAACTCTAGTATGGCAAGAGGTTTGGGATGATCTTTCAAGCATTTCAGGTCATCCTTTTCAACATAATCGACTTCACAAATTAATAATCTTACCAAAGATTTAGAAGCTGCATGACGTGAGAATGAGTATATGAGGTCTAGACAGTAAGAGTGGGAGTCCCTCTTAGAGCAACAGTCTCATTTATGGACGCGTTTGCAGGACCTATAAAGAGACCAGGATGAAAGAATACGCAGTGAGGTCCAAGAGTGTGCAACATGAGATAATGCTGCAAATAAAGCATGTTATGTCATTGCAATAGAATCGCGGTGGACGAGGAAAGAAAAAGAAATGCATTTTATCAATGTATTATTTTTTTAATATCTAATTTGAAAACACCTGCAAACATTGTTGGTTGTGAAATATGTTATGTAATATAATACAATTGGTATAATTTGTATGATTTTTAATTGGATGAGTTTAATATTTCTGATGTGTACATTCAAATGTAAATAAAATATGTTTGAATAGTATTTCACATTCGAACACACGTTTGAACGTTCTCATCATCAAATGAACATAATGTTTGAATGTTTAAACGTTTAACGTTCCAAACCTCCAAACATACTTCTTGCGTTCGAACTCTACTTTGTTAACATTCGAATGAACGTCTGAACGTTATGATACGTACGTTCGGACATTGGTCCATTTACGTTGGAATCTAAATTCGAACGTAATGTTCAAAAGTAAATATGATACGTTCTAACTATAATCAACAAGCATTACCTTCTATCATTCGGATGTCAATTGGTCTGGTTTACGTTCAAACGTGACTTTTTGTGACAGATTTCAACCATCACAGAAAAAGGAAACGTTCGAATGTTATATCAAACGGCACACCGTCAATCGTCACTAAAACTATTTTTAGTGACGGTTGTATAGTAAACTATTACCAAATGTATTCTGTGACGCACATTAAGTGACGGTTGTGGTGATGATCTTCAACTGTCACCAAATTTATTTTGTGACTTTTTGGTCATTTTTTGTGACAGTTTCCTCTGTCACTAAATCTCATTTTTGTTGTAATGTACCTGGGTACCCTGTTTGGAACCTGGGTGAACAATCTTATACATTAACACGATACATTCCGTTTGTATGGACTCAAATAAACTTTATAGTATCTGTTTTTGCCCTCTGATGGATCATACCAAATTAAAGTATATGGAGCATTAAATAATTAGAGTAATTAATAATTACGTACAATCATAGTGAATTTTTATAAAAATGTGGTTTGAATCATGGGGTACTGGTGGCCAGAGCTAGGAAATCTTGGGGGAGGAATCCATGATATATGGGTCAAATATTTCATGAGGTCACCATACTATTAGCTAGAACAAAATAAGCCAATAAGCCAGGGGATAAAACCCTTATCCCTTGCCATCTTTTGCAGTTTATTGCGATTGTAGAGCTAGGGCCCCCATTGGGTTTTTGGCAATACTTGGAAAGTACGTTGGCAATACTTGAACAACGTACAGTACACTTGATGACATTAATTTTCTTTTCTTAGGACATCCTCCCTATTGCTGTTGGTTCATGGCAAATGACCAAGGTTAAGGGGCTTAAAACAACTGCTGTTCAACTATTACAGATTTTGTGTTGGGCATAACACTTTCAAAAGTAATGATACTACGCGTTCACCACCCAACAATCACATCCTGTCATGTAACCAAAAGTAGGACAAAGTCAAAGAGACTGGTATAAGAATATGGTTTCTTTTTTATCTCTTTCCCACTTCTTTTTTCCTGTCTCTTTTGATCCTTATTTTCTCCTCTGAAAAATGCTACTTTTTCCACGGGAAGCTATCGTTAAGACTTTATTATTATTACTTACTTAATCACTTAATGATTAAGTAAGTATTTTTTAATAATATTGTATTTTTTTAAAATATTTAAAAATGTTAAAAAAATACATATAAAAAAAAACACACAAAAACCACTAGTGAGAACCCAACAGCGGCTGTAGAGCCACCCTTCTCCTTTCTCATGTTTGTTGATTGGTATATATATATATATATATATGTATATATATATGATGCATTTGTGCAAAGGACTGACAAAGGCAATTGCCGATCACTGTTCAGGCCGAGTCAAGGCCGGTTCCCATTAACAGTAGTCTAAACCAAGCTGAATGAACTTGATCATGAACGAATTTCATGAAGATGCGAATAAAAACTTGGAAACTAGTCTTTTCATAAAAAAGGACGAAACAGAAGACATAATACCATCCTGATTTTACTTGATTTTGTAGCTTGGAATCACACACACAAAAAAATAAAAATACAAAGATAACATGCAGTGATAAGCAAAAACTTTAATGTGTTCATCTCCATAATTTTGCATGTCATAACTAATCTTGTTATAGTACAACTATTTAGGATTGGGCGATTGATCAAAAGCTACAATATTTTACTTTTAAGCAATAGGCTAAAGCCTATATGTACTAGAATAAGCTTTTGCCACTGGAAATTCTCTTTTAAGCCCAGTTTGACAAGCACCAAACCACAACAGATATCAAACAACGCAATAATGGAGTAAAAGGGGCTACTGCTTTTTCCCCCACCACTCCACCCCCTTTAATCAAATAAAGGCCACCATTTTAAAAAAGAATCAGCTTTCAGGGTTCAAGAGAATATGCATGGATCTCCCTTCTTCATTCAGCTCTTAATTAGTTTTCTAAGCTCAAACTTTTAGCCCCCATCAAGCACTTATGAATGCCTAACTTTTCCTCCCCTGCAAAGTTACCAAATAATTAAATCTTTCTCCAACTTCGAACTTTACCTGCACCTCCTTATGATCATCAACTTTGCTTCACATTTCCATCCATCAAATTTCCTAATTATGATCAAATCCATCCATTGAATGATGAAGGGTGGCAGATGGGTTGCACGGTCCCCACACCCAGGAAGTCCCTAGTTTCCCCTTCAGAGCCATCTTCAATCTCCGCGTGCCGGCGTTTGGCTGGGTGTATCTGAAACAGGTCACCTGCTGTTTTTTCAGCATCTTTCCTGAGATTAGAAAGTAATGAATTTGAACCATAGGGTCCACCCAATTTGTTCGCATCCTGAACTCGACTGTCATTGCACTTCAACCGAAAGCTCCCTAGGAATGATGGGTCAGTTGAAGTTGATCCAATTTGAGCAGCCTTTTGCAATAAAGCCGTTGCTGACATATTTGCTGAAGGTGTTTGATTAGACTGGTGTTGGGTCTCATACAAGGAAGGAATACTTAAAAGCTGAGTTCCAGCCTCCTTCAGGTCGATTAGTGGAAGTGAAGTGCTTGTTAACTCTTCGGCATTACTCGAAGAGAGCTTAGTTCCAAAAACCCAATTTTGGTGATAATCCGGTGGCGAAATATTCGAGCACGACACGAGTGGATCTGCAAACGTTGCTCCTGAACACAATGGCCCAAGTTGATGAATCCCTTGGAGATTGTTATTAATCATTGTTTCCTGGCCTTGGGATCCATGGCCAATCCATAGGGATAGTCCTCGAGTCGTTGGGTTAATTATTGTGTCTTCATTGCTTGAGATTGGCTTGAAAATAGACGGGACATTCTGTGGGATGCTATGGCCTAGAGGAGTTCCCATGAAATGGTAGTTGATATTGCCTGCCACTGCGGTGTTCATATTTGAGACTGCTTTCACTCTGGCTGTTTCTTCTGCCAAGGCATCGCAGAAGGCTCTATGTGTTAAGAAGCTATCTCGCCTGCTCACAAAGAGTTTACAAACTTTAACCTAATTAGCTTCAAGAAATATTGAATTGGAAAAATATAAGAGAAGCATGAGCAGAAGCACACAATAATCGAAACAGGAAAAAGGCAATATATCTGACATGGAGGGATGGTATTTTGAAGGTCATTACGTCAGAACAAGTCTAATTTGCATCAGTAAAGAAACTACAGGTAATCACCCACCTATGATGGGAAAACAAAGAACGAAAATTACAAACACATAAATAATTGCAGAAGTTATCAAAACAGTTAAGATACAGAATCCCAATACATATGAGAAATTAGATGCTACAGGCCGTAGACTCAGACGATGAATATATATCATCAACGTACGACATTTTGTCTTTCTAACGAGTTATTTGTCTTCAGAAGGGCCCCTCCTTTGTTGATAGAGAGAGAGAGAGAGAGAGAGAGAGAGAGATAGCGTGGCGCAGACAAAGATACAACAGCCACAAGAATAGCGTGGCGCAGACAAAGATACAACAGCCTCAAGAATCACTTTAATTCAGGCTTCATTTGGCTTCTTTACTTTCTTCTTTGTTGAAATTGATTAGCTAGTACTGTTGCATGAAGAAAGTGATGATGCTCTTTTTTCTGGTATACAGACAAGGATCGATCTCAAAATCACAAGTATCATTTCCTGCCTTTATTTCCGCAGATCACCATCGATCAATTACTACCTTTTCATATAATTTGAGTCTTACTATGACCATACTTCTACCAATAAAAATATATAGTAATAACAAACACAGCAAAACATTACCTTGAAAATACAGTTCCGCAGTCACATTTATATTCCCTGGTGCCACAAGTCTTGGAGTGGGCTTTCCAATCTGACTGCACAGCGTAGCGCTTTGAACACTTCTCACATTTCCACTTCTTCTCGCCATGTTTCCGACAGAAGTGCTTCTTTATTCCGGTTAGGTCTCCAAGAGCCCTAGAGGGGTGGTGGTGGACGCAGGCCTTTTCGGGGCACACATAAACACGTTTCCTTGGTTCTTTGCTGGTCCTTTGCTTTAGCTTCCATGGCAGGTTATGTCCCCGCCGGTGGAGTTGCAAGTTTTGATCCCTTTGAAAACCCTTCCCGCAAATTTCACACAAGAATCTGTTGGTTGCCATCAGGGTCTTTGGCGACAAAGCGATTACTTCAGCTTCGGGATCTGTTGAAAAGCATTCATTTGGAATCACCATTTGTACATTAACTACTTTGAATATACCCGTGATCAGAACAAATCAGAGAGAGAGAGAGAGGGAATTGTAAAAGCTATAGAGAAGTGAGAATATGGAAGCTTGCCTGGGGTGCCTGGGAGGTTTCTCTTCTTCTTTACGACTGGAGGATTGGATCCAGGCCGAATTGTGTTCTCGTCAATAAGATTTGGATGTGCTTCTTCAGCCATCTTTTCTAGCATCGTAATTAAGCTTTCTCTTCTCAGTCTATAACTCAGAAAAAGTTTTTGTTTCGGTTAAAGCCAGGAAAAAGTTAAGCACATCAATCTGAATATCAATCAGTAAATTGAATTACGAGACCACAGAGAAAGAGCTGCTTTCTTTTTGCCTGAAGTAGTCTCAACCCTTACAAGTCAAGTTGATATATGCAAGATTGGATCTCCATCCCTTCTCTCTCTCTCTCTCTCTCTCTCTCGATCGCTCTCTAAAATATGTCTGCAGTCACATTTTGATTATCTACTTTTTAGGTGGAATATAATAGTCCTACGCTGTTCGAGGCGGTGAAAAGTTAAAGTTGGCAGGGAAGAGAGGGAGAGAGAGAGAGGTTTGATAAGCGAAGGTGCATGGTGACACATATCATGAGGTCGGGAGAAAAGCTACTTCCACGCTTTTCTATTTGGAATGATTATCCCATAATTTGTTTGCTTTTTGTTTTTTCCAATTTTCTAAGCAACTCTCATCCAATAACCATGTTTGAGTAAATTTATTTTGATTATAAAATAATGGTTTAATTATATGCATGAAAAGGACATAAAATATTTCGAAGGACGCGGCCTGCTCGTCCCTTGTAATATTTTTTTTATTTCTAATCAATTCTCCTACCAATTCTTTGTAATAAATTTGTTTGTCATGGATCAATTTAATTATTTATGTATATAAGTTGGTGTGATAAATTTCTCATAGGAGTGATATATGTTTCTATGTTAACTACTAGGTTTACTAACAAAATTTTTCTATAATTAGTATTAGATAAATTATTGAATTGAAATAACTGCCTTTTATGCCTTCCAAATATAAAGTGTTCTATACCACACAAAGATTCAAATACTCTCTATAATCCAATACCAATCAAGCATCGCGTTCAAGGGTATCTCACTCACGAGTGACAACTGTGAGAGCAATTCACTTCTAATCCTATAATTTTTGTAGCACAAAGATCTTGATCTTATGTTATGCTAGCTATGTTATTTCTTCCTTTCTTCCTTTTCTTATTTTGTTGGGTAAAAATATTTCAAATGTCATAATATTATAAAACCCTCATCTTTTTGCCTAAGTTTCATACTTTTAGTACCACTTCATTATCATCTCTTACTCATTTCTCAAACTTATTGTTAGTAAAAGAAGAAAATCATGTTTAAAAAACTTCACACATTCAAATTATAAAAAAAATTTGAAAATAGAGTATAATTATGAAATTAACAATGCCCAATATCATTTCATGCATGTGAGGATTGTGCCAACACAAGAAGACAAACCACTTTCCATGGTCAAGTGGAAGGCAAAGAAGAGAGCGTTTCCTTGAAAAGATGGAAGACTAGGTAGCGACGGTCTTCAAGCTACAGCTAGTCCAACGGGGTGAGCAACACTATGTAGAAAGCCTAGCAGACACATCTCAGCACAGGGCGTAACAGAAGCCTTTCCACCTTGTAACTAGCGAGCAAGTACCCATGTGAAGAATGAGAAGCTGAAGAGCCTAATAGTTCTAGAAAAAGGTACCAATCGTACAAAGGGTGAGATACGAGTCTAAGGCAAGCATCGGTTGAAGGCAAGACCCATACGAACGTAAGGGCTTTCTAGGATAACACGAAAATGCTTACAAGGTAACAGTACCGTATGCAGAGGCCCATACTTCACCTGAAATGTCACATCTAGAGTAAGTCTGCAGAAGAAAGGTCACGGCCTGCAAATCATATCATATGAACCCAGAGGTATATGGTCTAGCGCCACTTGAGAGAACACCATTCGAGGAGGTATTGTGAACTGGACTAAAGACAAACTGCAGGAACATGTGTGCCTTATCCCATCAGTCTGTCTCTATATCCTGCAGATGGACGATTAAGACTAAATGGCTCCTATTCCGGCACACGAATAGTCATAAGGATGTTAGAAGATCACTTGATGATCCTGCCCTATAAATCACTTAAGCTGAAAGTCCAAATCTTATTTTTAAGATAGTAATGGTTTGAATCTCTTTGGAGTCAAAGTCCTAAAAAAAAAACCAGTGGCTTTAGAGGGAGTAATGCCAGTACTGTCGTAATGTTTCTAATACTATGAGGTAAGGTAGTTTCTATTACAGTATTAGAAAATGTAGGGTAAATGCTGTGGGTATGTTGTGAGTTCTAGCATTGCATATTCTGTATCTTTCCCATTTTTGTTCATGAATTAATAAATATTTTCTTTCATTATATTTACGAATATCTTTACATTGTGATTTTGAAATTTTGAAGTTTGAATGGTTTGGATTGGTGATGTGGTAATTTTAGGTGTGTGAGTTTTACTGTGAGTCAATCATCATGGAAGAGTTGAGGATTCCCTAGGCTATTCCTAAGACATGTGGTCATGAGTTTCATACTAGTAGAGAGTGTCATGCCCTTGTGATGATTGGGGTGGAATGCCTTCGTATTGGGCCCACTTATAGAAAGTTCAGAGATTCATCAGGCATATCATGTGTGGTGTCTTCGAGTCGATTTCCTGGGTAGAATGTGTCCCCAGTGCAACAAGTATGCTTCGGTATGTATATTGGCTAACTTGAAGTAGGCAAATAAGCTTGCACCTTGGTTGGGTGGGGGTGAGTTGTCGAGCTGAACGGTGAAGTGATTTCCCCTACTTGGCATTTTATAAGATGCTATTTTATGAGATAATATTTATGTGTGATAATCTAGGTGATGTGATGAGATAAGTTTTACACGTTTAAGAAAAGGGTCATTCCTCGTTTCGGGGATATGTATATATACATATACTTGAGTTTTGCACAGACAGTAATTCCATAGAGGGTGATTCATCGCCATGACTATGAATGTATGTGTTTTGCTTAGAGAGTGATTCTTTGTTACACACAAATTCACTTGTTCACAGATCTTTTGTATGAAACTATGCATTGTCTCTAATTAGTGATTTTTTCATAGTTGTTTAACCTATATATTATTTCATTTATCGGAAAGCATAGACTTTGATGCAGAGTTAACCCTAGGAGAGATCAGGTACCTGAGGAAGAAGGCCGACCAAACCCACTCAAGGAATAGCAACAAAGGCCTATCTCCGTTAATAGTATTTATAACATTTTGAATGCATCGTTTAGCCCAGCAACAAATCGCATATAGCTTGTAAGTACTGGATGTAGCAAATGAATAGGATGGTACCATATAAGGTTACTTGGGAAATGAAGTGAATATGGATATTTGTGAAGTTAATGAATAAACCAATTTATGGTTTAGACCACTAGTATGAATGGTGATTTAGTCACTACAAAAAAAAAAAAATTTGGTTGCTAATACTTTTTTCGTTGCTATTAATTGATTACAAAAATTCATTTTTTTTGTAGTGAGTATTTAACTAAACCGTTACTTATTTTGCTACAGTACAATTGAATAGTTACTAACACATACGTGCACTTCCATGTGAATAAGGCATGATCATTCTCATTCTCAATTTAAATTCTGGGTGTTTCCGATCGGTTGGCACGCTTGATACTATAGATTCTCATGAAATCCTTTATCGAAGAACGGGGTGCCACAGTACAAGTATGCATTTAACTTTTATGCTTTCCCTCTGAACGCGCTAGCTCCACCTCTGCCTCCACCACTAAATCATAACATTAATCAAGAAAAGAAAATATAAATATGCAACCCTCCAGCCAAAATCAAATAATAATAGTTTTAACGAAAGACCGCACAACACATGACGTACATGATTTATATCCGATTATCATCATATATGCAGTATGTTGACAAAGGAAACTACACGAAAACTCAATGCAGTGCACACAAATTTGACCACATGATTCGCTCGCAAACACGTACATCTTATCGTGCCTGATCCATCGACACACATCGAGCCCCTCTCACTAGTGCCTAGCTCAGACCGCCTTCATGATCACAGTTCTCTCTCTATTTTTTCTTCAGCTGAACCTCGTACAACGACAAATAAACCACTAAATTCTTTTTTATTCTCAGGATGAGATAATCCGATATGGGTCGTGTGATTTCGTTTTGCTATGATATTTTTTCCCCATAGATATATAGTTACAAAGTACAGTTATTATAAGGTACAAAAAGACACACAGTCGCCCAAGACTGAGCTGGTCGCTGGCCGCTGCCATCCCAATAATGATTTTGGCCGCCCTATCTTAGGTTTGCTGAAACCTAACTCTACCCCACCCCAAAAAAGAACCTGCAGGAAGATCAAAGAGCACTTTCTACTGCCTCCCAGCTCCCGGATATAATTTCCTAGGCGTGAATATCTATGAATTTCCGTCAGCACGATATAATGATCAGTCCACAATTTCAATCATGGAAAAGCAATATAGTGGCATTGTGTGTTTGTGGACAAGATATTAATTTAACTGGTCTGAGCGAGTGCGACTGTCAAAGACACGAGCATCGGCTTGCGGCCAATTAGTCAAAGTAGCAGATAAGGCATTTCTTATTTTCTTACACGCGTAAATTTTTTTATTGAAAAAAACATTTAAATGAAAATAGACACATCAAATAGATTTTAATATATCTATTAATTATTTTTAAAAAATTCTATATACTATAATTCCATCACGCTCTTATCTTATTATATAAAATATAACACATTTATAATTATTAAATAATATTTTATTAGATGATTATTTATCATTTAATATAGAAACAGTCATTTCTTTCCTTAAAAGACATAATAGGAAAAATATGGTAACTACTTATAAAATTGCAGATGATTTTATTCCTAAATTGTGTAGGACATTTCAATACACCTCTTCACGTGTGAGCCGTTATTTCCGGTATCATCATCGTGGATAGGTCACAGGAACCCATCATCAGTCATAGATTAACCTGATTCTGATACAATATAGAAACATCAATTTCTCTATTTAAAATACCTAATTGGAGGAATATAATAACTTCTTATAAATCTCATGATTAATTTATTCTTAAATTATGTGGAACTTCTCAATATCTAATGATGATAAATATCACATTTTATATAATAACATAAAAATCCAAATAAAAATAAAAAATATAGTATTGCTCATTATTTAATATTATACAAAGCATTCATACAGATAATAAAAAATATCATAAAATTCATATATTCTTCGCACTTCAAACCTTAGAATTCGAGTTCCTTATCGTCTGACTACTGCTTGTCTCCCGTACCGATCTCACGGGTGCTGGTACTCATCTAGGTTTAATGATCAGGCCTAACTCATGAACTAGTCATCGATACTTTGGGAATCTCCAAACCTGCATGCACGTGCATCCAGGCACTTGCCCAACTGTCAGTGAGTAAAAATCCAAGGGAAACGATCGACGAAACAAAACAGGGGAAAAAAATAAAAATAAAAGGGCATAATCACGCAGACGACAGTAAACGACCGATTACTGTGTCTTCCCCAAGTGATATATGGATTAGGTATGTGTTTATTTATAATTATCATATATATCTGTATGAATAATATATACGGAACACAGAATTTTCACGTGACTTGAGATTCTTTTATATATATATATATGTTCGATCGACTTGAATCGGCCTGGCACAATAAATAAATAAACAAGGTACGTAGCTCGACAAAATGATCAAGGCATCATGAGTTAAATGTGGAACGATTGAAGGTTTGAAACTGTTTATATGGATCGAGCTAGCGTTGAAACTGTTTATATGAACGTGAGGAATAATTCTCGTGCATAAATATATATGTACGTGGCCTAATGACTCTACCTTGAGCCATGCACTGAACGAAATGTATATTATATAAGGCATGGGCTTCGGATTCTTTTACTCTTGAGTACCAAACAGTAAATGCCAGCTATATATACAATATAATATATGATCAAAAATTGATTAATATTATATAATAACTATGGGTTAGTAAGAATATTAAAAGACAATTAATTATGCCTTCTTATTATCTTATTTGAGTTACAATACTGGGATTAGCATGAGAGGGGAACAGGACCAACAGGTTAAAAGACAACCAGCTGACAAAGGCAGTGAATTTTTGGAAGTGTGAGCTGCCGTCCGCTTGTGGGCTGACTTTTCTCCCCAGCCCTTAATCATAATCTAATGATGTTTTTGCTTTCTAGCTTTGTTTAGTATATTATCTTTGGAGTTTTGCTGTTGAACTCTGGTGTCCCCAGAATATTCTTTCCATCTCCAACACTTGCACAAAAACTTCAACTTTAAGGCCCTAGCTATAAGATTCCATTGCCAAAACCCCACGTCTGTGTCTCTCTCACCAGGGTAAAAACTACAATAATATATAAATTATTTGTCAAATAGAGCAAGGTAAGGATTTGAAATATATGGGTTTCTGGAAAAGCAGAGTGTTGTCACCTTGGGGTATGTTGGTTTCTTACCTTGTCTTCTAGTCTGAAAATGCAGGGAGAAGACAGGTTATTTTATAGTTCTTTGTGCAATTCAAACAACACCCCAGATGGGTTTCCTAATTTCCATGCATAGAAATATATACCTCCAATTCCAAATCAAATCCTCCTAAATTGTTCAAACATAGTATGTTTTATGCTATGTTTTATGCTCAACAAATTGTGATGAATCTGTCCTTTAGCACACGAGATATGATAAAATTGTGAAATCCATAGGTTTGTGACATTGTCTGTCCAACTATCTTAGGAAACCATGTGATATTGGACTTATTAGTTAACAAACACCGAAAGATCAAAACCGGTTTAAGTGTAATTACAGGTTCAAACAGAAGGGGCAATTTAGTCAAACGAAAGATTGGAAAATTTGCTGTGGAAGAGAAGTTTTTTCACTTGAACAAATACCTAAAAGGTGAGTAGATTTGACTCCAGGAATCCATTACAGAAACCCACATGCTTTGGCTTCTCAAAAGTTGGAGAATATATGCCTTTCCACAAATCTAGTTTTCCATTTCCCATCTTTTATTTCTTTTCCTTTACTTCTTTATTATAATCTGTGATACAGATGGAGCAAACCTAGAGGAGAGACAGACCATTGCATTTTGCCAAACCTTCTTTTATAGGTATAAAATAGTATGTATAGTGGTATGAATATTCCTTTGAATTTTGAGGCTTTGTGCTGTGCTTTGTGGAAATGCATAAGATTAATACTAAATTCTACCATCTTCATTTCCTTTTGCTCCCATTCCCAAGGTTTACTTTCAATAGAAAGTCATCAAGCAGGGCAGACTCAAAGGTTGATACCAAAATCTTCTTCCTTTGAAAGGATAATTACTCTTGATTAATTCACGCTTTTCCATATCAAATTTAACACTCTAAATACACTATTTAGATGTACGATCGAGCTCCTTAAACAAGAAGCATCTAAGGGCCACTAGCATCATTTTTTTGACTTACTAAAGACATTCATTTTCATGGGGGCAAAACGCTCTTCTTCTTCCTGACCAAGTCATCTTGATTGATGTGGCAAAAGAACTTTTCAGACAAAGAGGAAATGATCCTCTCATATTAATGAAAGAGACAATATTTAATGATGTACTTGCTTGGACAGAAATTATTTCAACAAGTAATGTAGTACCCTATGCTTTTGAATGCACGTGTTACCCTGTCTCAAAATAGGGCCATCTAAACTTATAAAGAAGAACGTAAGATTAAGAGGAAGAATGCATAAGGTGAAGTTGGGGGTTGGACTAATTCTTGTCCTTTAAGATTAATAGGAAAGGAAACTTGCATGTTGGTCCTCTACTCTTAATGTAAATATCAAATAATTTAACAACATCGAACACGACAAATAGGTTGATGCATATGAATTCAACCTATTTTTTTCACACAACATTTGAGACTAAAGCATGTGTATGTCACCTAGTGGATGGATGTTAATGGATTCTAGTTTTTCCCCAAAACGACCAACTTACTAATTAATAAGGGCCCCTAACTCTAGTGGATCTTGTCTTTCCCAGACAATGGTCCAATTGAAAAGACAGTCGGCCAACTCCATTCTCCATCCCTGCTTTTATTTTTGGTACTGCGGATTGACTGTATATAATAAGCTTTTGTACTCCTTTTCATGTTGTAAATCTCATATGTACAGAGAGAAGAAGCATATTACAGTACGTTATTGAATGCGTCTAGGAAAAAAAATTTCTATCCATATGCTAAAAAAAAGCAAGTTTTTCATGAAAATTATAGCACCAAGAACATAATGCTACATTCCAAATTTGCAGCCCTCCCTAAGATGATGTTGTGAAACAAATTCCCGATGCAGAAACCAAAATGCTGGTTTCTACGCACTAGAGGGTTAATTCTATGGCTTGCATGTACTACTCTCATGGGTCCACCAACAATAAAGCAATAAACAACAAATGATATTGCTATCAAGCAATGCCATGCATGTATATTATCAGAGACAACGGGATTCTCTTTCTTGCCTGGAAAGCAAAGCTAAAGCACCCACTCTCTCTCTCTCTCTCTCTCTCTCTCTCTCTCTCTCTCTCTCTCTCATTTATATATAGTGAATTAAGGATAAAGATCCCACATATTATCCTTTTATAGAGAGAGGAAGCCCAGATAATACCCAGATGAAGAATTAAGTATTCATGACACCAAAACACGCTCGTGTACTGAGAGAAACAAAGATCACTATCATCTTTTTCCTGTTTTCAATTGAAATATTTAATTGTGCTGATATGTGAAGGTTACCATCAAATTATATGAGCACTGAAGTTCCACCATGGAAAAGATCAATGATCATTAGAATCTCATTTATGTCGATTTCGTACGTTGAATTGTTAGTAGGGAAGAAAAAAACACAGAAAATAAAAATAAAAAGATCATTTTTTGTTATTGATAGAAGATGAAAAAGACTTTTTAAAACCTCTTAACTAATAAAGAAGGTCTGTCTTCCACTTGGTTGATCACTAGAATGATTCAAATAAAAAGTTACTTTAAAAAATGATTTACTATATTTAAAAGAATCTTTGTGATCTCTCATACTTACAAATTTGATAGTAACATGATATATTAAATAATAAGTAGTGTAACACCCGGGCCTAGCACCAAACCCAGACCAAGACTGTGTGCTATTAATTTATTTAAATTAATATTTATGAAAAACCCATTTGAGGATTTAACTAGAAATTTTGAAAGGCTACATGTCCAAATTTTTATTTTGATATAATATAGATATTTTTGGGCATAAATTACGTTTAACGGGTCAATATTTCTAAAACCTTATTCGAGATTGATCGAAAATTTTAATATAAGCCAACGAGCTAAAACTTTTGGTTAGTTGGGATTTTTAATTAGGCTCAAGAGTCAACAAGTTTATTTTAAGGTCTGTTAGGGTGTAGTGGATGATTTTGGACTCAATAAATGAATTAAAGTCCATTTTATAATTTGTAGACCTTTTCTAACTAGTAGTGGCCTAAGAAATTTTACTAAAAGCCCAAGCCGGCCAGTGCATGTAAGTTACATGCACGTTTCTGCCCACTCGCTCTCGTCCTAAAGGTTCCAACTACCTATGTATATATTCACGTACAGTGCCCTATTTACGTAGGAAAAAAAAGAAAAACAAAAAAAGAAACCAAGCAACTGCTAGGGATGCCGTCAACCCAGTAGTATTGTCAAACTTTACACTACTGCCAAGCTCTTTTTTAAAAAAAAAAAAAAAAAAGCAAAAGAAAAAAGAGCTAATAGTCACCTACATAGTAGTCCCGCTCTAAATTTATTAAAGATGCCCTCACTTATGGCGGAAGAATACCGTAATAACAATATTAAAACTCAGGGACTTACAAATTATAACGCTATAAACTAACCACAAACCAAGTGACAAGAAACCAAGCCTAACAAGTATATCAACAAACCAAACAAAGAAACTCCAATACAAACCAACATGCAAAAAGACCAAAAAATAGAAAACAAAACCAACTGGTGCTCTTAAGCTAAAGCACCTTATGATTGGACGCGAATAGCTCGAAGACCTACTTTGTCAACTTTCAGAATCCCTTTTAATAAATGCGACACCTCATTGTATGAGTTCCACGTACTAGTCCCCCTAGCTGAAGCCCAACGTGCTAAAAAATCTATTCTTGCGTTTCCTGCTCTATAATTATGTCGTACCTTAACCTCCAAGGTATATAGAATAAGTTGAATCTTATTTCAATAATCTTCAAGATACCATATGCCACATCTTCCTTTTTGTAACCAGTGAACAACTAGCAAGGAATTTAATTCAACCTCCACTCTTTAAATATCTAATGCTTTGCAATATTGAAGCCCATAGCAAATTACAATGAGCTCAGCTTCATTATTAGTGCCCTGACCTAGTTCTTTAGCAAAAGTCCAAGTAAGGTCCCCTTGTCATCACCAGCAGGCCGCCACCACCACCTTTGCTTGGAAGCAGAAACAGAAATCATCCCCCGACGTGAAGTCCGGCCACTACGTCTCCTTTTGCAGCCACCACACTGCTGTCGTTTCCTCCCCAAACCGCCAACCTCCATCTAATGCAACCACCCCCAGCCCCCAAAGCCCATGGTCCTAGACCAAAAGAACAACGCCACTGCCGCCACTTCCTTCGCCTGAAACTGCCAGCCTTTTGCCCGCCTGGCCGTGACCACCAAACCGTAGCCAACTGCACTGCCGTAAACCCACGAATTAACACCTCTGTTTTTACACACCCAAAACAGAGTTTTTGTTCCCACTATAAGCCACAAAGCCACTACCACCCTCCTCCATTTCTCCACCGCCGGAAATAGCCACACGACACTGCCAAGATTTCACAATTGCCGACGCCCACTTGGCCATTAGCCATTGGCTACACCACAACCACATCGGAGATCACATGGCATAGGGTCCTCCATCCGACGCCAAGCCTCGCCAGCCATGATACACAACTCCATGGGCCACCACCCATGGTGCTTTCTCGCTGGAAGAACATGGCCAGTGTTCCACCCAAAGCCACGACCATCGCCCTCTTGGTAAGCCCAGTTGCAACTCGCAACTCACTCTTTCTCTCTCTCTCTCTCTCACGTTACTCATTCTATCTCTCTCTCTTTCCTATTTTCTCTCTCACAGCAATTCAACTTCCTCTCACATAGTCCTCTCTCGATTTTTGATTTCAGGTCTAGCACAAAATATTAGATGATTACGGCTGGCCACACAGCGGGTAGGAGTCGGACATTCATCCTTTGGTTTCACGACCACGGCATGTTTTGGTTTCTATGAGGTTCACATGTTTATATGCCACGGGCGAATATTTAAGTATGAATATTTTTCAAGGGTCAAAGGACACGGATTTGAGTGGAAAATATTAGAAGGTCAAATTTTGGGGTTAATATGGTATTAGGATTTAATCGGTAATTGGTTGGAGAAAGTACATGAGAATCAATTATTTATGGAAAGGAAAAATATAGTTGTAAGCACAATTATGCACTAATCTGTGCATCAATGTGATGTGATTGGTCAAAAAGTAGATTTTATTAAAAACCGTGTTAATTTAAATTTTAAGTATGAATAAATCAATATTGATACACAGATTAGTGCGCGACTGTACTTGTATGTAGCAAAACTTAAAATAAAAACGCATCGTTTTACATTTTCCCCCTCTCCTCTATTTGTAATTCACGCCACGCCCCATTCCATCTCGACAGCTAGGGGTGAATATCGGCCGGTTCGGACCGGCCATTTTTGGACCGAACCCCGGTCCGGTCCCGGTCCAGGGGTTTTCTACCCCAGATCGGACCGGACCGGACCGAATAAAAATTAAAAAAAATATATTTATATATATTATTTATAGAATATTTGTATATAGTTAATTATATATGGTATTAAAAAATATTAATAGTCTAATAAAAACTATT
This sequence comes from Carya cathayensis, assembly GCA_011037825.1. NCBI lineage: Eukaryota > Viridiplantae > Streptophyta > Magnoliopsida > Fagales > Juglandaceae > Carya > Carya cathayensis. The sequence goes on from QGSO01000576.1 coordinate 20,977, forward strand.
AATAGTCTAATATAGATTGTAGTTATACTTATACTAATATAGTTATACTAAATCATTATAACTAATACTTCAACAATAGCTATAGTGACCTATAATAATAGTCTACTATTAATACTAATATACTATTATATAATTTATATACTTATACTAATCATTCTAATTAATACTATGTATAGCTATATAGTATATTTATCACTATAATTAATATAATTTAATTATCACTATACTTATATTTAATTAATATAAATTATAATTATCACTATACTATAATTTATATAGTTATACTAATCATTATAGTTAACACTTATATAGTTATACTAAAATACTGATTCACCATAACTAATATTACTAATATATATCTATATTAATGGTCTAATACTATTATAATTTATATAGTTATACTAATCATAATAAGTTAATAACTAAATCACTAGAAATATAACTATATATATTTAGTATGAATGTATTATTATATTCTTTAATATATAACTATAATATATAGTACTAGTATATATTAATATATTATAAGAGTTATAGTATAAATATAATATAGAAATTATAATATACTAAATCACTATAACAGTATAACTAATACTAATATATAGTTATACTTATAATCTACTATTATATAGTTATACTAATTACTATAATTAAAACTAATATATAGCTATACTGTATACTTATATAGTTATACTAATACTATTAGTCTATTATATAGTCTAAGACTCTCAATTCTAATATATGCTATATAGTTATAACTAATACTAATATTTATATTAATACTAATAATGTAGAATATAGTTATACTAACTAACTGATTCAACATAACTAATATTACTAATATAATATAGCCAAATTGAATTACTAATAGTCTAATACTAATACAATTATATAGTTATATTAATCATAAATTCATAATAACTAAATCATTATAAGTCTATAACTATATATATTTAGTATCAATGTATTAATATATTCTTTAATGTATAACTATTAGCTATAATATATAGTACTATAATATATAGTACTAGTATAAAAAATCAAAAAACAAATATAGTACTAGTATATATATTAATGTATTAACATATTATAAAAGTTATAGTATAAATTATAATATATCATATATTTGTAAATTTATAATAGTATTAGTATAGTTAGCTTAATATGTAATCTGTTAGTATTAAATCACTATAACTATATAGAGTATTAGCAATAAGAGTATTACTAATTTACTATTATAATATTATTTCTATTATTTAATATAGTATTACATATAGTATCACTATTATTACATATAGCCATTAGTTATAGTATTAGTACTAGTATAGTTATTAGTACTAATAGACTAATAGTATTAATTATTAGTATTACATATAGTTACATATATTACTATTATTGCTATTACTATTACATATAGTTACATATATAGTTATCACTATTACTATTATTACATATAGTTATTAGTTATATTATAGTTATTATTACATATAGTTACTAGTTATAGTATTATTACTAATAGACTAATAGTATTAGCTTATTAATAATATATATAATAGTATACTATATGTATATATATTAAATATATCACAATATAATTACATAAATATTAAACAAAATTTCATTGAATTAAAATAAAAATTAAAAAAAAAAATATAGGGTGGACCGAACGGACCGACCGGACCGAATTAGTCCTTAGGAAGTTCGGTCCGGTCCAGGGTGGGGAAACCCTGGACCGAATAGGTCCAGTCCGGTCTGGAAAACCTCCCCGGACCGGACCGGACCGAACCGAACTCCCCCTTATCGACAGCGCCAAAAATCAAGCCCTAAAATTCATAGAAATCCATATGAACAACTGGATTTTCAGAAAGCAAGAAAATCTTACCAATATTAGAGGAGTCGTTGAGATTGGCATTCAACGGCCAAAAGCAGAGCGACAACTTGGAGCAACGAGCTCCCATTAAAAATCTTGGATAGAAAAAAGCTAAAAATATATATACCTCCCTGTAAAAGCTCCATTTTTCTCTTTATATCACTTTCTTCGGGGTACTGTAGGCATTTGGACTAGAAATGAGGTAAGAGAAGGACACAAAGCTAGAGATATATATAAAAAAAAAAAAACAAGAGAAAAGGAGAACGAGAGAGACAGTAGCATTCGTTTGGTTGTTTGGGCAGCAAGAAAGTGAGAGAGAGAAGTGAGAAATAAAAAATGAAATTTTGTTAGATCCAGAGATGTTTGTATTTTTTCTCACACACTATTATTCTGAGTTAGCACCTCATCATTCCCTCTCGGCAGCAAAGCCACAACTCCCCTTTGTTTTCATTTTTTTTTTCTTTTTTAGCTAATGTGACGTCATGCCACATCAGCCGACTACACAACGTCCCGACTGCACAGCGTCTACATGAGACGATTGTGCGTAGAAGAACTGATTATTTATAGAGTGACGATATTTTAGGGTTTAGCACAATTATTTCTAAAGTGACGATATTTTAGGGTTTTGAAGATTTTAGCCATTAGGAAAATATAGATTTTTAATATCCTAGATTTTGATTACGAAGTACGTGTACGTTCAATTGGAAATTTACTAAAGTTATGTGACTATTATATAAGTGATGTTTGATACTCCATGGCACTGTTGTGAGAAAATTTAGAGAAGTTAAAAAGTTCAAGTAAGTGTGATTCTTATGCTAGATTTTGCATAAAAAGAAAAAGAACTAAGGTTGATTTTATGAAAAATGTGCATGATATGTTTTGAAAAGAAATGTGAAAACAATCTCAATTACGTGTTCCGCATTACTCATGAAACCTGTATAAAAGAGAAAATATTTTCTGACATGACAAGTATAGACATGAGCAATATTTTGACATATTGTTTATGAAATGCACAAAAGAGCGAATATGAAATTTGTGAATTCCATACATATACGAAGAAAGTATGAATCCATTTTGATTATGTGAAAATGATATGGAAAGGTTTAGTACTCAATTTGATATGATATGGCATCTAAAAAACTTTTGGCATGACTTTTTGATTATTTATCTCATTCTATTTCTAGTTTTGATAAGATGACTCTGATTTTGTTATATAGTTGGTACCAACATCTTTGATATGAGTGCACCCACTTTGGAAACAAAGTGATTTTTCTACGTGTTCTTTCCTATACGCACACTCATGGCTCTGAGAATGAATAAGTGAAAGTTACACATTTTGATACTGCTTGGTTTGGCTACCTGGGATAGCACAACCCTACCACGGGGGTTAAACATGGTATATGATATGATACGATATAATATGAAATGATCTGATAAGATGAAGATGTTCACTCATGTTATGCCAAAGGGTCTTTAAATATGAACTGTTGGTTCAATATTGTGATTCCGCTTGGGATTGAACGGACATCTGAAGCATCGGGACATACAACACAAGGTTACCCACCCCCGTTCATGACATATAAGATGCAATATTCCTAACATGCATTTAGCATTATGTAATATTCACAGCGGATAATTTTTTTTTTCTTGAGCAATATTATGCACCAAACTTATAATATCCCAAATAGTTAAATCGTAATCCAAGCATACTTAACAAAATAAACATCCACGATTTCAGTACGAGTCTTAGAAGACTGTAACCTCAAAAACATGGGAGACCAGACTCCATATTTAAATTACCAAAATACACTATTGAGGAAGTTCGTCGAGTAACTCGTGTAACTCGACTAACGAGGCTAAAAAACTATTCAAAAACTAACTATGGAAGCTGTAAGCTCCGCGTCGTGTCTGCGGCGTCTAGTCAACCTCCTTCAGTCTACCAATATCTGCTTCCTGCTCTGATCTTGACACATCGCCTACCATTTGGGGGGAATGGTAGTTGGGACTACCATGGTGAGATTTGATTACAAATCTCAGTAACTTAACAGGAAACTCCCACACAGGTTAAAGATGCATGCATGGCAGTAAAAGCATAAATGCATAAATAAAGTCGTAAATAAGCATAGCATAACTTGACATATAGCATGACATAACCTGAACTTAAATGTGAACTGAACTTGACTTAACATGACATGAACTTGAGTTTAAAACATAACATGAACTTGAAACATAGCATGAACGTGAACATGCATAACATAAATATGAACTTGAACTTAACATAAACCTGAGCATAACATGACATAAACGTGAACTTAAGACATAATGTGAACGTGAACATAACATAACATGAACGTGAACTTTAAAATAACATGTACGTGAACATAACATGACAGAATCGTAAACTTGAAATATAACGTGAATATGAACATAACATAACATGAACGTGAGCTTGAAAATAACATGTACGTGAACATATCATGACAGAATCGTGAACTTGAAATATAACGTGAACATGAACATAACATAACATGAACGTGAGCTTGAACATATCATAAATATGAACCTAACATGATATGAATATGAACTTGAAACTTAACGTGAACATGAACATAACATGTACGTGAGCATAACAAAACATAACATGAACTTGATCTGAAACTTGACTTAACATGCACTTGATCTGAAACTTGACTTAACATAAACTTGGAATCTTGCTTCTTTACTTAACATGAACTTGGACTTGAATTCTGACAATAAAAAATGATTCCGCCAGTCGTTTCGTCAAAAATAGTGAACAATTAGAATGATTCCACCCAACATATTCCATCAGAGATACTCAGATAATCAGAATGATTCCATCATGAGTATTTTAAAACACGTACCCTAGCAATCCATTTGATTACACCAGGAGTACCAAATAATACTCTGACAATCATAATGATTCCATCATGAGTATATTAAAACATGTACCCTAACAATCAGAATGATTACACCAGGAGTACAAAGTAATACTCTGACAATTAGAATAATTCCATCACGAGTATCTTAAAACACGTGCCCTAGCAATCAGAATGATTACACCAGGAATACCTAGTAATACTCTGACAATCAGAATGATTCCATCACGAGTATCTTAAAACACGTACCCTAGCAATCAGAATGATTACACCAGGAGTACTTAGTAATACTCTAATAATCAGAATGATTCCATCATGAGTATCTTAAAACACGTACCCTAGCAATCAGAATAATTATCCCAGGAGTACCTAGTAATACTCTGACAATCAGAATGATTCCATCATGAGTATTTTAAATAAGACACCCTAACAACCAGAATGATTACACTAGGAGTATCTGCATAACTGAATTTGAACGGCACTCTGACAATCAAAATGATTTCACCAAAAGTACCTCGTGTGAATTACAAGTAGAGATGCTCGGACAATCATAATGATTACATCACGAGTATGCTAGACATAACTGACTTAAACATAACTTGAAAGACATGACTTACTTGAGATGGAAACACTTCGTAACATGACTGAACATATAACAGATGTCATACTTGACGTGACATACTTGCAACAGTGAATATTATATGATATGACATACATGTAACATATGGCATACTTAATTTGGCATACTTATAACATACAACATTACATGACAGAATAGATTGTGTAACAGATAAATATTCATGAAAGAATAAATCATGCGTAATAGATAAACATGTAATGACGTGGCATGGCAAGGCATATATGATAGCATACATACATAAATTGTAATTCCCTTACTCATCATACATGCACAGTAAACTGATAGTAAGTTAAAAGCTAACTTACCTCAATCGTCGCGTTCTACAAGAATAAAGCACGAAATACGAGAAATTATAAGAGGATATTCTAAAAGTTAGAAATTTAATTACTAACAATTAAAAACATGAAAACAAGCTAACTTAGAATAAAATGACCATTTTACCCTCTACATGTGCAAAAATGACCATTTTACCCCTAACTTAAGGATTTCACATCTTAACTCCAAAAATTTTCAAAATTTATATTCCTTATGCAAATTTTGTCCTAAACTCAAATATCAACTTAGAAAATTTAAAACACAACACAACTATGGAAAACACACTATGGCCGAAACATCCATAGGTCATTTCTCTTGATTTTTGTTGCAAATCCTTCCAACTTCAAAACTCATGCTTAAGCCAAAATTTTGCAACAAACATCTTCCAATCCTAAGTTGAAAACCATAATTAAAATATCCATTTAGGAAAAGCTAATAATCAACACCAAACTTTTTGTAAAAAGATCCGAACACTTGAATCATGACAATCTTTGACCCTAAATCAAAACATCTCCAAGAATTCCAAAAAATCAAATCTTACTTTCAACATATTCATAACATCATCCTAAGATCAACCATGCTTTAAATCATCCAACTAAAGTCACCAAAATCACAAAATAACACTTTGAGTTTTTGGTTTTACACTTAATCCAAAAATAGAAACTTTTTCATCAACTAGTTTTGATAAATCTCTTGATCAATGGTTTAAGAAGGTAAGATCTTCGAAATAAAGCATCAAATGGTTTAAAAATATGTCCTAAAGAATATCCAATCATCAAAATTAAAATCACATAGCTAAAAATCAATAAAACATAGATCTAACCCAAACATATCAAATCTTAGGCCTAATCGGAATTCTCTTGCATAGAAAAATCATATCTATGAAACTAATACTAAATATTTTCAAAAAAACATCCTAACATGAAAATAAGATACTTAGGATCATCATATAAAAATATCAAAGCCTTTAGAGTAAGAACAAACCTCGAAATATTCAAACTTTCTCCAAATAAAAACTGTTTTGCCACTTCCAGTTTTCAAGTTTCTAGATCTAAGAAAATCTATCATCAAAAGCTTTATTCATGCAACAAAACCTCAATGAAAACTCTTAAACACATGCTAAGAACACTCCATAAAATTTTCGGACCAAGATATGTCCATTAGCTTGGTTAAAAAGAACAAAACATAACATACTCTCCAGATTCACGCCCAGAATGACATTTCCATGGTTAAAATTACTTTTGACTGACCAAATGACCATGGAATAATACGAATAATATATATACGGAAACTATACTCAAAGAGGAACAACTTTTATGAGGATTAATCGTGTAAAAATACTTACAAAGGGTCAAAAATATCCACGCAAAAAGACCCATAAATCTGCCCGAGAGAGCTCTTTTGGGTTTCTCTTTAAGAACGGGGTGAAGAAGTGATAAAAGGGAAGTAAGTGTGACGCCCCCAAATTCCCACATACGGACACAGGGAAAATCGAGACGTCCGGATGATGACAACACGGGTCACCACTCTATCGACGAGTGCCGAGTGTGTGTAAAAGCAACAAATGTGCACGAAAAAACACGCAGCGGATAGCAAAGTCATATAACTAAGTACCAGAATTTTTCTTAGTTTAATACAAAGTTGTTCAAATCATACATAATAAAATATTACAAACTACAAATATAGTTTCAAAGCCAACTACAAAGCATAGACTCCAACTCAGTACTCCGGTGAAGCCGCATCCTCGGGCTCAGCCTCCTCCTCTTTCTCGAACTTTGCACCAAAATCTACAGTACCAAAAATGGTGCCGCAGGTAAGTAAAATTCAAAGACCACTAGATAAAAACATATTATAACTCAAACAATATGCATGAAAGAATGCAACGCACATGTCCCATAAAAACCACATTTTTCCACGCACGCCAAAAACCTATTTGGCCAAAAAACATAACCTTTAAAACCAGTCCTCGCCATTATCCCAGATAATGGCCCAAATCAATAAACCACCATTTTTTCAGAAAATGGATCACAAAGCCTCAACACATCCTCGTCATTTTCCCAGAAAATGGCCTGTATCCGAAAACCATAAAACCAATCCAATTATGCATGCACCATGATCTCCCCTAGGGATCATCCGCACACTCTGGCTCTGTGCCACACCGTAGGTAATGACTACGCGTGTGACACCTAAACGAGCGATGTCCAAACTCTCGCCCAGCGCGTCCCTGGCCAGGCCATCCTTTAGTCCCGGCCACTCTAGGGACCACGGAGTCGACACGACAGCATTACCGTATCGTGCGATTCGGTCGTCGCCCTGCGACAACCCAGGGGATGTCACTCAGTATTATCCACTCCCAAGTGACCAGAGGAGCTCCACCAATATAATAACTCATCCCGGCTTGGGCTCGTGAGACACACGCACCCGAAAATCCATTTACGCCAAATAAACAGGATTTTTCTCAATTAAAATAAAATGCACGCACATGCACCATGTAAATGCAATCTCAAGGCACAAAACAACCAACCAACCACAAATCAACAAACTGAGCAACTTCGTCCTCAATCCATCTGACCCTCAAACTCATCGGACTCAATCCGGAATCAACCAACCAACCAGATAATTATTGTAAGAGAAAAATATATTTAAATCTAAAAGTAGAGTTTGAAAAATACTTACAGCGCTATACGGTATTTTTCGAAAGCTCGCGGCGTTGCAAACGGCGGAGAAAAAGCAACGTAACAGTGTATTTTACACTGTGGCCGTGGGTAATAGATTACCCACTTTCGAATGGGGACAAACCAAGACACGAAATTGATAGGGAATGGTCTTGAGATGTTTATGAAGCTAAAGGAAGCGAGTTTTGGCCGTGGGTGGCGGTGGAAGGCCAAAAGGGGGCTGAACGGAGTTGAGCTCGTGGGAGCTGCTCCGGCAATGGATCGGGGCTGAAATTAGGTGGGTTAGGTCGGCAAGAGGTAGAGGAAGAAGCTGTGAAGAGGTGGTGGCCAGAGGTGGAGCGACGGCGCAGGAAAAGCTCAAAAACCGTGTGGCTTGGAGGAGCTCGTGGCGGCTAACGGTGGCTCGGATGGAGGTGAAACTTGGAGGGGATGTTCACCGGTGGGAGGGAAAGAAAACTAGGTGGGTGGTGTAGGCCATGCCACCGGAGAGCGGCTGTTTTGGGCTACAAAAGCAACCGGCGACAGGGAAGAAAAACAGGGCTAGGGCCGTGACTTCCAGCTGTGCGTGGCAGCTAACGGCTGGTCCGATGGCCCTGAAAATTAGTGGGGATGATCTCTGGTGGGAGGGGAAGAGAATGGTGGGGGTGGTGCACTACATGGCGGCCGGACGGCGGAGAAACAGGAGGTCGAAGGGACGGCGACGGTAAGGATAAAAGGAAGAGGGCTACGCGGGGAGAGAGAAACCGGGAAGAAAAAGAAGAAGAAAAAGAAAGAAAGGAAAGAAAAGAAGAAAAAGAAAAAGGAAAAGGGAAAAAGAAAAGAGAAAAGAAAAGAAATGAGGGCCAATCCTCACTCCGGAAACCAAAAACAGATCCGCCGAAAACGATTTTAAAAACCGTAAAATGATTAAAATAAATTAAACACCGCATCGAATAAAATAAAAACCAATTAAAATAAAATAATTTAAAATAAATAAACCAATATATTAATTAAATTAAAAACACTCATTCAGTGAAAATACACGTAAAATCGAGGTATCACAGTAAGTGTGTCTTGCACGACTCAAGACTTCTGTAGGGGAAAGATATGAACCTGAATGACCATTGATTGGAGATAGATATGTAACATAAAGTGGAGATTAGAGGGTGGAAAGGACTGCCTGCAGAAGATGTGAGTTATGGAGGTTGATGGGGTGGGTTTCTCCATCTCATCAAGGCACTATTAGGTGCAGCCAAGGGCAGTGAATGGTCTGACATGTGGGGGAGGAAACTTCTCCAAGAAGCCTTGCCAAGGTGGCAAAATTCGTGGGCCTTGGTGGGTTTCAACCAAGTGGGCTTCAATTTGGGGTTTAAAGGGGGTTTGGTTAGGGTTTAAAAGGTTGGATAATGATTTCATAACAAGGATTTGAGAAATTAATAGCATGTGAAAGTGATTTAATCAAGTGATTAAACACAATGCTAGAAATTAGATCAAAAAGGGTTTGAAGGCCAATTTAGGATTTGAGGAAACCGTTTAGGGTTTCACTAGGGTTAAACCCTCTTTGATCTGGCTCAATTTGGTTGATCAGATGAAAAAGGTTTTGCTTAGGTGGCATGATCTTATACCTTAATTTCCTTCACAAATCCGTCTAATAGTTCCTCTTTATGCCAAGTATCTAATACTATTCATTATGTATGGTTAAGATCTTGCCAAGTGTTCAAATAAAACTTCTCTAACCTAATTTAGGCATTCCCCACTGTGATTTTGAAAACACTGCACTTAGTACGCTTATCGAGGTTACTATTCACTCCGAAAAACGCATAATAAACTTTGTACTGAAAAAAATCTTAAATATTCGAATTAACCTACAGTGAAAAGCATTTACCAAAACTCAACCCCAAAGTGCCCCTATAAATAAATTCACAGTTTCGAACAGCCGTTTCGTCCGAAATTATGAAAATAGGTTATTGCGCTATAAAATCCTAAATATTCAACTGAGTCTAGTGGTGTAGACTATAACGTATTCTGACACTTCTAACTATTTCAAACAATTAAAATCGCATTTTTGGCACTATAGTGAGTGATAACACTGACTATATTGACAGACTAAAACCTGTGTGATTGATCGATTCGTGAAAATTTATGGGGTATTCATGAGGTTTCTAAAGTCTATAGAAATTTCATTATTGAATTTCAAGCGGGCTGTTACAAATATGAATAGTTTAAAAAGTCGCTTTGATATTCTGATAACACGTGGTTGGGATCTGCATAGTGCAACTGAAAGGATTTGTTTCTGCATTCTAAACTCTCTTAAAAGGCTCATGTTTACATACTAATATATGTTCTCTATTGACTGAGTTGTTGATAACTCACCACTTATCTCCACAATATTTTCAATGTTTTGGATGTTTCAGCTGAGGATCATCAAGAGTAGAAAACGTGTATAAGGCTACGTGATCATAGTGAATTAAGTACAAAGAGGATACTTTGGTTATTGGAGAATTTTATTTAAGATTTTTGTTTTGCTCAGTTGACTTGGTATTTTGGAAGGTTGATGTTTATTTTTAGATTTTATGGTGTTTAGATTAATCATATTGGAATGGTTAATTTGAAATAGTGTGTTCTATCCTTCGTTGAAAATTTGGAGCCTACAACTGTCTGGTTGTAACTCTTCGACCCATCCGAGACCGGGGCGTTACAAATAGGTTAAGGAACACAGATATTTGTCAATATAAAAGTATATGATAGATTGATTTTTCTTTTTCTTTCTTTTTTTTTCATTTTTTAAAAATCTTCATACATCTCAAAAATACATTTTTTTTTTAAAAAAAGAGGACAACATTTCAATTTTATTAATACATTCACTTATGGGGGAGAAATGCGGAAACAACAGCTTTTGATTATCAACTCAAATAGAAAATTCATTAAAAAAAACACTGCAATTAATCAATCTTATACAACTAGCTGGAATGATCAAAACTAGGAAACTAACCACTTAGATCTTATGATTTTAATATGGTAATGCTAGATACAGTCTTAAGTGATCTTAGGTGTGTAGCCCTCACACACTCCTTTTAAAAAATAGTAGACCATCGTTAAAAAGTTAAATATAGGATAGGCGCCATATCTATTGATTTCCTTATGAATCAACTTTCCATCCAAATAAAACTTCGAAATTTAACTGATAGTTGGACATGAACCCTAACCATTTACTTGCAATAATGAAGTGGACATTTAACAAGTTTAATTTATAGGATGGAAGAGTAGATATTGCACACAATGGCCAACACTAATGGAAAAGAGGCCATTTTTTCTAAAAAATGTACACATGGGTGGGCATTAGCTGTGAAGCCCAAACAAAATGCGCCCAATGTTACTGAAAAAAATTTCTTATGAACTAAAACACATCGAGATTCAGAAATGTGAAATGTTTTAGCCATTAAGAGATCCCACAAAATAAACCTATAATCTGACATAATTTGATGTGGGATGTTAGATTGTAAAATTAATTTTACTGTAAAGTAAATCTAATATATCATATAAGGTCAAGTCAATTTATGAATTAATATTTACTTTTGTGCGATCTTTTGTAACAGTAGCACTTCTCTTCATAAAATAGTTTCTTATGCCATAGAAAAGGCCCGCAATTGCAGCACATCAAGGATATTGATTTAAGAACATAAAATAGGAATTTGAGGCCGAAAGCCATAGAAGCTGTGACGCCCCCAAATTCCGCTTGGGATTGAACGGACATTTGAAGCGTCGGGACATGCAACACAAGGTTACCTGCCCCCGTTCATGACATATAAGATGCAATGTTTCTAACATGCATCTAGCATTATGCAATATTCGCAGCGGATAATCTTTTTCTTTAGCAATACTATGCACCAAACTAAATATATCCCAAATACTTGAAACATAATTCATACATAAAGGCATACTAAAAAGCCGTGATCACCACACTAGTCTAAAATGGTTGTGATCAAAAGAATACTTGAGATACAACTCCAAAAGTACAAGTATTAACCTAAGTTAAATACTATACCATCATCAACATCGCACCGTGGCCTAGTCGACCGTATTCAGTTGGTCAGATTCCAATTCTCCTTTGGGTCCTGTAACAAGATCTACCATTCGGGGGGAATGGTAGTTGGGACTACCACAGTGAGATTTGATTACAAATCTCAGTAAGTTAACATAAAACTTATACACAGGTTAAAAATGCATGCATGGCAGTAAAAGCATAAATGCATAATTATAGTCATACATAAACATAGTATAACTTGACATATAGCATGACTTAACCAGAACTTAAGCGTGAACTGAACTTGACTTAACATGGCATGAACTTAAGCTTAAAACATAACATGAACAATCAACATAACATGAACGTGAAACATAACATGGACATGAACATAACATAACATGAACGTGAGCTTGAACGTATCATAAACGTGAACATAACATGATGTGAACATGAACTTGGAACATAACATGAACATGAACATAACATGTACGTGAGCATAACATAACATGAACTTGATCTGAAACTTGACTTAACATAAACTTGGAATCTTATTTAATTGTCTTGATTAATAACGTGCATTAATACGTACTCCACAGTTGTTGTGGCCCCACGTATTCAAGTAACATAAAACATAATACGTACTCCACAGTTGTTGTGGCCCCACGTATTCTACATGTCACAATTGCTGTGTCTCATGTAGTGTATGCTCCACAGTTGTTGTGGCCCCATACTTCATGCTCCACAGTTGTTGTGGCCCCATGAATTCACATAACATAAAATATAATACGTACTCCACAGTTGTTGTGGCCCCACGTATTCTACATGTCACAATTGCTGTGTCTCATGTAGTGTATGCTCCACAGTTGTTGTGGCCCCATACTTCATGTAACATAAAATATAATACGTACTCCACAGTTGTTGTGGCCCCACGCATTATAAGTAACATAAATATAATACGTACTCCACAGTTGTTGTGGCCCCACGCATTATAAGTAACATAACATTAAATATAATACGTACTCCACAGTTGTTGTGGCCCCACGCATTATAAATAACATAAAATATAATACGTACTCCACAGTTGTTGTGGCCCCACGCATTATAAATAACATAAAATATAATACGTACTCCACAGTTGTTGTGGCCCCACGCATTATAAATAACATAAAATATAATACGTACTCCACAGTTGTTGTGGCCCCACGCATTATAAATAACATAACATAAATATAATACGTACTCCACAGTTGTTGTGGCCCCACGCATTATAAGTAACATAAATATAATACGTACTCCACAGTTGTTGTGGCCCCACGCATTATAAGTAACATAAAATATAATACGTACTCCACAGTTGTTGTGGCCCCACGCATTATAAATAACATAAAATATAATACGTACTCCACAGTTGTTGTGGCCCCACGCATTATAAATAACATAAATATAATACGTACTCCACAGTTGTTGTGGCCCCACGCATTATTATAACATAACATGTCTTATCTTTCTTAATGCATGTGATATTATTTAATATCATATACTTTTCTAACATGGCGTATACTTGTAAATGGCATAATATGATTTAATCATAAACATTTCATGGCATACATGTATCATATGGCATACTTAACATGGCATACTTATAACATACATCATTGTATGGCAGAAAAGATTATTTAACAGATAATTATTCATGAGAGATTAAATCATACGTAACAGATAAACATGTAATGACATAGCATGACATGGCATATACGATAACATACATACATAAATTGTAGTTCTCTTACCCATCACACATACACAATAAACTGATAGTAAGTTAGAGGCTAACTTACCTCGATCGTCGCGTTCTATGAGAATAGAGCGCGAGACACGAGGAACTGCACAACAGCTGGAAGAGGAACACTCGAGTCCTTAAGATTTTCACTTCTGAACTCAATTGCCATATTGTAAGCACTTGCAACACCACGGCCAACTTGAGGTTTCACTATACTCGGAAGAGATAAATTGACTTCAGAAAGCCTTTGCACTAAAACAAGTTCATTAAAATTATCAATAACAACCAAACAAACAACTCATTTCTCAATCCATATACTCTTAGCCATAGTCAACCACAAGATGACACCAGTCATCCCGGACTATAATCCATATCATCACTGCTTCGGGACACTGTCATACAGTTTCCCAACATTACACCATACGCTCCACACTTCTCTGCTACGCCATTCAACCCTTCGTGACACGCCATCCGATGTATCACGACTTAATACAGAGTACACTCACGTGAACTCTCTTCCATCCACACTACAATACCCATCACTGCGATACACGTCTCACGGTGCATCGCTACGCGACACGGAGTACGCGCTACGCGTACTTCCTTCGCTACAACTCTCATCAACACGATGCACATCACACGATGCATCGCCATACAACACGGAGTACACTACATGCGTACTCCCTTCCTTCTACGACACACATCACTACAGTGCACGTCGCGCGGCGCGTCGCTGCATTACACAGAATACGCTACACGCGTATTCTCTTCACACAACCCGCCGTATCACATCTACGGCATCCATCTCACGCCTATACTTCACAGCACAGTCCACAAAATACACAATCAAACGCAACACTTCACAACCACACTTCGCTTCACAACTACGCAACGAATTCCACAAATACAACTACACAATCCACAAACCAACCAACTATTTTAAACGTAAAATAACTAGAGATAGAAGGTTATACCATCGACGGGATAACCCGTGCGTCGCTCGTTGTTCGTCACGAACATGCGTCGGAGGAACGTACGTGGCGGCGTACGGTGGCTGTCCACCACATAAAGTGGTAGTTTGGGCTTGAGAAAGGCTAGGCGTGGTCTTGGAAGACTCATGATTTTACAGCTGTCGGTGAAGAACAAAATACGTGATTTACGGAAAAGATAAACTATACGCGTGATTCCAGATGAGGGTAAAGACAAGAGAGATGTGATTGCTGTCGGGAAATAATCCAAAACTGATAATTTTAGCGGGCTGTTACAGAAGCACTATGCATTAAATCAAAACTAGAATCAAAACAATGTCATCTTCGATCCCCAAGTAGAAACATTAAAAAAAAATGTGGCTTGGAGAGCCACTACAAGATAATTAGTTTTTAGAGACAAAATTTTTGTCTCAAAAAATCCAAATTTCATCCCTAAAAAGTTTTGGTGATGAAGAAATGTTGTCCCTATTTTGTCTTTGAAAGACCGTCTTAGAAAGTATTTGGAGACGTCTCCAAAAAGTACTTTTAGAGAAAAAATTGGACGGAACCAATCGAAACTGTTAGAACGGACTTTTTTAAAGACAAAAAACATGTCATCTTAGAATCTTGTTTGAATGAAAAAATTTATATTCGAACCGACACTTTTGTTCGAACAATAGGAAATTTTTATTCAAACTAATAACCATATTTGATCCTGTTCGTTCGAACCAACACCTTTTTCAAGTAACTTTTGTTTGAACATAAATTCTTCTAGTTCGAACATACATTTTATTTTTGAAAAATTTTTGTTCGAACTGGATTTTGTATAAAAACATTGTTCGAAGAAATATTTTGTTGTTTGAACGGACTTACGGAATGTATTTCTCCGATACCCTTCGAATGGGTTGTTTTTGTTCGAATTGGTCTACTTTTGTTTGAATGGATGCATAAATGGTAATTTACCATTCGAACAGGTTATTTACTTTTCGAACGGTATTGGTAAGACAGATCAAAATTTAATTAAAAAGAACATACTAATATTATACAAATTGTAATCATAGACATCAATTGTTCAAATGTTTATGAACATCATAACTAAAGGCAATTAAAAAAAATTAAATGAATTATGATTGTGGTAGTGGTGGTAGCATAGAGTTTTGGGACATCATTGACTGGAACTGTTCAAACATTTTTAGGTTATTTAATTGTGGCCTCTCTTCTAATCTCGTCTTTAAATCTGCTGCTTGATCTAATCGAGTCAGTAACTCTTTTTCTTTCGACATCAATCGTTATATCTCAAGTGCAGCTTCCTCTAATTTCTTAGTCTTATCGTCATTCGATTTGGTTTTAAAAGAGGATGATGATGTTGAGGATGACTTCATACAACGTCTTAAGCCCCTCAAATATCTAGAATGTGATCCAAGAACTTGAGAAAGAATTTTAGTATTGTTGACAGATAATTCATCAGATGGATTCACAGCAATTTCCTTAAGAGATATCATATTGTCCTACAAAAAAAAAAAATTAAAGTTAGTATAGGTAACAAAAATATTTTTAGACAATGGAATTAAAGAAAATTAAACTTACATAATTTATCTCTGCCTCAGGATTGCTCCAAACATCATCACGATTTTTATGTGGTTTAGCATACAATTGGGTCAGATCATAGTCAGCAGGACTTTCTTCTTACTGTAAAATGAAAATCTATATCAGAACTTAAATTAGAAGAGTGCATATGTTAATATTTAACAGGGACTAGAATAACTTACCATTTTTTAGACAAGCGATGAAAAGATCGAGAACCCGCATGATGGTGTATCGTTAAATTTGATCTATATGCTTTGTTCACCGTACTCCGTTGCTAAAGAAAAATATTATAACTATATGTTTAATATATCTATCATATATTATTAAAAAAAGATAGTAGCGAAATTACCTGATAAGCAAGATCTTCAAACATATCACAAATTTTCTACCATTGGTTTGGTGTCATTGCTTGGAATGGATTTTGACGCGCCTGACTCACTCAAAAATGAGTAGCACTAATGCTCTCCCAAGTGCAGGAGGATGTCGTGTAATAATTAGGAATAAATTCCTAGATCGTCTCCTCAGGAAAAGTTACTCAAAAATTAAACTCGTTGAAAAAGTGTGAAAAACTTCACAAAGAAAAAAAAAATGGTATGTGCAATGAATGGAAAGGTTACTAGTCATGGACTAGATTCATGTTTTTAGATTTTTGATTGTCGGATTAGAATGTAAATGACTAATAAATTAAATTCAGAAATTAATAAAACTAAATTAAGAATTAAACTAAATTAAAAATTAATTGACAACATGCACTGAATATTGAAAAGCCCCAAAATCAAGGTTCAACACAAAGTTATGAAAATTAAATAAACATTATCTATAACAAAAATAAAATACACGAAAATAGCACAAGAACATAAAAATAAAAGTAAGCCAAAACCGAGCGAGAGATAGGCCCGTGAAGTCTGAAACGTAGAAAATAAAAGCAATAAAGAAAACTGAACAAATGGTCCAAATTTCGCAAATGCTGAACACAACAAAACAAAAAAAAAAACTTCAAGACGCCGACTGAAAAGAGAACTGAGTGCTAAACGAAAGAAAGAAAAATAACTAGTAACCGTACGTCCCTAAATTTAACGAAAGAAAGAAGAAAAATAAATAACTCCCGTCTACCAGCAAAACAGAGAAACAATAAAAAATACCAAAACTAGCCGCCTCCCACCTAAGGTCTGGAATTCTACTGCAGAAGCTAAAGAAGAACCATTAAATTGATCTCTCCTGCTTCTCTAAAGAAATCCCAACGTAAAAAAATTAAAACTGAAAATAAAATGAAGCTAGAAATTAACTTCCGTCTACACTCTGTCCGTAAATCTAAGGAAAAAAAGTAAAATCTGGCCAACTAACATCCCTTAGAACCAACGTAAAGTTAACTAAAAACAAGTAAAAAAAAATTGCAAACTAGCCGACTAAAGTGTGGCAAGAACACTACAAGCCGAACTAAAGCAAGGAGAAGAAGAATAAAAACTGCCCAACCCTCTGTTCTACAATTTCTAAAAAAAAAACAGTATGTAAATAAGGATGCTAGAAATGAAGAACAAAGTAATATAAGCTTAATGCATTCTAACGTAAATGACAGAAGAAAGAACAACAAGAAAGCAAAAAAATAAATCTCAAACTGCCCTTTATAAGGTCTGAAATGAAAACAGAAAAACTAAACCAACGTAAACTCAAGTCTGAAATGAAAACAACTTCTGCTGCAACTTCAAGTGCAGAGTAAAATTCTGTGTGTGTGTTCTCCCTCTTCTTAGCCTCCAGCCCCTTAGTTTTATAGGTCAGCTTGTGTGTTTGCTGCCCTCTCATTTTCTGTCCGTGATTTATGCATGTTTTCGGTGCATGAATTCCAGCTGTGATGTTTGTTTTCTGCATTTGTTTTTTCTGCATCTTGTCGTGTGCTGCATGTAAGTTGTGGGCTCCAGCATGTGTGATTTGAGTGATGCATGTGTTGTTTTTCTTTTTCTGCCGTAAGTCTAAATTTTCTGCTGCAAGTTGCTGCTTTTGCTTTTATTTTTCATTTTCGGTTTTCTGCATGTGAACCGTGAGTGTGAACTGTTTTGGCTTCTGCATGTGCTTCTTGATTTCCTTCTGCACGTGTGCTTGCTGAGCTTTAACTTTCTGCTTCATGTGCTGAGTGTAAGCTGCATGTGTAAGTGAGCTGTTCGTATTTTCCTGCATGAGTGTTGTGAATTTTCTGCAGGTGCTCTTGCTGTTTCTGCATTTCTGGTTTGCGTGAGTTGCACTGCATTTCTGCATTTCTGTTTTCTACATTTCTGCTTCATTTTTCTGCATGTGCCGAGTTTTTTGGTGGAAATTCTGCTGCTGTTTTTTCTGCTGCTGTTTTTTTCTGCTGCAGTTTTTTTTGCTGCTGTCCATGTTTTGTGCTCCATGTGATGGTTGATTTTTTCTGCTTTATGTGCTATCCTGCATGTGCTGTTTTTATTCCCAACCGTGAGTTTCCTTTTTATGTGTTTGTGTATTTTTCTGCAGGTGCAAGTTGCTGCCGTGGGATACTTTCTGCTGCAAGTGAATATTTTCTCTGCATGTGTAGCTTGAGGTGCCGTGATATATTTTGCATGTGCTAAAGCCGTGAGTTGCTTCTGCTGTGGGACCAAGTGATGTATGTGAGTGAGTTGTGTGCTGCTGCCTTGCATTTTCTTTCCCAATTTCTGCACGCCTCTCTTCTTCCCATCAATTAAGCACCGATTCTCTTTAATTTCAGCACAACACTCACACGTCTCTCTCTAATCATGCACTCACCGACTGCACACTCTCAATTAAAAACATCCACCAACTTTTCTTCTCAAGTCCCCCACGTCTCTCAACTCCAACAAATTCAACTCTCCTAACTCTTGCACTTTCAGCAACTCAATACTAATTCCAGCCAATCAAATTACTTCATCAACCCAAACTAGTTCCATCTCAGAATCGTATCTCTTTTGAATTTTATTTAAACTGCAAATAAAGAAATAACACTCGAAATAAATAAAAAAAAGAAAATAGATTATTAAAAATATATTATATATATGAGAAAATATTGTCCAATTAAACCATAGTTATAAAATTAAACATAAACATGATATTAATCAATTTAAAAAATTACAACTCGAATTTATGCTTATTAACTATTTTTCCATTTAAAACCAATAATAATGTCATGAGGAATTTAAAATACATTGGTTTTAAATATCTAAAATATGCAATATTTCGGCTCAATCAGCGCCTCTGTTGTAGTACTGAACTTCTGATAGTGTTCATGGCATCGACTTTTGTACCTCCGGAATGCATTCGACATCAGTTCCTCAATCGTTAGTCGATCCTCTTGCCAGCCAAAATTTAGTTCAAACTCGTCTTTCAAAAAATTATAAACAATTAGTATAAATACAAAAATTATTTAAATTAACATGTTATACAAAGTAGCTTATTACTAGGCAGTGATATTAGATGTAGTATTTCACATCTTGAGGAATTTTAGCCTAGGAGGATGTAGCCATCAGTGCATACGTGCGAGTAAGGATACCAACATAAGAAGCAAGCCAAGCTGCCGAATCCCCGGAGCCATCGGTGTGATCATCAAGTATATCAACTTTAATTTTATCCACTTTCCTTACTTTCTCTATGCAGACACCCCTCGTAATGCTTCTAACTCAGCACTGGTTCACAACAGTTATATATACAATAATTAAAGCATATATTTTAATTAAATTATTTTATTTTATATATATATATAGTGATAAAGTATCTTGTTCTGGTTTTGGTGATGTTGGCCCACTATTGTTGGCAGGTGAACCACACAGGAAGTTAGTAAGGGGTAGGGATGACTCACTTGTTCTTTTGCGCTTCGGAGGCATATCTGTTTGAAATTATAATAAATTATTATTCGAACAAGGTACAATATGGATTTTTATAATAATTATACCTACACAAATATCTGTTGGAAAATCATTCAGTATCAGTTTTGCTGGACCAGTTGCTCTCATCCTTAGTAGACACTTCAGTTGATTCATGTTCTTCCGACACTTCAACTTCAATTAGTTCGGGTTGAACATCTTCTCTGCGCAATGGGACCATGTCATATTGGCTTAGATCAACAAATAGATTGATGCCTAATTCATTTTCTTGATATGTTTGTTCATGGTCTAGACTATCAACTTCTTCATGTGATTTTTCAGCCTCTGGAATGTAATCATATACATTTCTTGGTGCAAACTTCTCGACTACGTGTCATGGATTTTCGAACTCCAGATCATCTAAATAAAAAACTTGATTTGCTTCGCAATCAAGACCAAAAGGATCGTCCTCATACCATTTATGAGATGTATTAACACTTACAAAATATTTCTCATTACGCACTCCCAACCTAGGATTTGAGACATTCCACAATTACATTTAAACAACCAGACCATATATCGCCCCAGATACTTTAACACTATGATATCTTCTACAATTCCGTAAAAATCAATATTACCATCCCCTATTTTTAGTAGTTCGAACGCGAAAATAAAAGAATCGTGAAATTTTCACACAAATTTTTTTTTGCTTGAACAGACGTTATTTCGCGTTCAAACAAAAAATAGAATATTCCCCAGCATATTCTGATTATTTAGTATATATTAAAACTATATACACTATATAATACTAAGTGTCACTAATAGTATAATACTAAGTTACTTATAAATCTCAAAATACTAAGTATCACTAATAGTATAATATTTTCTTTAGTATCACTAATAGTGTTATACTTATTAGTATCACTATAAGTATAATACTAAGTATCACTATTGAATACACTTATAAGTATATTATATATATATTAGAAAAGTATATTTTACTATATACTATATATACTCATCTAATGTACAATATATATACACTATATTATATATATGCTAGTTACTTATAATATATATAGGATATATATTATACTCTATACTATATATTATATATAGTTATCTAATATATATTATATATACTAGTTAAGAAATTTTTTATTAATATTATATATTAGTATTAGTAATATAAAACATATTTTTTTTACCTGTTGTACTTATATATATTAGTAATATTATATATTTAGTTTGAACGAATGCCCTTTCAGTTTGAACGAAGTGACATTATATAAGTCGCGATACAGTTTCTTCTTCGGTCTTATCGTGCTCCTCATTCGAACATATCGAGTCTCCTCCGCCGTTTTCAGCCACCCACACCACCACCAACGCCGACCAAGTCCTCAAGTCTCCAAGAACAAGAGATATGGGTCCTCATCTTGTCCCTTTTATAGTTTTTTTTTTTATAAATAAAGTTAGGTTTTGATGGGGTCAGATTTTGAATCAATCTGACCCCATTTTGTTGTTTTGGGGCCAAATGACACACAAATAATCAATAGAAATGATGGGGCTTCACTCCTAAATCATTTATATCGATTAAAACTAAGGATTATCAAGAATCATTAGTTTTTAAATTCGAGATTAAATCGACTCAGCCATGGCTGTTTGGTTCAATTTTCATTCGAACATATCAGTATCCGTTCGAATTGATTTTAAGGTCATTCGAACGAAAGATGCTGTCTGCCAGAGCTTATTTGAATGGATTCCAATCCATTCAAATAAGCAGCGGCCAAACAACATTATTTTTGTTTGAATAGAATATATTTCATTCGAATAAGTCTTCGAATTTGGCTGTAGCCTGTTCGAATGAACATGATAACTAGTTCGAACAGAATATGTTCTGTTCAAATGAATTATTTCAATTCATTTCAATATAGTATACTTCTTCAATAATATAATTACATAATTATTTTGTGGATCAACAATATACTAATGGCAAGCAGCAATGGAAGAAAACATTCCCAACCCCAGACAGGCCAAAGTAGAGAAGCAGCTCCTGCTCAGCAAGCCGCGGGGCCTATACTAGTTGAGCAGGAGATCATTCTAGATGAGTTCCACGATCTTACTTGGGAGGGACGGAGCATACACAACATCATCATCGATTGTGGATGGACACCAATATGTCGGCAATAGGGCACAACATATCCTAAGATGGTTGGTAAGTTTTACCGTGCCATGAGAGATTAGTCTGGTGAGGCTTTGTTCTACAACTTATTAATCTGAAGAGTGAGTATTATCTTCTCTCCCTGCATTATTGCTGAGTTTCTTGATCTACGGGGGGAGCCCGACTCATATCCTATAGTGGCTACACTGAGAGCAGCAGCTGCACCATCTGATGCGGACACACTAGCCGTATCCTCATCGCTAGTGTTGGATGTAGAGACCGATGAGCTGGATGCTGGCTCAGATGATAGTGAGGGTGGCGATGAGGTACCTGATGATAGTCTCAAAGACGATTAGGTTTGTGAGTACCCTTTGGCTCCTCCATATGATGGTAGCAAAGTGATTTGACAGGCCGACTGTATAACATTTTTCAGAATGCTTAATCTGATTGTCGGGTATAACATTGATTCGAAAAAACACAAGACTGGTTTCGGGGTCGAATGAGTCAGATTTTTGTTACAGATAGCATAAGGGGAGCTGGTTGATCTGACATTGTATTTCTTCCTCCACATTCGAGTAGAGTCACGCTATTCGGGTGTAGGTAGTCTACCATTTGCACTGCTAATATCTAACATCTTACTCCAATCGGGGGTTACAGTGACTTCGAGTGAGCGAAGGTCACCACAAATGGGGCCCGTTAACAAGATCACATTCAGCAAGTGCAAGGGTCACTTGCCGAAGACTCCTGCAATACAGGATTTGCCTCTGCCTGCTGATCCAACTTCTACTACTGTTACCGGTGTTGAGAGACAGCCTAATGGAGAAACTTTTGATGAGGTACGAGCTCTATTGGCAAAGCACTGCCAAATTATGAAGCAGGAGTTCATTGAACCCATCATGGAGAAACTTAAGAACCTGGATAGACGCTTATATACTTTACAGGAGGATTTTGATTTACTTAACAAATAGATATTGTTAGTTATTATTTTACTTCTTTTATGTTGTATAAAACTAACTCCTTTTGGGATTTAATTGATGTGTAGTTTTTATTTTTAGTGTTTGCTAGCCTCTTTATTGTTAATTATGTTTTCTTTTCATTATACTTAACGTCGTTCGATAATAGAAAAAATGACACCATCTTTAAAGTAATATTTATTTAAATAAAATATTTTAAAATTAATTACATAAAATTAATTGATGAATTTGTAAATATTTTAATTCATTGTAAATCATAATATATATAATATATAATATATACACATTTTTATTTATTTTGGAAATGATAACAAATTAATAGAAAATATATGTATTACTTTAATATTTTGGACCCGTTTAACAATATATTATTACAATTAAATAATCCCATTCAAACAAGGTAATCACCGTTTGAACATTTATGTTTCGTCCAAACATATTATATTGCATTCAAATAGGCTTAATGATATGTTCGAACAAAATTGATCAGTTCGAACGGTTTAGACTTTTGGAGACGATGTAATTCATCCCAAAATATCCGGTTTGAACGAATATGTATCCGTTCGAATGGATTTATAAAGTTTTCTATATTTTAAGACGAAATTTAAATTTCATCCCAAACAAATTTTATCCCTAAAAGTAAAATTTGTTGTAGTGAGCAAAAAGGTAATTGGTAAATTGGTTAAAGCACATGACCGATGGGTTAAGATCAACGGTGCTGGAGAACTTGGCAACTACTCTTCAATTAAATAAATCATTAACTAACTGATCCACACCAATCTTAAGTTATAATAATTAACTTCCTATGATTTAATTAACTCTCTAATGACTCTTAATAAAAGGATCAGTCTTGCTACCTTAGTTTTCAAGTGGATGTGAAAATGAAAATGCATTTCCTCTCTTCACGGTTTCCTAAAGCAGCCATCTTAGACCTTGATTTAAATGTATAGAACTATTTGAGAGACTATAGTATAAAAGCTAGTAACCTCCTGAATCACGTAAATCATGTACATTTTCAGTAGTTTGATGTGGGCTATAATACGAGTAAAAATTTGGCTTGTGAGAATAGTGCTCCACTTGAAGTAGTTCAAAATAACCTCATCTAACAAAAGCATGACTAAACACAAACTATCAATTTTTGTATGTTTGGTCGATTTTGTAAGGCAATATTATCTTCGAAAAGATCTGAGGTAATTAATGTCAATGTACACTATTAAATAAAATTAAATTTTGCAACGTTATCTCATCCCTTCATGTTTACTATATTAAAATTACAATTTTTTTTTTTATAAGAAACATAGCACCTTCTTCATTAAACAGCAAAAAATTACATCATAGATTCAGACCAAATAATTTGAGAGATACATTTAGGAAAAGAATCCCACCAAACTATCAAATCTTCTAGATGCTTAGCATATCTTGCTAAGTTGTGAGCTGCCTCATTTGCCATACGCCCCTTGTATTGAATTGAACATCTTGGTATTCTCTTCATCAACTCTTTCACTTCATGAACTACATTACCCCACGCTGACCTTGACTCCAAACTATTGTTTAATTCTTCTACCAACATTAAAGAGTCACTTTCAATAAGCAAATCTGGAATGCCCATTGGAATGCATAGTTGTAAACCTCTCAATATTGCTAGCAACTCCACCTCCATGGGATCTGTCACCCCATTTTCCTTCTTGCTTGCTGAAAACAGGACCACTCCTCTATCATTCCTCAACAGCATTCCTACCCCAGCTCGATCTTGATCTTCAAAAATTGCTCCATCCACATTGAGCTTCAAGGCACCTGAAGATGGAGGCTGCCAGCAAGAGTATTTAACCTTCCTCGGATGCCTCACATCTCTAACCTCTTTATATTCTGCTGCAATAGATAAAGCTTTATCAATAGCCATATAAGGTTGTATAGTTACTTGTTCAAAAATCTGCTGGTTTCTCCTATACCACATGCCCCATGCTATAAGGAAACATTTTTCCAGATCACCAAGCCTTCCCTTTTCCATGACCTCCATTGCAATCTGTATGACCTCCTTCTGCACATCAGTATTTAATAAACCCCGAAAGTGCTTATGCCATGATTGAATTATCATTGGACAATAACATAATGCGTGCCCCACATCTTCCTCACTATTACACCACACACACTGATCTTCATCAATAACAAACCTCCCCTTAAGATTGGCACAGGTTGGGAGACCATTCTTGCAAGCTCTCCAAGCAAAGATCTTTATTTTGTTAGGCAGCTTCAACTTCCATAACTTTGTCCAGAACCTAGTATAATCATTAGCATTTGAACACTCCCCTTCTTGTCTGTTTATGTTTTGAAAAAAGTCATATGCACTCTTTACACTAAACACTCCATTCTTATTATTATCCCATATAATGCAATCAGACCTTACATCATTACTGATCAAGATTTTCAACACAGATTCTGCTGCAGTAGGTGGTAACAGCCTTCTAACCTTTTCTATATCCCACCATCTTGTGTTCTCATCAACAAGGTCTTCTACCATAAGAGTTTCATCAATATTTGCTTGTATCGAATGTTGCAACACTCTATATCCAGGTATCCAATAATCTGTCCAAACCTTTATTGACTTACCATCCCCAACTCTTCATCTACACACAACTAAGGAAAACACACTATGGCCAAAACATCCATAGGCCATTTCTCTTATTTTTGTTGCAATTCCTTCCAACTTCAAAACTCATGCTTAACCCAAATTTTTGCAACAAGGATCTTTCTATCCTAAGTTTAAAACCATTCTTAAAACATCCATTTAGAAAAAGCTAATAATCAACACCAAACTTTTTGTAAAAAGATCCAAACACTTAATCACAAGCTTTGACCCTAAATCAAAACATCTCCAAGAATTCCAAAAAATCAAATCTTACTTCTAACATATTCATAACATCATCCTAACATCAACCATGCTTTAAATCATCAAACTAAAGTCACCAAAATCACAAAATAACACTTGGAGTTTTTGGTTTTACACTTAGTCCAAAAACAGAAACTTTTTCCTCAACTAGTTTTGATAAATCTCTTGATCAATGGCTTAACAATGTGAGATCTTTGAAATAAAGCATCACATGGTTTAAGAATGTGTCTTAAATAGGATCCAACCATCAAACTTGAAATCACATGGCTAAAAATCAATAAAACATAGATCTAACCCAAACACATCAAATCTTAGGCCTAACCGGAATCCTCTTGCATAGAAAAATCATATCTTTGAAACTAATACTAAATATCTTCAAAATAACATCCTAACATGAAAATAAGAGACTTAGGATCATCATATAAAAATATCAAAGCCTTTAGAGTAAGATCAAACCTCGAAATATTCAAACTTTCTCCAAATAAAAACTGTTTTGCCACTTCCAGTTTTCAAGTTTCTAGATCTAAGAAAATCTATCATCAAAAGCTTTAGTCATGCAACAAAACCTCAATGAACACTCTTAAACACATGCTAAAAACACTCCATAAAATTTTCGGACCAAGATATGTCCATTAGCTTGGTCAAAAACTCCAAAACATAACATACTCTCCAGATTCACTCCAGAATGACCTTTCCATGTTAAAAATACTTTTTACCAACAAATGACCATGGAATGATACGAATAATATATCTACAGAAACTAGACTCAAAGAGAAACACTTTTATGAAGGATCATCGTGTGAAAATACTCTAAAAAGGTCGAAAAGCTCCACGCAAGAAGACTAAGAAATCTACCTTAGAGAGCTCTTTTGGGTTTCTCTCTAAGAACGGGGTGAAAAGTGATTAAAGTAAGTAAGTGTGTCTTGCACGACTCAAGCCTTCTGTAGGGGGAAGATATGGACCTTAATGACCCTTGATTGGAGGTGGCTATGTGACATAAAGTGGAGAATAGAGAGGGGAAAGGACAGCCTGCAGAAGCTGTGAGTTATGGAGGTTGATGGGGTGGGTTTCTCCATCTCATCAAGGCACTATTGGGTGCAGCCAAGGGCAGTGAATGGTCTGCCATGTAGGGGAGGAAACTTCTCCAAGAAGCCTTGCCAAGGTGGCCAAATTCGTGGGCCTTGGTGGGCCCCAACCAAGTGGGCTTCAATTTAGAGTTTAAAGAAGGTTTGGTTAGGGTTTCTTGGCCCAAACAAATTTCCAAAGTTTAAAAGGTTGGATAATAATTGTCATAACAAGAATTTGAGAAATTAATAGCATGTGAAGTGATTTAATCAAGTGATTAAACACAATGCTAGAAATTGGATCGAAAAGGGTTTGAAGGCCAATTTAGGGTTTGGGGAAACCGTTTAGGGTTTCGGTTTCAACCAAGCTTTTGGGTTTCAATTAGATTCCAACCATTTAGGGTTTCACTAGGGTTGAAACCCTCTTTGATCTGGCTCAATTTGTTTGATCAGATGAAAAAAGGTTTTGCTTAGGTGGCATGATCTTACACCTTGATTTCCTTCACAAATCCATCTAATGGTTCCTCTTTATGCCAAGTATCTAATACTACTCACTATGTGTGGCTAAGATCTTGCCAAGTGTCCAAATAAAACTTCTCTAACCTAATTTGGACATTCCACACTGTGATTTTGAAAACACTGCACTTAGTATCGCTTATCAGGTTACTATTCACTCCAAAAAAAAGCGTAATAAACTTAGTACTAAAAAATCCTAAATATTCATATTAACCTACAATAAAAACCGTTTACCAAAACTCAACCCGAAGTGCCCCTATAAATAAATTCACAGTTTCGAACAGCCGTTTCGTCCAAAATTATGAAAATAGATTATTGCGTTATAAAATTCTAAATATTTAACTGAGTCTAGTGGTGTACACTATAACGTATTCTAACACTTCTAACTACCCCAAACGATTAAAATCGCATTTCTGGCACCATAGTCAGTAATAACACTAATTATGTTAACAGACTAAAACCTGTACGATTGATCAATTCGTGAAAATTTATGGGGTTTTTCACGAGATTTTTAAAGTCTATAGAAATTCCACCATTGAATTTATAGCGGGCTGTTACACCGCCGCCATCCGCCGCAGTTTGGAGTCAACGCCCACCACACCACCTTCCCCTCACGTCGACAATAACCACCCCACCGAAATCAGCCTCTCTCTCTCTCTTCAAACCAACCATCTCCTCCCACACTGACGACCTTCCCCCACCCCAGTTTCCATTCCCATGGTCCCTTTCTCTCTCTCTCCCTGTGGCATTGGAAACCATTCGGGTTCTTTACCGTTGCACCATCGTGCGCCTCTTCCTAGCGTCACCGCACCAACCGCCGGCTTCATCTCTCGCCAGCCATCTTCTACAACCAAACCCAGCCCCTAACAACAACTCATTTCCCTCCATCGATCATCCAACCAGAAATGGTTTACATCCTCTCACGGCTAGATCCCCACCGTGCACAGCCACCCACGACTCCAAACCACCAGCACCTGCCTCCCAGCACTTCCCTTAGCTCCTTCATGCCCCTCCATAGCTAGCCAAGCTCCGCCTTCAAAATTTCCTGTTTTAGACCCACGACCATTGCTTGGAAAAGCATTGTCTGTCACTGCTCTACCACTTTTGGCATCACCATGATCTTGTGCACCTTTGATCTTCCAGATTTATTGCTTTTAAAGTACTATAAGTATTTTCGAACAAGTCTTGTGATTTAAGTATATTTATGATATAACAATTATTTTGTGATTGGTTTGTTGTGCCGGACTAAGTTCGAGGAGTTTGGGAGTCGGTTGGAATGGACGAAAAAGTTGTTTGTTGGATTTGATGATGTTGGGTTTGTTGGATATTTTGTGACTTGTTGCATGCATTGTATGATGCATACATGTTCATGTTTGTAAAATGAAAGCTGAGATTTTTGCATATTGCATGCATGTTCACGTGTTAGAAAATGAAAACTGGGTTTTTGTGTAAAAGTAGATTTTTGGATACATGTGTATCACGACCCCAACTTGAGATAGGGCATTATCTCTGTGGAGTTCCTCTGGTCATTCGAGAGTGCAATATACTAAGTGACGTCCCATGGGTTGTCGCTTGGCGATAACGGGATCGGACGGGATGGTAACATTCTCGTGCCGACTCAGTGACCCCTCTACTGGCGAAGGCTAGAGGATGCTTGGCTACGAACGCACTATTATTATTTGAATAAATTTTCTACACCATTTGAATGAGCAACCAAAAACCATTCAAATGAAACTAAGAATCGTCACTCTGGTTCGAATAGATTGATAATAGGTTCGAACAATCTACTTGCTTGATTATTTGAATACATACTTACTTGCCCCCGTTCATGACTTATAATATGTAATATTCCTAACATACATCTAGCATTATGCAATATTCGCAGTGGATAATTTTTTGTTTTCTTGAGCAATACTATGCACCAAACTTATAATATCCCAAATAGTTTAATCATAACCAAGCATACATAAAATAAACATCCATGATTTTAGTACTAGTCTTAAGAGACTATAACCTAAAAAACATGAGAGACCAGACTCCATATTTACATTAACAAAATACACTATTGAGGAAGTTCGTCGAGTAACTCATGTAACTCGACTAACGAGGCCAGAATAATGTCCAAAAACTAATTATGGAAGCTGTAACCTCCGCGTTGTGTCTGCGGCGTCTAGTCAATCTCCTTCAGTCTACCAATGTTTGCTCCATGCTCTGATCCAGACACATCGCCTACCATTCGGGGGGAATGGTAGTTGGGACTACCACGGTGAGATTTGATTACAAATCTTAGTAAGTTAACAGGAAACTCTCACACAGGTTAAAGATGCACGCATAGCAGTAAAAGCATAAATGCATAAATAAAGTCGTAAATAAGCATAGCATAACTTGACATATGGCATGACATAACCTGAACTTAAACGTGAACTGAACTTTACTTAACATGACATGAACTTGAGTTTAAAGCATAACATGGACAAGCAACATAACATGAACATGAACTTAAAACATAACATGAACTTGAAACATAGCATGAACTTGAACATGCATAATATAAATATGAACTTGAACTTAACATAAACTTGAGCATAACATGACATAAACGTGAACTTGAGACATAAAGTGAACGTGAACATAACATAACATGAACGTGAACTTGAAAATAACATGTACGTGAACATAACATGACAGTAACATGAACTTGAAACATAACATGATCATGAACATAACATAACATGAATGTGAGCTTGAACATATTATAAACATGAACATGAACTTGAAACTTAACGTGAACATGAACATAACTTGTACGTAAGCATAACATAACATAACATGAACTTGATCTGAAACTTATTCTTATCTCATGGGGTTAACCATGATTACTTATTCTTAACTTCTTGACATGAATTTGGAATCTTATTCAATTGTCTTGATTATAACGTGACCATATGGGTGCTACATAGGTCCCCTAGAGCCGTGTGTCCCTGCCGCTTCACAACACAGGTATCTAGACCAGCTGTGAGTGCGTTAATACGTACTCCACAGTTGTTGTGGCCCCACGTATTCTACGTGTCACAATTGTTGTGTCTCACGTAGTGCATGCTCCACAGTTATTGTGGTCCCATGCTTCATGCTCCACAGTTGTTGTGGCCCTGTGAGTACATGTAGAATAAAATATGGCACCATCGGCGTTAGTGCCTAGCGCACTCCGGTGACCAGTTACTTAAGCCCCATTCGCAACCTGTTGACTGTATTTCGTCAACCTAGGGAATTTCACACCTATTTAGACACTCCAGCATGAAAAAAGGAGTTCCACTAGGATATTACCCCATCCTAGCATTTAGGGTCGTGATTGACATGAATAACTTAACTTAAATGTGATCTGAGATCTATAGGAACTTTACATAAGGTGAACCACGCTTGAGTCCGTGGCACCGCATAACATAACTTATGGTGAACACGCTTAGATCCGTGTCACCCTTAACATAACTTGTGATGAACTCGCTTAGGTCCGTGCCATCCTTAACATATCTTGTGATGAACATGCTTAGGTCCATGTCATACTTAACATATCTTGTGATGAACACGCTTAAGTCCGTGTCATCCTTAATCATATCTTGTGATGAACACGCTTAGGTCCGTGTCATCCTTAACATATCTTGTGATGAACACGCTTAGGTCCGTGTCATCCTTAACATGTCTTATCTTTCTTAATGCATGAGATATTATTTGATATCATGAACTTTTCTAAAATGGCGTATACTTGTAAATGGCACAATATGATTTAAATATAAACATTCCATGGCATACATGTAACATATGGCATACTTAACATAACATACTTATAGCATACAACATTGCATGAGAGAAAAGATTGTGTAATAGATAAATATTCATGACAGAATAAATCATGCGTAACAGATAAACATGTAATGGCATGGCATGACATGGCATATATGATAACATACATACATAAATTGTAGTTCTCTTACCCATCATACATACACAGTAAACTGATAGTAAGTTAGAAGCTAACTTACCTCGATCGTCACGTTCTACGATAATAAAGCGCGAAACGCAAGGAACTGTAAAAAGGTATTCTAAAAGTTAGACATTTAATTACTAATAATTAGAAACATGAAAACAAGCTAAATTAGGGTAAAATTACCATTTTACCCTCTACATGTGGGAAAATGACTATTTTACCCCTAACTCAAGAATTTCATATCTTAACTCTAAAAGTTTCCAAAATTTACATTCCTCATGTAAATTTTGTCCTAAACTCAAATATCAACTCATAAAAAATTAAAACAAATCAAAACTAAGGAAAACACACTATGGCCAAAACATCCATAGGCCATTTCTCTTATTTTTGTTGCAATTCCTTCCAACTTCAAAACTCATGCTTAACCCAAATTTTTGCAACAATGATCTTTCTATCCTAAGTTTAAAACCATTCTTAAAACATCCATTTAGAAAAATCTAATAATCAACACCAAACTTTTTGTAAAAAGATCCAAACACTTAATCACAAGCTTTGACCCTAAATCAAAACATCTTCAAGAATTCAAAAAATCAAATCTTACTTCTAACATATTCATAACATCATCCTAACATCAACCATGTTTTAAATCATCAAACTAAAGTCACCAAAATCACAAAATAACACTTGGAGTTTTTGGTTTTACACTTAGTCTAAAAACAGAAACTTTTTCCTTAACTAGTTTTGATAAATCTCTTGATCAATGGCTTAATAATGTGAGATCTTTGAAATAAAGCATCACATGGTTTAAGAATGTGTCTTAAATAGGATCCAACCATCAAACTTGAAATCACATGGCTAAAAATCAACAAAACATAGATCTAACCCAAACACATCAAATCTTAGGCCTAACCGGAATCCTCTTGCATAGAAAAATCATATCTTTGAAACTAATACTAAATATCTTCAAAATATCATCCTAACATGAAAATAAGAGACTTAGGATCATCATATAAAAATATCAAAGCCTTTAGAATAAAATCAAACCACAAAATATTCAAACTTTCTCAAAATAAAAACTGTTTTGCCACTTCCAGTTTTCAAGTTTCTAGATCTAAGAAAATCTATCATCAAAAGCTTTAGTCATACAACAAAACCTCAATGAACACTCTTAAACACATGCTAAAAACACTCCATAAATTGTTCGGACCAAGATATGTCCATTAGCTTGGTCAAAAACTCCAAAACATAACATACTCTCCAGATTCACTTCCAGAATGACCTTTCCATAGTTAAAAGTACTTTTTACCAACAACATGACCATGGAATGATACGAATAATATATCTACAGAAACTAGACTCAAAGAGAAACAACTTTTATGAAGGATTCATCGTGTGAAAATACCTAAAAAGGTTCGAAAAGCTCCACGCAAGAAGACACAGAAATCTACCTTAGAGAGCTCTTTTGGGTTTCTCTCTAAGAACGGGGTGAAAAAGTGATGAAAGAAAAGTAAGTGTGTCTTGCACGACTCAAGCCTTCTGTAGGGGGAAGATATGGACCTTAATGACCCTTGATTGGAGGTGGCTATGTGACATAAAGTGGAGAATAGAGAGGGGAAAGGACAGCCTGCAGAAGCTGTGAGTTATGGAGGTTGATGGGGTGGGTTTCTCCATCTCATCAAGGCACTAATGGGTGCAGCGAAGAGCAGTGAATGGTCTACCATGTAGGGGAGGAAACTTCTCCAAGAAGCCTTGCCAAGGTGGCCAAATTCGTGGGCCTTGGTGGGCCCCAACCAAGTGGGCTTCAATTTAGAGTTTAAAGAAGGTTTGGTTAGGGTTTCTTGGCCCAAACAAATTTCCAAAGTTTAAAAGGTTGGATAATAATTTCATAACAAGAATTTGAGAAATTAATAGCATGTGAAAGTGATTTAATTAAGTGATTAAACACAATGCTAGAAATTGGATCGAAAAGGGTTTGAAGGCCAATTTAGGGTTTGGGGAAACCGTTTAGGGTTTCGGTTTCAACCAAGCTTTTGGGATTTCAATTAGATTTCAACCATTTAGGGTTTCACTAGGGTTAAAACCCTCTTTGATCTGGCTCAATTTGTTTTATCAGATAAAAAAAGTTTTGCTTACGTGACATGATCTTACACCTTGATTTCCTTCACAAATCCATCTAATGGTTCCTCTTTATGCCAAGTATCTAATACTACTCACTATGTGTGGCTAAGATCTTGCCAAGTGTCCAAATAAAACTTCTCTAACCTAATTTGGACATTCCACACTGTGATTTTGAAAACACTGCACTTAATATGCTTATCAAGGTTACTACTCACTCCAGAAAAAGCGTAATAAACTTAGTACTAAAAAATCCTAAATATTCATATTAACCTACAATAAAAACCGTTTACCAAAACTCAACCCTGAAGTGCCCCTATAAATAAATTCACAGTTTCGAACAGCCGTTTCGTCCAAAATTATGAAAATAGATTATTGCGTTATAAAATTCTAAATATTTAACTGAGTCTAGTGGTGTACACTATAACGTATTCTAACACTTCTAACTACCCCAAACGATTAAAATCGCATTTCTGGCACCATAGTCAGTAATAACACTAATTATGTTAACAGACTAAAACCTGTACGATTGATCAATTCGTGAAAATTTATGGGGTTTTTCACGAGATTTTTAAAGTCTATAGAAATTCCACCATTGAATTTATAGCGGGCTGTTACACCGCCGCCATCCGCCGCAGTTTGGAGTCAACGCCCACCACACCACCTTCCCCTCACGTCGACAATAACCACCCCACCGAAATCAGCCTCTCTCTCTCTCTTCAAACCAACCATCTCCTCCCACACTGACGACCTTCCCCCACCCCAGTTTCCATTCCCATGGTCCCTTTCTCTCTCTCTCCCTGTGGCATTGGAAACCATTCGGGTTCTTTACCGTTGCACCATCGTGCGCCTCTTCCTAGCGTCACCGCACCAACCGCCGGCTTCATCTCTCGCCAGCCATCTTCTACAACCAAACCCAGCCCCTAACAACAACTCATTTCCCTCCATCGATCATCCAACCAGAAATGGTTTACATCCTCTCACGGCTAGATCCCCACCGTGCACAGCCACCCACGACTCCAAACCACCAGCACCTGCCTCCCAGCACTTCCCTTAGCTCCTTCATGCCCCTCCATAGCTAGCCAAGCTCCGCCTTCAAAATTTCCTGTTTTAGACCCACGACCATTGCTTGGAAAAGCATTGTCTGTCACTGCTCTACCACTTTTGGCATCACCATGATCTTGTGCACCTTTGATCTTCCAGATTTATTGCTTTTAAAGTACTATAAGTATTTTCGAACAAGTCTTGTGATTTAAGTATATTTATGATATAACAATTATTTTGTGATTGGTTTGTTGTGCCGGACTAAGTTCGAGGAGTTTGGGAGTCGGTTGGAATGGACGAAAAAGTTGTTTGTTGGATTTGATGATGTTGGGTTTGTTGGATATTTTGTGACTTGTTGCATGCATTGTATGATGCATACATGTTCATGTTTGTAAAATGAAAGCTGAGATTTTTGCATATTGCATGCATGTTCACGTGTTAGAAAATGAAAACTGGGTTTTTGTGTAAAAGTAGATTTTTGGATACATGTGTATCACGACCCCAACTTGAGATAGGGCATTATCTCTGTGGAGTTCCTCTGGTCATTCGAGAGTGCAATATACTAAGTGACGTCCCATGGGTTGTCGCTTGGCGATAACGGGATCGGACGGGATGGTAACATTCTCGTGCCGACTCAGTGACCCCTCTACTGGCGAAGGCTAGAGGATGCTTGGCTACGAACGCACTATTATTATTTGAATAAATTTTCTACACCATTTGAATGAGCAACCAAAAACCATTCAAATGAAACTAAGAATCGTCACTCTGGTTCGAATAGATTGATAATAGGTTCGAACAATCTACTTGCTTGATTATTTGAATACATACTATTTTTTTTTATATATATATGAAACATAGCACTTTCTTCATTAAACAGCAAAAAATTACATCATAGATTCAGGACCAAATAATTTGAGAGATACATTCAGGAAAAGAATCCCACCAAACTATCAAATCTTCTAGATGCTTAGCATATCTTGCTAAGTTGTGAGCTGCCTCATTTGCCATACGCCCCTTATATTGAATTGAACATCTTGGTATTCTCTTCATCAACTCTTTCACTTCATGAACTACATTACCCCACGCTGACCTTGACTCCAAACTATTGTTTAATTCTTCTACCAACATTAAAGAGTCACTTTCAATAAGCAAATCTGGAATGCCCATTGGAATGCATAGTTGTAAACCTCTCAATATTGCTAGCAACTCCACCTCCATGGGATTTGTCACCCCATTTTCCTTCTTACTTGCTGAAAACAGGACCACTCCTCTATCATTCCTCAACAGCATTCCTACCCCAGCTCGATCTTGATCTTCAAAAATTGCTCCATCCACATTGAGCTTCAAGGCACCTGAAGATGGAGGCTGCCAGCAAGAGTATTTAACCTTCCTCGGATGCCTCACATCTCTAACCTCTTTATATTCTGCTGCAATAGATAAAGCTTTATCAATAGCCATATAAGGTTGTATAGTTACTTGTTCAAAAATCTGCTGGTTTCTCCTATACCACATGCCCCATGCTATAAGGAAACATTTTTCCAGATCACCAAGCCTTCCCTTTTCCATGACCTCCATTGCAATCTGTATGACCTCCTTCTGCACATCAGTATTTAATAAACCCCGAAAGTGCTTATGCCATGATTGAATTATCATTGGACAATAACATAATGCGTGCCCCACATCTTCCTCACTATTACACCACACACACTGATCTTCATCAATAACAAACCTCCCCTTAAGATTGGCACAGGTTGGGAGACCATTCTTGCAAGCTCTCCAAGCAAAGATCTTTATTTTGTTAGGCAGCTTCAACTTCCATAACTTTGTCCAGAACCTAGTATAATCATTAGCATTTGAACACTCCCCTTCTTGTCTGTTTATGTTTTGAAAAAAGTCATATGCACTCTTTACACTAAACACTCCATTCTTATTATTATCCCATATAATGCAATCAGACCTTACATCATTACTGATCAAGATTTTCAACACAGATTCTGCTGCAGTAGGTGGTAACAGCCTTCTAACCTTTTCTATATCCCACCATCTTGTGTTCTCATCAACAAGGTCTTCTACCATAAGAGTTTCATCAATATTTGCTTGTATCGAATGTTGCAACACTCTATATCCAGGTATCCAATAATCTGTCCAAACCTTTATTGACTTACCATCCCCAACTCTTCATCTACAGCCCCTCAGCGTATCATCTTTTGATTCCCATATACCCCTCCAAATGTATGAAGGGTTAGAACCCAGCCTTGAGTTTTTAAAATGTGAGGAGGGGAAATATCTTGCTTTATATAACTTATGCAGAAGTGTATTCTCCTCTGTCATGATCCTCCAGGCTTGTTTTGCAAGAAGAGCTTTGTTAAAGATTTTCAGGTCTTTAAAACCCAGCCCTCCTAACACCTTTGTCTTGCACATTTTCTTCCATCCTACCCATCTAATTTTCTGTTCCTCCTGCTTCTGACCCCACCACAAGTTTGCCATTAATTGTTCCAACTCACTACAAAGAGTAGCTGGTAACTTGAAACAGCTCATGGTATAGGTAGGAATGGCCATTACAACAGCCTTTAACAGTACTTCCTTGCCTCATTGGGATAATAACTTCTCTTTCCACCCTTTCAGTTTATGCCAAATCTTATGTTTGAGATCAGAGAAAGCTTGCTTCTTCCCTCTTCCAACTATAGGTGGTAAGCCAAGATATTTGTCATATTGTTGAAATTGTTGAGCTCCCCATAAGTCCATGATCTCCTGCTGGGTACCTTGATTCACATTCTTGCTAAAAATCATTGAGGTCTTTTCTGTGTTGACTTTCTGACCAGATGCCCTTTCATAAATGCCAAGTAGATGCTGTATATTCAAACAAGTCTATACATTTGCCCTACAAAACAGCAAACAGTCATCTGCAAACATAATATGGTTCAACTGGGGCGCACCATAACAGATCCTCAAGCCTTCAATCTGTTTTGATGTTTCTGCCTGCTTCAGAAGAGTGATTAATCCCTCTGTACATAAAAGGAACAGGCAAGGAGATAATGGATCCCCTTGCCTAATCCCTCGAGTTGGAAACAAAGGGCCTTTTGGTTCACCATTCACCAATATGGAAAAAGATACAGATTTAACACACCCCATAACCAACTTAATCCACTTCTCATGAAACCCCATTCTCTTCATTATAATTTCTAAGAAACTCCATTCCACCCTATCATAAGCTTTACTCATATCAAGCTTTAATGACATAAAACCTTTCCTTCCACTTCTTTTTTGTCTCATAAAATGCACCAACTCATAAGCAACAAGAATATTATCTGTTATCAATCGACCAGGGACAAAAGCAGATTGTGACTTGGAAATAACAGTTGGCAAGATCTCTTTAAGCCTATTAGCTAAAACCTTGGATATCAATTTATAAAGAACATTACATAAGCTAATAGGTCTGTAATCTGTAATCCTCTCAGCTTGTTTTTTCTTTGGAATCAAGGTAATATATGTATGATTTAACTCATCAGGAAACTGACCTTGATTGAGAGCTTGCAGAATTGCTTTAGTAACATCCTTGCCAATAACAGACCAGTATTTTTGGTAGAAGAGAGGTGCCATCCCATCAGGACCAGGAGCTTTATTAGGATCCATTTGGTGTAGAGCCATAACCACTTCCTCTTCTCTGAATTCCTTCACTAAATTCTCATTCATCTCAGTATTGACCCTGCCCCTTATGCTGTCTAAAAATTCCATCTGTCCTTCCTCAGCTGAGGATTTAAACAAAGTACTAAAGTACTCAAGAATCAAATTATCCCTCACCTCATTAAATTTC
Source organism: Carya cathayensis (assembly GCA_011037825.1). Classification (NCBI taxonomy): domain Eukaryota; kingdom Viridiplantae; phylum Streptophyta; class Magnoliopsida; order Fagales; family Juglandaceae; genus Carya; species Carya cathayensis. The sequence continues at coordinate 60,096 of QGSO01000576.1, forward strand.
CAACCTCCATTCTCCCCCCTTAGTCCCTCTATCCAGTTTTTCTTCTTCCTTTGAGAAGCCTTATTGCGAAAAAACCTGGTGTTTGAATCCCCTTCTTTCAGCCATAAGGATTTCGATCTTTGTCTCCACATGATCTCCTCTCTTTCCATCCAAACTTGCATTTCTACTCGTGCCTTGCTATGTTCATCCCTTTTTTGAAAACAGGGATCACTAGACTGCAACCACTTCAATTTTGATCTAGCTTTCTCTAAACCTTGCCTCACATGCCCAAACTTAGACTTGTTCCAGGAAGTAAGCTTTTCTCCACAGCCTTTGATCTTTCTCATCACTGCACTGCAGCCATCAGCAACTTGTTCCTCATACCAAGCATTCTCTATAACATTCTTGCAATCAGGTGAGTCTTGCTTCTTCCTTGCACCTGTACCTCATGAGTTCTAAGAATAATAGGGAAGTGATCTGAGTATGCAGCAACTCCATGTTGGACTCGAGCCATAGGATAATACAATCCCCATCTGTGATTTGAGAGGACTCTATCCAACCTCTCACTAATACTACATGCAGGTTCTCTTTTGTTACACCAAGTGAAAGGGGGGCCAAAATAACCATGGTCTCGTAGTTCACAATCATCCAAAACATCCCTAAAATCCTTCATCTGCCTTTCCACCCTCTGTACCCCCCCAGACTTCTCATGACATCCCAAGATTTCATTAAAATCCTCCAACACTACCCATGCTTGAGAAGAAAGCACATTCAAAGCTATGATTAATGCCCATGTTTCATGCCTTTTTGAAGCCTCAGGATTACCATAGATACCAGTGAGGTACCATTCTGCATTTGTTAAAACTTCATCCTTAACCCGTCCATGAATATGTGATCTTGAATAACTTTGAACTGTAATGTCCACATCCTTCTTCCACAATAAAGCAATACCACCCCTCCTCCCATCACTGCTCACAGCCAAACAATTTTCATAACCCAATCTATACTTCAATCTCTCCATCTCCTTTGCATGTAATCTTGTTTCTTGCAAAAACAGAACCTCAGGAACTTCTCTTCTGACCAAGTCAAGAAGAGCTCTGAATCCACGTGGGTTCCCAAGCCTACGTGAATTCCAACTTATTAGAATCATTGGTTCTGGCAGGGCTGTGTAATAGCCACTGCCAATTCATGTTGTGAAATAACATATGCCTTTCCCACCTTCTCTTTACCCTTAAGCTTCTGTTTTTTCATAAGACCCTCCTTCAGATTACCCCCACTGCCTCTCTTCCTACTTGGTAATTCAACACTAGGTGTAAAAGAATTACCTTGTACACGAGCACGTTTTTTCCATGATCTAGTGTTGTGTTTACCTGGCCATGCAGTTTCAGATGGAACATGAGACAAAACTGGATCATGAATAAAAAGCCCAGTTGGTGTACCTAGATCATGCATGACTGGTCTAGATGGAATTAAAGGCCCAGTTGCAATATCATCAGTTACCAAAAATGGCTCTCCAGATGCTCCCCCCATAGCCGTTACACCAGTTTGCATATCTTCATTTGCCTCAACCCTTTTATCCGTTACTCTAGCTTGACTCTCGCCACCTTCAGAGTTTACCGTATGTCTGCTATTAACTCCATCATCAATGTCCTCTTGAATGTCACCTACACCAGTGCTCTTGCCGTTACCATGAATTGAGCCTCCCTCATCCGCCGTGCTACCACCCTCAGCCACCCTTTTTTCTAGTCTACTGGATCTCCCCCATAGCCCCCCACGTATTCTTCTACCATCTGCCCCTGCACGCAACCACATTCCAAACTGAGCAGGAACATTCTCTTCTTGTTTCACCATTCCACAACCATCATCCTCATGCAAGATTCTCCCACAGTCAAAACAGAACCGAGGCAATTTCTCATACTGGATTGGAATCCAATATTTCATACCATTTAGCATTGTAGTTCTTCCTCTTGCTAAAGGTTTAAACAAGTTCATTGTGACTCTAAGCCGCAGGAAGCTTCCCCATGCTACGTTATCTTCCTCAACATCCACATATTCTACCTCTCTCAACGACCTGCCAATCCTTTCACCACATTCTTTATTCATTTCCACCAAAGGCATGTTATTGAGTTGCACCCACATTGCTGCCGAATCAAACTTCATAGAGCTTGGCTGTGTAAAACCATCAAATAAATCAATCACAAAAATATGGTTATCAAACAACCACGGACGTCCCTCAATAACACGACCACGGTCAGCATGATTTGCAAAAGAGATAATGAATACGTTGGATCCAACTTCTGTAAATTTTGCTTGTTTACTCAGCCTCCAAATCTTGGCCATAGTAGCTTCAAAAATATTCTTGCCAATAGATCTATCCATCCAGATTTTCCCAATAAGACATAGCTCCCCCTTCCTTTGAACCTCCCTTGTCGCCTCATTCTCCAACGTGATGGCTGTGTCTTCCTCTTCACTCAATCTAAAATTTCCCCATAAGGCTTGTAAATTCTCCATGATAGCACCCCCAAGTAACTATTCTTTGAGTATTCCACTAATATGATTGGCTAAAACAGTTATTTTATATTAAAAAAATGATGTAGCCAATCACATTAGTGGAGTGCTAAAAAAGTATGCAAAAGTGACTGCACATAAAATTTTTTATTAAAACATTACATAATAAAATAGTCCTTTTGGTTTGCCTGGCTCTAATGCAGATTAGTCCCTAAATTTTAATTTTGAAGTATTTACTCTACTTTCAACTTTGATCAAATTAATACTTTGGTCACTAATTCTGCCTAAAAGTACCAGGTCAATAATAATAAATATTTGACACATATACATAAGATCTTAATTGTATAAGTCAAAGTTGAAAATTGAAATTTATTTAGATCTTTTCTTAATTTTAAATGATTTTTTTTTGTTTTTATATTATTTATGTGTTTTTTAAATGCGACGATTCTTATCAAATATATTTTGGTGTTGACCTGGCACTTCTACTATTTGACTAACAGATCGAATAGTAACGGAATGATTAATTTGATTAAAGTTTGAACTATAAGAAGTCAAATGTTCAAATTAATACTTGAGGACTAATTTGTCTTAAAACCATAGGAACTATTTTAATATTTAACCCTATAAATAAAATGCAATTTGTTGAAATTTATGGAGAGAACAACAAAAGTATTTAATTACAACAGTTTAAAGTCATACGCTACAAAACTCAAGCTGTATTGAAAACTTAAGTGGAAAATCATAAAAGACACTAGGTCTTTGCCTTGTCTCTTTGGGCCAAGTCCTCAACATCCTCGTAATGATCATCACTTGGAATATACAAACATTAGAACAAAGTAGGTCCCGCAGGAATGGAATCCCTTAAACCTACAATCAATTTGAAGATTTACCCAAGAAAATCAAAATCAAGTCAATGAAAAAACCTAGACCCGTTGAGGAACTCGTTTCAAGAACCTAGATTATATGAAAATCTAGACTCGTTTCAAGACCCAGATTATAAGGATGAATGCTACAAACGTTGTGATTTTTTTTAAATAAGTTCAAAAGTTCATTTAAGAAGAAGATGAGATAAACTCAACTCATAATGAAATAATCATCAATTGTCTAACCAAAAAAAGTGTTGCATGGCTACAAGCTTAAATATGCCAAAAATAAAAGAACCCTAGGCGCCCAAAGTATTTCTTCCCTAAAAGCCCTTGGCCGAATATTACATGGTCTTCCCAATAGAATCCCTAACTGAAAAATTAATGCTTCCCAAAATAATCATGTGGCTAGAGCTCCCCGTAAGTGCATACAATATAGAGCTCTCTCGAAACTTTAGCTAATAAAACATAAGACATATATGAGTCAAGCATCCTTAAGCCCAATTATTCTAAACTAATTCCTATAACTAATGAAAAGCCATTTTAATGGGTTAAACAAGTTCAAAGCCTTCAAGTGCCCAAAGCCTTTAAGTCATGTTGTTGCTCTCTTCCATAGCTTGTATCAAATGAATCAACACTGGTTCTTCTTCCTTCAAGCCCATCTTTGAATGTTGGAGCCTTGCTAGCTTCGTTCCAAGTGGATTGCGCAAATCTTTGATCTTCTTGGCTCTTGACCTTGTAATTGGCCTGTATGGAACTTGCAAAGGATCTTCAAGACTGGGTCCACCTTGGTGCCCATCTTTCCCCCTCTCCTTAAAATGATTTGACCTCGAATCTTCACTTACATCAAAAGGAGAAACATTAGAAACATTGAAAGTAGCAGACACATTATATTCACTTGGAAGATCCACTTTATATGTATTATCATTAATTTTCTCTAGAATTTGGAATGGTCCATCTTCTCTAGGATGCAACTTAGTCCTTTTATGGGTTGAAAATCTTTCTTTGCGCATATGAACCCAAACCCAATACTCCTAGGCAATCCATAAATAATTTTAAAAGGAGAATATGAAGTAGTAGTATGCATGATCCTATTGTATTCATACTCCATAAATAGCAAACAATCCTCTCAAGTTTTTAAATTCTTTTGAACAACAGTGTGTAAAAGCTAAGTTAAAGTCCTATTAACTACTTCAATTTGGCCGTCAGTCTGTGGATGACAAGTAGTAGAAAAAAAAAGCTTAGTACCCAATTTTTCCCACAAAACCATCCAAAAGTAGTTATGGAATTTAACATCACTATCAGAAACAATACTCTTAGGCATACCATTAAGTCACACTTTCTCCCTGAAAAATAAGTCAACAATGTTTGTGGCATCATCAATTTTATGACATGGAATGAAATGTGTCATGTTGCTAAATCTATTCACAACCACAAAAATAGAATCTCTACCCGTTTTTGTCCTAGGCAGCCCCAAAACAAAATCCATAGATATGTCTATCCATGGCTCATTAGGAACGGGTAAGGGTGTATACAACCCATGTGGCAAAAGCTTAAATTTGACCTCTCTACATGTAATGCACCTACCATAAATGTGATTAACGTCTCTTCTCATTTTAGGCCAAAGCAAATGTTCATGCAAAATATCTAAAGTTTTCCTGACACCAAAGTGTCCCATTAATCTCCCACCATGTGCCTCATGCACCAATAACTCACGCATAGAACAACTAGGCACACACAGTTTGCTTTCTTTAAACAAATAACCATCATGCTTGTAAAACTTATCAAATCCCACCTTATCACATCCCATATACACATAAAACAAACCAGCATCATCGGCATACATGTCTTTCATATATTTGAATCCAAGTATTTTGGCACTCATAGAAGTAAGAATGACATACCTCCGTGATAAAGCATCAGCAATAATATTTTACTTACCTTGCTTGTAACGGATGACATATGGAAAGGTTTCAATGTATTCTATCCATCAAGTATGCCTCTTATTCAACTTACCTTTTCCCTTGAGATGTTTCAATGATTCATGATTGGTGTGGATCACAAATTCCCTAGGCCATAGATAGTGCTGCCAAGTCTCTAAGGCACGAACAAGAGCATAAAGCTCTTTATCATAAGGGGGGTACTTCAGGGACGCCCCACTTAGCTTCTCGCTGAAAAGGCAATGGGCCACCTATCCTGCATCAAAATGGCTCCAATCCCTATTCTTAAAGCATCACATTCAATCTCAAAAGGTTTGTTAAAGTCAGGTTGTGATACACTGGTGTTTACGTGTATTTTAAGTAAATAATTATTTAATTTATTTTATTATTGGTCCTTTTGTTTTAAAATTTATAAGAGTTTTGTTATATTATTTTATGATATTTTAAGTTGTGAAATTTATTTCAATGTGTCTTCCTTGTTAACAATTATTGTTATATTATTTAAATTGCTTTTTTTTTAAAAATATTTTATTGTTGGATTTAATATTTTATTTTATTTAGTTATTATGTTTTTAATTTAAGTCATTTTTTTTATATTTCTTTCGTTGGATCAATTTTGTGACCCAAGTTGTGAGGATTGAACCTCATTTCTTTCCCTCACCTTCTCTTTTTCTCCTTTTTCTTTCTTCTTTTTCTTCTATTTCCTTCTTTTCTTTTTCCTTCTTCTTTTCCTTTGCTTCTTTCTTCTCCCACGCGTGACAACTCCCCTCCCCCCTCCCCATCCATTTGTTTGACCGCCCATAGCGCAACCCTACACCATCCATGAGCAGCACCGCCCCTTCCAATCTCTTCCCCTCTGGCCGACGAACTTCCCCACCCATTTTCAGCTCCTCCCTCACTGTCATTACGCCCCACGAACATCTCCAAGCTGCTACTCCCTTGAGCTCGCGCGCCAACATCGCGCCACCATTGGCCACCACCTTTTCATCACACCACCATCAGCCCTCTAGCCACCCAAACTATCCAACCTCAGCCCCGATCCACCACACTTGAAGCCCCTCCATTCCCATTTTCAATTTGGGTGTTTTGTCTTTCAACCGCCGCCCACGCCACCAGCCATGACCAACCACCACCACCATTAGCTTTATCAACACTTCTAAGCCATGCCCTAGCCATTCCAAGTCTTCGTTTGTCCCAGTTCAAAATTGGGTATTTTGAGACCCATGACCTTGTTCGAATTTATGCTGTTACGTTGCTGTGCCGCCACCTCTAGCACCTTTGTGCTCATTCAAAAATTATATTTTAGCACTATAAGTAATTTTTCAAAGAATTTCTTGAGATTTAATTATATTGCTACACTAATAACTCTTTTGCAGTTAGCTGGTTATGTCGGACTTGGAGTCCGAGGAGTACAGGGGTTGGGTTGGATTTGAGGATAGTTTGTTTAATGAAATAAATTGTGCTTGTGTGTATTATGTTGTGTTTGGTATCATGATTTTTATTGCATTATGGCATGCATATTTATGCGTTGTACATAAAAAACTGGGTTTTCATATAAGAAAAGAATTTGGGTTGATTTGTGATAAATAATTGGTAATGATTGAGAGAGAGGAAAAAGAAACTGTAGGGATTGTGGTAGAGTTCCTCTTGTGATTCCCGCCTACGATGCATGCAGTAGGAATAGTGATAGTCCCACCTGCGATTCCTGCCTACAGTGGGAGCAGTAGGGATGGTGGTAAGCAATGATGGTAGTAGAATCCTGTCTGTGATTCCCGCCTACAATGTTAATTGGTTAATGGGACATTTTTTGGAAAAATGGTGGGTAATTATTTTACTGGATATGTCTTTGGGCCAAATGAGATTTTTTGGCATGCGTTGGAAAATAATCCTTTTTGGGAAAAATGATGTTTTGGGTTCAATGCATATTGTTGGTTGCACGAATGTATTTCTATCTCTTGGGTTGTTTTTGTTATTACTTACTAAGACTTGCAATCTTATCATTTATGGTATTCGACACCCTGCAGTACCATTTCATGGTACCGTAGATTTTAATGCAGATGATGATGAGTAAAGCCGGAGGCTTTGGCTCCGCCAAAGGAGTGACCTGGGGTCACTTCTGTGTATTGAGATTTATTTTCCTACTTGTTTAGGTATTTTTCCTTTTGTATTATATTTTTGGAATAACTGTATAATTATTTTCTATACTACTTTTAATTTGGTAAACTTGTATTTAAAATTCTGGTGCTTAGTTGACTTTTTTAATTTACCCGCTGTGATTTTCTTGTACACTTTTTGCATGTACACACACTTGACACTTATCATTGGAATGCGTGACCTGAGTTGTCATCATCCTGGACGTTTCGATTCCCGAGCTTCCATACGTGAGGGTCGGGGGCATCACAGATTATATAAGTAATGTAAATTATTATTGGATTCAAGTTGTTTTTGCATTATTTGGCACAAAAAATTACCTGGACATGATCCCTTAGCTCTTCCTTGTTTTGGATATCAACACAACTCCAACTTGCATGCCGCATGTCTGCATAAAGCTTGACAATCCAGGTCATGCGTGTTGAAAATATCTTCGCATTCTGACATGATACTCCTATTTGGCCTTCATTAATTTCCACTGCTATTTTGCCAAATTTGCTAATGCGGTCAAATTCTATGCATCTAGTTGGTCTCCTTCCACGTTTTTTTTTCGGGTGGAGCTAGAGAAGAAGACCATACAATTAAGGACATATATGTAACACATGGATAGTAACTACTATGAGTACTTAATATTAATTACTAGGAACTAACCAAAACAAATGTAAGAAGGACTATACCTGCAAGTACATCAGTGTTAGACTGTGAAGCCTCATTAGTTGGAATTGTCACCTCCTGAGGGATCTCACTCTGTCCTTGAGTGGAGGCATCTAAAATTGAGATTATCTCGTGTAACAGCCCGCTAGAAATTCAATGGTGGAATTTCTATAGACTTTAGAAACCTCTTGAAAACCCCATAAGTTTTCACGAATCGATCAATCGCACAGGTTTTAGTCTGTCAACATAACCAATGTTATCACACACTGTGGTGCCAGAAATGCGATTTTAATTGTTTGAGGTATTTAGAAGTGTTAGATTATATTATAGTTTATGTCATTAGACTCAGTTGAATATTTAGGATTTTATGGCCCAATAACTCATTTTCATAATTTCGAACGAAACGGTTGTTCGAAACTGTGAATTTATTTATAGGAGCACTTCGGGGTTGAGTTTTGGTAAATGGTTTTTACTGTAGGTTAATATGAATATTTAGAATTTTTTAGTACTAAGTTTATTACGTTTTTTTTGGAGTGAATAGTAACCTCGATAAGCGTACTAAGTGCAGTGTTTTCAAAATCACAGTGTGGAATGTCTAAATTAGGTTAGAGAAGTTTTATTTGGACACTTGGCAAGATCTTAGCCACACATAGTGAGTAGTATTAGATACTTGGCATAAGGAGGAACCATTAGATGGATTTGTGAAGGAAATCAAGGTGTAAGATCATGCGACCTAAGTAAAACCTTTTCATCTGATCAATCAAAGAGGGTTTCAACCCTAGTGAAATTCTAAATGGTTGGAATCCAATTGAAACCCCAAAAACTTGGTTGAAAATGAAACCCTAAACGGTTTGCCCAAACCCTAAATTGGCCTTCAAACCCTTTTCGATCCAATTTCTAGCATTGTGTTTAATCACTTGATTAAATCACTTCCACATGCTATTAATTTCTCAAATTCTTGTTATGATATCATTATCCAACATTTTAAACCTTGAAAATTTGTTTGGGCCAAGAAAAATTAGATTTGGGCTTGATAGCATCTCAAACCCTAATCAAACTCCCTTTAAACCCCAAATTTAAGCCCACTTGGTTGGGGCCCACCAAGGCCCACAAATTTGGCCACCTTGGCAAGGCTTCTTGGAGAAGTTTCCTCCCCTACATGGCAGACCATTCTTTGCCCTTGGCTACACCCAATAGTGCCTTGATGAGACGGAGAAACCCACCCCATCAACCTTAACACCTCATAGCTTCTACAGGCAGTCCTTTGCCCCTCACTATTCTTCACTTTAAGTCACATAGCCACCTCCAATCAAGGGTCATTAAGGTCCATATCTTCTGTAACAGCCCGCCAGAAATTCAATGGTGGAATTTCTATAAACTTTAGAAACCTCGTGAAAACCCCATAAGTTTTCACGAATAGATCAATCGTACAGGTTTTAGTCTGTCAACATAGTCAATGTTATTACTGACTATAGTGCCAGAAATGCGATTTTAATTGTTTGAAATAGTTACAAGTGTCAGAATACGTTATAGTTTGCACCCCTAGACTCAGTTGGATATTTAGGATTTTATAGCGCAATAACCCATTTTCATAATTTCGGACGAAACAGCTGTTCGAAACTGTGAATTTATTTATAGGGGCATTTCGGGGTTGAGTTTTGGTAAACGGTTTTTACTTTAGGTTAATATGAATATTTAGATTTTTTTAGTGCTAAGTTTATTGTGCTTTTTTTGGAGTGAATAGTAACCTCGATAAGCGTACTAAGTGTAGTGTTTTCAAAATCACAATGTGGAATGTTCAAATTAGGTTAGAGAAGTTTTATTTGGACACTTGGCAAGATCTTAGCCACACATAATGAATAGTATTAGATACTTGGCATAAAGAGGAACCATTAGATGGATTTGTGAAGGAAATCAAGGTGTAAGATCATGCCACTTAAGCAAAACCTTTTTCGTCTGATCAACCAAAGTGAGCCAGATCAAAGAGGGTCTCAACCCTAGTGAAACCCTAAATGGTTGGAATCCAATTGAAATCCCAAAAGCTTGGTTGAAACCGAAACCTAAACGGTTTCCCCAAACCCTAAATTGGCCTTCAAACACTTTTCGATCTAATTTCTAGCATTGTGTTTAATCACTTGATTAAATCACTTCCACATGCTATTAATTTCTCAAATTCTTGTTATGACATCATTATCCAACCTTTTAAACCTTGGAAATTTGATTGGGCTAACAAAAATTGGATTTGGGCTTGATAGCATCTCAAACCCTAACCAAACACCCTTTAAACCCCAAATTGAAGCCCACTTGGTTGGGGCCCACCAAGGCCCACGAATTTGGCCACCTTGGCAAGGCTTCTTGGAGAAGTTTCCTCTCCCACATGGCAGACCATTCACTACCCTTGGCTGCACCCAATAGTGCATTGATGAGATGGAGAAACCCACCCCATCAACCTCCATAACTCACAGCTTCTGCAGGATGTCCTTTCCCCTCTCTATTCTCCACTTTATATCACATAGCCACCTCTAATCAAGGGTCATTAAGGTCCATATCTTCCCCCTACAGAAGGCTTGAGTCGTGAAAGACACACTTACTTCACTTTAATCACTTCTTCACCCCGTTCTTAGAGAGAAACCCAAAAGCGCTCTCAGGTAGATTTCTGTGTGTTTTTGCGTGGAGTTTGTTGACCCTTTTTAGGTATTTTCACATGATGACTCCTTCATCAAAGTTTTTCCTCTTTGAGTATAGTTTCTGTAGATATATTATTCGTATCATTCCATGGTCATTTTGTTGGTCAAAAGTAGTTTTCACCATGGAAAGGTCATTATGGGCGTGAATCTGGAGAGTATGTTATATTTTGGAGTTTTTGACCAAGCTAATGGAGATATCTTGGTCCGAAAATTTTATGGAGTGTTTTTAGCATGTGTTTAAGAGTGTTCATTGAGATTTTGTTGCATGGCTAAAGCTTTTGATGATAGATTTTCTTAGATCTAGAAACTTGAAAACTGGAAGTGGCAAAACAGTTTTTATTTGGAGAAAGTTTGAATATTTTGAGGTTTGATCTTACTCTAAAGGCTTTGAAATTTTTATATGATGATCCTAAGTCTCGTAAACCATGTGATGCTTTATTTCGAAGATCTCACATTCTTAAGCCATTGATCAAGAGATTTATCAAAACTAGTTGAGGAAAAAAGTTCCTATTTTTGGACTAAGTGTAAAACCAAAAACTCCAAGTGTTATTTTGGGATTTTGGTGACTTTAGTTTGATGATTTAAAAAATCGTTGATCTTAGGATGATGTTATGAATATGTTGGAAGTAAGATTTGATTTTTTGAAATTCTTGGAGATGTTTTGATTTAGGGTCAAAGCTTGTGATTAAGTATTTGGATCTTTTTACAAAAAGTTTGGTGTTGATTATAAGCTTTTTCTAAATGGATGTTTTAAGTATGGTTTTAAACTTAGGATTGGAATATGTTTGTTGCAAAATTTTGGTTTAAGCATGAGTTTTGAAGTTAGAAGGATTTGCAACAAAAATCAAGAGAAATGGCCTATGGATGTTTCGGCCATAATGTGTTTTTCATAATTGTGTTTTGTTTTAAATCTTTCAGAGTTAATATTTAAGTTTAGGACAAAATTTACATGAAGAATGTAAATTTTGAAAATTTTTGAAGTTAGGATGTGAAATCCTTAAGTTAGGGGTAAAATGGTCATTTTACCCTAAGTTAGCTTGTTTTCATGTTTCTAATTGTTAATAATTAAATTTCTAACTTTTAGAATTCCTTCTTACAATTTCTTGTGTTTCGCGCTTTATTCTCATAGAACGCGACGATCGAGGTAAGTTAGCTTCTAACTTACTATCAGTTTACTGTGTATGTATGATGGGTAAGGGAACTAAAATTTATGTATGTATGTTATCATATATGCCATGTCATTACATGTTTATCTGTTACGCATGATTTATTCTTTCATGAATATTTATCTGTTACACAATCTTTTGTGTCATGCAATGTTGTATGTTATAAGTATGCCATATGTTACATGTATGTCATGGAATGTTTATGTTTAAATCATATTGTGCCATTTACAAGTATACGCCATGTTAGAAAAGTTCATGATATTAAATAATATCTCATGCATTAAGAAAGATAAGACATGTTAAGGATGACACGGATCTAAGCGTGTTCATCACAAGATATGATTAAGGATGACACGGACCTAAGCGTGTTCATCACAAGATATGTTAAGGATGACACGGACCTAAGCGTGTTCATCACAAGTTATGTTAAGGGTGACACGGATCTAAGCGTGTTCACCACAAGTTATGTTATGCGGTGCCACGGACTCAAGCGTGGTTCACCTTATGTAAAGTTCCTATAGATCTCAGATCACGTTTAAGTTAAGTTATTCATGTCAATCACGACCCTAAATGCTAGGATGGGGTAATATCCTAGTGGAACTCCTTTGTTCACGCTGGAGTGTCTAAATAGGTGTGAAATTCCCTGGGTTGACGAAGTACAGTCAACAGGTTGCGAATGGGGCCTAAGTAACTGGTCACCGGAGCGCGCCAGGCACTAACGCCGATGGTGCCATATTTTATTTTACGTGTATTCATGGGGCCACAACAACTGTGGAGCATGAAGTATGGGGCCACAACAATTGTGGAGCATACACTACGTGAGACACAGCAATTGTGACACGTAGAATACGTGGGGCCACAACAACTGTGGAGTACGTATTAACGCACTCACAGCTGGTCTAGATACCTGTGTTGTGATGCGGTAATCGGCAGGGACACACGGCTCTAGGGGACCCGTGTAGCACCCATATGGTCACGTTATTAATCAAGACAATTGAATAAGATTCCAAGTTCATGTCAAGAAGTTAAGAGTAAGTAATCATGGTTAACCCCATGAGATAAGAATAAGTTTCAGATCAAGTTCACGTTAAGTCAAGTTTCAGATCAAGTTCATATTATGTTATGCTCACGTACATGTTATGTTCATATTCACGTTAAGTTTCAAGTTCATGTTCACATCATGTTATGTTCACGTTTATGACATTTTTAAGCTCACGTTCATATTATGTTATGTTCATGTTCACGTTATTATTTCGGGTTCACATTTCTGTCATGTTATGTTCACATACATGTTATTTTCAAGTTCACGTTCATGTTATGTTATGCTCATGTTCACATTATGTCTCAAGTTCACGTTTATGTCATGTTATGCTCAGGTTTATGTTATTTTCAAGTTCATATTTATGTTATGCATGTTTACGTTCATGCTATATTTCAAGTCCATGTTATGTTTCAAGTTTCACGTTTATGTTGCTAGTTCATGTTATGTTTTAAGCTCAAGTTCATGTCATGTTAAGTCAAGTTCAGTTCACGTTTAAGTTCAGGTTATGTCATGCTATATGTCAAGTTATGCTATGCTTATGTACGACTTTATTTATGCATTTATGCTTTTACTGCCATGCATGCATCTTTAACCTATGTGGGAGTTTCTTGTTAACTTATTGAGATTTGTAATCAAATCTCACCGTGGTAGTCCTAACTACCATTCCCCCTGAATGGTAGGCGATGTGTCAGGATCAGAGCAGGGAGCAGACGTTCGTAGACTGAAGGAGGTTGACTAGACGCCGCAGACACGACGCGGAGCTGACAACTTCCATAGTTAGTTTTTGGACAGTTTTCTGGCCTCGTTAGTCGAGTTACATGAGTTACTTGACGAACTTCCTCAATAGTGTATTATGGTAATGTAAATATGGAGTTTGGTCTCCCATGTTTTTGAGATTATAGTCTTCTAATACTCTTACTGAAATCGTGGATGTTTATTTTGTTAAGCATGCTTGGACTACGATTTAACTATTTTGGATATTATAAGTTTGGTGCATAGTATTGCTTAAGAAAAGAAAAAAATTATCCGCTGCGAATATTGTATAATGCTAGATGCATGTTAGGAACATTGCATCTTATATGTCATGAACGGGGGCAGGTAACCTTGTGTTGCACGTCCCGACGCTTCAGATGTCCGTTCAATCCCAAGCAGAATTTGAGAGCGTCACATCTTCCCCCTACAGAAGGCTTGAGTCGTGCAAGACACGATTACCGTAATAGCCCGCTAGAAATTCAATGGTAGAATTTCTATAGACTTGAGGAACCTCGTGAAAGCTCTGTAAGTTTTAACGAATCGGCTAATCGAAAAAGTTTTAGTCTGTCAACATAATCAGTGTTATCACTCACTATTGTGCCAGAAATGCGATTTTAATTTTTTGGGATAATTAGAAGTGTCCGAATACGTTATAGTCTACACCACTAGACTCAGTTGAATATTTAGGATTTTATAGCGCAATAACCTATTTTCATAATTTCGGACGAAACGGCTGTTTGAAACTGTGAATTTATTTATAAGTGCATTTCGGGATTGAGTTTTGGTAAACATTTTTTACTGTAGGTTAATATGAATATTTAGAATTTTTTAGTCCTAAGTTTATTACGCTTTTTTTTGGAGTGAATAGTAACCTCAATAAGCGTACTAAGTGCAATGTTTTCAAAATCACAGCGTGGAATGTCCAAATTAGGTTAGAGAAGTTTTATTTGGACACTTGGCAAGATCTTAGCCACACATAGTGAATAGTATTAGACACTTGGCACAAAGAGGAACCATTAGATGGATTTGTGAAGGAAATCAAGGTGTGAGATCATGCCACCTAAGCAAAACCTTTTTCATCTGATCAACCAAATTGACCCAGATCAAAGAGGGTTTCAACCCTAGTGAAACCCTAAATTGTTGGAATCCATTTGAAACCCCAAAAACTTCATTGAAACCGAAACCCTCAACGGTTTCCCCAAACCCTAAAGTTGGCCATCAAACCCTTTTTGATCCAATTTCTAGCATTGTGTTTAATCACTTGATTAAATCACTTCCAGATGCTATTAATTTCTCAAATTCTTGTTATGACATCTTTATCCATCCTTTTAAACTTTGAAAATTTGATTGGGCCAAGAAAAATTAGATTTGAGCTTGAAAGCATCTCAAACCCTAACCAAACCCCCTTTAAACCCCAAATTGAAGCCCACTTGGTTGAGGCCCACCAAGGCCCACGAATTTGGCCACCTTGGAAAGGCTTCTTAGAGAAGTTTCCTCTCCCACATGGTAGACCATTCACTGTCATTAGCTGCACCCAATAGTGCCTTGATGAGATGGAGAAATCTACCCCATCAACCTCCATAACTCACAGCTTCTCCAGGCTGTCATTTCCCCTCTCTATTCTCCACTTTATGTCACATATCTACCTCCAATCAATGGTCATTCAAGTCCATATCTTCCCCCTACAGAAGTCTTGAGTCGTGAAAGACCCACTTACTTTCCTTTCATCACTTCTTCACCCCGTTCTTAGAGAGAAACCCAAAAGAGCTCTCTCGGGCAGATTTCTAGGTCTTTTTACATGGATCTTTTCGACCCCTTGTAAGTATTTTTACATGATGACTCCTTCATAAAAGTTGTTCCTACTTGAGTATAGTTTCCGTATATATATTATTTGTATCATTCCATGGTCATTTGGTCAGTCAACAGTATTTGTAACGATGGAAAGGTCATTCTGGGCGTGAATCTGGAGAGTATGTTATGTTTTGGAGTTTTTGACCAAGCTAATGGACATATCTTGGTCCGAAACTTTTATGGAGTGTTATTAGCATGTTTTTAAGAGTGTTAATTGAGGTTTTGTTGCATGACTAAAGCTTTTGATGATATATTTTCTTAGATCTAGAAACTTGAAAACTGGAAGTGGCAAAACAGTTTTTATTTAGAGAAAATTTGAATATTTCGAGGTTTGATCTTACTCTAAAGGCTTTGATATTTTTATATGATGATCATAAGTCTCTTATTTTCATATTAGGATATTATTTTGAAAATATTTAGTATTAGTTTCAAAGATATGATTTTTCTATGTAAGAGGATTCCGGTTAGGCTTAAGATTTGATGTGTTTGGGTTAGATATATGTTTTATTGATTTTTAGCCATGTGATTTTAATTTTGATGATTGGATATTCTTAGCCAAGTGTCATTTTGTGATTTTGGTGACTTTAGTTTGATGATTTAAAGCATGGTTGATGTTAAGATGGTGTTATGAATATGTTAGAAGTAAGAATTGATTTTTGGAATTTTTGGAGATGTTTTGATTTAGGGTTAAAGCTTGTGATTAAGTGTTTGGATCTTTTACGAAAAGTTTGGTGTTGATTATTAGCTTTTTCTAAATGGATGTTTTAAGTATGGTTTTAAACATAGGATAGGAAGATCCTTGTTGCAAAATTTTGGTTTAAGCAAGAGTTTTGAAATTGGAAGGAATTGCAACAAAAATCAAGAGAAATGGCCTATGGATGTTTCGGCCATAGTGTGTTTTGTATAGTTGTGCTTTGTTTTAAATCTTTATAAGTTAATATTTGAGTTTAGGACAAAATTTACATGAGGAATGTAAATTTTGGAAATTTTTGGAGTTACGATGTGAAATCCTTCAGTCAGGGGTAAAATGGTCATTTTTTCATATGTAGAGGGTATAATGATAATTTTACTCTAAGTTAGCTTGTTTTCATGTTTCTAATTGTTAATAATTAAATTTCTAACCTTTAGAATGACCTTTTACAGTTTCTCGTGTTTTGCACTTTATTCTTGTAGAACGCAACGATTGAGGTAAGTTAGTTTCAAACTTACTATCAGTTTGTTGTGTATGTATGATGGGTAAGGGAACTACAATTTATGTTTGTATGTTATCGTATATGCCATGCCATGCCACGTCATTTCATGTTTATCTGTTATGCATGATTTATTCTGTCACGAATATTTATCTGTTACACAATCTATTCTATCACATGTTGCTATATGTTATAAGTATGCCATATGTTACATGTATGTCATATCATGTATCATTCACCATTGCAAGTATGTCATGTTAAGTAAAGAAGTCAGATCAATTTTATGTTAAGTCAAGTTTCAGATCACGTTTATGTTAAGTTATTCATGTCAATCAAGACCCTAAGTGCTAAGATGGGGTAATATCCTAGTGAAACTCCTTTGTTCATGCTAGAGTGTCTAAATAGGTGTGAAATTTCCTGTGTTGACGAAATACAGTCAACAGGTTGCGAATGGGGCCTAATTAGCTGGTCATCGGAGCGCGCCAGGCACTGACGCCGATGGTGTCATATTTTATTTTACGTGTATTCATGGGGCCACAATAACTGTGGAGCATGAAGTATGGGGCCACAACAACTGTGGAGCATACACTACGTGAGACACAGCAATTGTGACACGTAGAATACGTGGGGCCACAACAACTGTGGAGTACGTATTAACGCACTCACAGCTGGTGTAGATACCTGTGTTGTGATGCGGTAATCGGCAAGGACACACGGCTCTAGGGGACCCGTGTAGCACCTATATGGTCACGTTATTAATCAAGTCAATTGAATAAGATTCCAAGTTCATGTCAAGAAGTTAAGAATAAGCAATCATGGTGACCCAATGAGATAAGAATAAGTTTCAGATCAAGTCCACGTTAAGACAAGTTTCAGATCAAGTTCATGTTATGTTATGTTATGCTCATGTATAAGTTATGTTCATATTCACGTTAAGTTTCAAGTTCATGTTCATATCATGTTATGTTCATGTTTATAATATGTTCAAGCTCACGTTCATGTTATGTTATGTTCATGTTCATGTTATGTTTCAAGTTCACGTTTCTGTCATGTTATGTTCACGTACATGTTATTTTCAAGTTCACGTTCATGTTATGTTATGTTTACGTTCACATTATGTCTCAAGTTCACGTTTATGTCATGTTATGATTAGATTTATGTTAAATTCAAGTTCATACTTATGTTATGCATGTTCACATTCATGCTATATTTCAAGTCCATGTTATGTTTCAAGTTTCACGTTCATGTGATGTTGCTAGTCCATGTTATGTTTTAAGCTCAAGTTCATGTCATGTTAAGTCAAGTTCAATTCACATTTAAGTTCAGGTTATGTCATGCTATATGTCAAGTTATGCTATGTTTACTTACGACTTTAATTATTCATTCATGCTTTTACTGTCATGCATGCATCATTAACCTGTGTGGGAGTTTCCTGTTAACTTACTGAGATATTTAATCACATCTCACCGTGGTAGTCCCAACTACCATTCCCCCCGAATGGTAGACGGTATGTCAGGATCAGAGCAGAGAGTGGACTTTGGTAGATTGAAAGAGGTTGACTAGACGCCGTAGACACGACGCGGAGCTTACAGCTTCCATAGTTAGTTTTTGGATAGTATTTTGGCCTCGTTAGTCGAGTTACACGAGTTACTCAACGAACTTCCTCATTAGTGTATTTTGGTAATGTAAATATGGAGTCTGGTCTCCCATGTTTTTGAGGTTACAGTCTTCTAAGACTCGTACTGAAATCGTGGATATTTATTTTATTAAGTATGCTTGGTTATGATTTAACTATTTGGGATATTATAAGTTTGGTGCATAGTATTGCTAAAAAAAAAATTATCCGCAATGAATATTGCATAATGCTAGATGCATGTTAGGAACATTGCATCTTATAAGTCATGAACGAGGGCAGGTAACCATGTGTTGCATGTCCCGACACTTTAGATGTCTGTTAGATCCCAAACGAAATCTGGGGGCGTCGCACTTACTTCACTTTAATCACTTCTTCACCCCGTTCTTAGAGAGAAACCCAAAAGAGCTCTCTCGGGCATATTTCTGAGTCTTTTTGTGTGGAGCTTTTCGACCCTTTGTAAGTATTTTCACACAATGACTCCTTCATAAAATTTATTCCTCTTTGAGTCTAGTTTCCGTAGATATATTATTCGTATCATTACATGGTCATTTGGTTGGTCAACAGTATTTTTAACCATAGAAAGGTCATTATGGGCGTGAATCTGGAGAGTATGTTATGTTTTGGAGTTTCTGACCAAGCTAATGGACATATCTTGGTCCGAAAATTTTATGGAGTGTTTTTAGCATGTGTTTAAGAGTTTTAATTGAGTTTTTGTTGCATGACTAAAACTTTTGATGATAGATTTTCTTAGATCTAGAAACTTGAAAACTGGAAGTGGCAAAACAGTTTTTATTTGAAAAAAGTTTGAATATTTCGAGGTTTGATCTTACTCTAAAGGTTTTGATATTTTTATATAATAATCCTAAGTCTCTTATTTTCATGTTAGGATGTTATTTCAAAGATATTTAGTATTATTTTGAAAGATATGATTTTTCTATGCAAGAGGATTTCGGTTAGGCATAAGATTTGATGTTTTTGGGTTAGATCCATGTTTTATTGAGTTTTAGCCATGTGATTTTAAGTTTGATGATTGGATCCTATTTAAGACACATTTTTAAACCATGTGATCTTTTAGTTTGCAGATATCATCTTTGTAAGCCATAGATCAAGAGATTTATCAAAACTAGTTGAGGAAAAAGCTTTTGTTTTTGGACTAAGTGTAAAACAAAAACTGCAATTGTTATTTTGTGATTTTGGTGACTTTAGTTTGATGATTTAAAACATGGTTGATATTAGGATGATGTTATGAATATGTTAGAGGTAAGATTTGATTTTTAGAATTCTTGGGGATGTTTTGATTTAGGGTCAAAGCTTGTGATTCTATGGATGTTTCGGCCATAGTGTATTTTTCATAGTTGTGTTGTGTTTTAAATTTTTCTAAGTTGATATTTGAGTTTAGGACAAAATTTGCATGAGGAATGTAAATTTTGAAAGTTTTTAGAGTTAGGATGTGAAATCCTTAAGTTAGGGGTAAAATGGTCATTTTTCCACATATATAGGGTAAAATGGTAATTTTACCCTAAGTTAGCTTGTTTTCATGTTTCTAATTGTTAGTAATTAAATGTCTAACTTTTAGAATACCTTATTACAGTTCCTCGTGTTTCGAATTTTATTCTCGTAGAAAGTGATGATCGAGGTAAGTTAGCTTCTAACTTACTATCAGTTTACTGTGTATGTATGATGGGTAAGGGAACTAAAATTTATGTATATATGTTATCATATATATCATGCTATGCCACGTCATTACATGTTTATCTGTTATGCATGATTTATTCTATCACGAATATTTATCTGTTACACAATCTATTCTATCACGTATTGTTATATGCTATAAGTATGCCATATGTTACATGTATGTTATATCATATAGTATTCACCATTGCAAGTATGTCATGTTAAGTAAAGAAGTCGATCAAGTTGATGTTAAGTCAAGTTTCAGATCACGTTCAAGTTAAGTTATTCATGCCAATCACGACCCTAAGTGCTAGGATGGGGTAATATCCTAGTGGAACTTCTTTGTTCACGCTGGAGTGTTTAAATAGGTGTGAAATTCCCTGGGTTGAGGAAGTACAGTCAACAGGTTGCGAATGGAGCCTAATTAGTTGGTCACCGGAGCGCGCCAGACACTAACGCCGATGGTGCCATATTTTTATTTTACGTGTACTCATGGGGCCATAACAACTGTGGAACATAAAGTATGGGGCCACAACAACTGTGGAGTATACACTACGTGAGACACAGCAATTGTGACACGTAGAATACGTGGGGCCACAACAACTGTGGAGTACGTATTAACGCATTCACAGCTGGTGTAGATACCTGTGTTGTGATGCGGTAATCGGCAGGGACACACGGCTCTAGGGGACCCGTGTAGCACCCATATGGTCACGTTATTAATTAAGTCAATTGAACAAGATTTCAAGTTTATGTCAAGAAGTTAAGAATAAGCAATCATGGTGACCCCATGAGATAAGAATAAGTTTCAGATCAAGTTCATGTTATGTTATGTTATGTTCACATACATGTTATGTTCATGTTCACGTTAAGTTTCAAGTAAATGATCATATCATGTTATGTTCACGTTTATGTTATGTTCAAGCTCACGTTCATGTTATGTTATATTCATGTTCACGTTATGTTTCAAGATCACGTTCATGTCATGTTATATTCACGTACATGTTATGTTTATGTTTACATTATGTCTCAAGTTCAAGTTTATGTCATGTCATGTTAAGGTTTATGTTAAATTCAAGTTCATATTTATGTTATGCATGTTCACGTTCGTGCTATGTTTCAGGTCCATGTTATGTTTCAAGTTTCACGTTCATGTTATGTTGTTAGTCCATGTTATGTTTTAAGCTCAAGTTCATGTCATGTTAAGTCAAGTTCAGTGCATGTTTAAGTTCAGGTTATGTCATGCTATATGTCAAGTTATACTATACTTATTTACGACTTTATTTATGCATTTATACTTTTACTGCCATGCATGCATCTTTAACCTGTGTGGGAGTTTCCTGTTAACTTACTGAGATTTGTAATAAAATCTCACCGTGGTAGTGCCAACTACCATTTCTCCCGAATGGTAGTCGATGTGTCAGGATGAGAGCAAGGAGCAGACATTGGTAGACTGAAGGAGGTTGACTAGGCGCTGCAGACACGATGCGGAGCTTAGAGCTTCCATAGTTAGTTTTTGGACAGTATTTTGGCCTCGTTAGTCGAGTTACATGAGTTACTCAGAATGCTTGCTCTCAGAATGCTTGCTTGAGGCTGTGTTTCTTATCCTCTACCACGAGCTGATGCATGATTAGCAGCACGACCACCTCGTGAATTCTTGGTTCCTCTCATAGACTACACCATTACGTAATCAACCACAACCCAATTTTGAAGTTTGGTACAAATAATTGACAAATGTTTATGAACTTTATGTGTTACCAACCACAAATTAGCACAAGAGTGTGATCCATCCAAGTGACAAAAAAGTCCATTTATAAGTACATATAAATATACTTATAAATGTATGCACTATATATACAGATACAAGTATCTAATAATGTCCAAACTTCAACATATCACCTAGCTTTACCCAAAGTATAATCTATTAATGCCAAAACAATAAATTAGCACCCAGCTTTGCCCAAACTGTGGAGACCTAGTTGAAAGGAACTTTATTGGAAGTAATATAAAATATAAACTGACAATTTTCAAAAGCTTAAACAAGTTCGAAGTCCTGGCAATTAGTGCTTATAAAATAGTGCATCTTCTCATGTAAAAACGCTAGTTGCTGAAGCTCAAAACATGCTTATACTAATTCGAGATAAATATTTAGAGAGGCAAGTTATAAAAAGATAAATAAATAAATAAAACTAGATTTCACATGCATATCCTCCTACCTTCGACAATGTTTGTGTCCTTAATAATCTTCTGCCTAGAGTAAAAAAACCTAGTTTGGGTGGCTTCGAGTACTTGGGTCACGTCTTAAAGATGAGATTTTTTTTCAAAACCGTAACCCATCCCCGGATTTTGTTCAAAAGAACAGCTGTGTTTCTTGCTAGCCAACCCATATTTGAGACCTTTAAAAATATCATCACACATTAGAGCATCCCAACAGGTACCGCATACGGTACTTTTCCTCATAATTTGATGAAAATTTTAGAGATATGCTTAAAATCATCTCTACATCCATATCCTCATTTTGGAAAAAGTGTTTGTGAAACATACAGTGATTCTCCATATTTGAAAAACTATTGTACATTTCCAAATTATTTTTTATTAATATTTTATTCTAATCATTTACACTTTCTATTATATTTATCTACTTTCAATTATCTACACTTTTTATCATACTCATATTTATTATACTTTTAAATAATAATTTTAAAAATAATTTAAATAATTACGAAAATATAAAAAAATTAATTATAAAAATATTATCATACCCACAAAAAATAATTTAAATTTTTGTTTAAAATATTCACTAGAGTAATAATTCAAAACATAAGAAAAAATATTAAGTAGTTAAATTTGTAAATAGAAGTGAAAGAAAGAAGTAATAAAAAAAGAATAGATAAATATTATTTTAATATAATTGAGAATGTGATATAGAAGGTTTTTGAAAAATGAGTAAAATTTAAAAAAATTTTTAAAAAATGTCATTTTTAACTAAATTATAAGAAATTTGATGAGAAATCCAATGTGAATGCTCTTAGCAGATTAACCCATTGCTGAACAGTGGAGATTAAAGGTAAGGCAGGACTTGCTGGGTGCTCAGAAAATACACAAGCCAAGAGTGTTGAACTTCTTGCTGCTATAGCTTGGAAGCTACAGTTATTTCGCAGACGCACCCTCAGTTTTCACAAATACAGAGTGAAAATGGAGTCTTCGACTTGGTGAAGGAAATGAAAGTGTTAACCATGGTAAATGCAATCCAGCAGGTATACGAACCCCCATACAGTTGTCTGAAGGGCTGTCCTTCGAAAACTGCTGCCAAATATTTCATTTTTCCCCGTAAACGAGCCTCTTTACCGCGCCTTGCTAATAGGCCTCATCATAAACTCCATCAAGTATTTTGGACCGAATAGTACTTTTGGGAAGCCTCTATTTGTTATCTTGCATGAATTAATAGTCTTGTAACTTGGGCAACTTGGCCTGATGGCCTACATGGGCAACTATCATTTTGGGCCATCAAGTATTTTGGCCTTGTTTCATTAATAGTAACAATTGCTGTCCATAAAAAATGTCACATCTGGAACTATAATGTTTCTAAAGCCTAACAATTAAAGGCGCCAGGTTCCCATAAACGACCTCTACATTAGTCCATTTTATTTAGCTCTAATGTCACCAGCTATTTCTATATCTTACCATTTGGTTTATAGTATATATATACATGAAGCTCTTGACGAGATTGAGACATTTAATTGAGTTAATCTAAATTACACAATGAACCTTTGCTGTCATTAAATAGGAAAAATGGAGTAATTAAAACTTGCCAGAAGAAAAGAGTCCGAAGAGCATTGGTTATTAGGTTGATTCTTTTCACATAAAACAACGCCCTGTATAGTGCTGGTCTATGTCATACGAGAAATCCTAACATGTAAACAAGTGTCTTACAACTTTCGGTTATATCATATTAATCAGTAAGAATTAATATGACATAAACATGAATATAAAGCAAGATTTCGAGTCGCATTGGGGATGGGTAGCTGCATTCGAATGGGGCAATTCTATGAGTCTCAGAGGAATTTTCTCAGGACAGTTCCTCTCATTTTTGTGCAGTCCAAAAACATACAATATATCAAAGCTTAACGTTTTCATATTTTCTACACAATCAAGGACAGTTATCTTTTTCCTTCTAAATGCGAAAAAGATTTATTATCATAATTAGTTCCCAGCTTCATCTCCCCTAGTCTTTGTATTCCAATTCACATGAGTTATTGTTCATGGTGGCCTAATCCTTCCTTAGGCATAAACTATATTCAAATCTGTAATTTACACCATGGAGTAGTAGATGATGAAGTTAATAAATTTTTTTGGGCACACAAAAAATATTTCACTCATATCAAATCCAGTTTTTCACCATTACTAGGACTAAAAAAAATACACAAAAATATCCAACCCAACCACTAACTATCACTTCCACACACAAAAAATGCACATCACAAGTCGAGTTTCACCAATGCCACTCGAAATCTTGAACCAAACAAAGATTCAAATTTACTGCACAAGTCTACATTCAAACATTTAATAATCCGTAAGACCAATACATTATTCTTACTCAAGTAGATCTGCTATCTCCTAATAATAATATAGCCAGAAGATACCTACGTAACAAACAAAGCATCATTCATACGTCGAGTTCTATAATTAAAGCATACGATTTTTTTTATAATTAAATTATGCAACTCAACTAGTAGTAATAATTGAATCATAAATTAGTTAGAGTTTGATTCTAAACTCGAATGCAAATCACTCTCATCACCATCCTCATAATCTTCAGTATTGGGATCATCATCGAAATTGTCACCGTCCACCTCATCGTCAATAAAAGTATGGTCAGCATTATTTCCAAAGTCAACGTGTACCACAGTTAAGTCATTAATTGCAACTGGTTCTTCATCCTCTCGATGCAATTGATTCACCAAACCACTGCCACATTGATTGACTAGACCATAATCATTGCTAGCATCTTCCTCTTGATATGCCTCACCATCATCTAGGCTCGTTGGGATGGATGGAATGTCATAAACATCCCTGTTTGTTATCTTTTGTACAATTTGCCAATTTGCAACCAAATTCTGATCTTTTAAGTAAAAAACTTATGAGCAATGATTGGCAAGGGCGAAAGGCTCATTTTAATATCATTTTCTAGATGTATTTAGACTTGTAACGTGGTCACCTACATGTATGCCTCATCTATGATTGCCAACATCCAACCAATTACATTTAAACAAGTATACAAGATGCCAACCCATGTAGCATAATTCCAAAATATCTGTCAACACATCATAGAAATCAACCGAGTTCGATTGATGTACTCCTAAAACGAAGACCCCAATATTTTGACTGCGTCGGTGTTGTTCATGGTCCATTGTATGAAACCTAATTCCATTCATTATGCATCCACTGTATGACCCAACCCATGGATTTGGTCTGCATGCAAGACCATAAACTTCATCTGTAACTTCACCCAAGTTCAAATTGCGCAATTCTTGAATCTATTGGCAACATTGAACATAATCTTAAGAATCTTGCGTGCAGGAGATCAAATAAATGTATAGTTGGAAAACTTGTCAAGCAGTTACATAAAAAATATCATGACTTACATGGTTCTCGAACCAGTTGCCAATTCAGTTTGGTGCCTATGATCAACGTTGTTTGTGTCCTCTTCTTTAATCTTGTTATAGTGTTGTCTACAAACAGAGACAATCAAAAGTAGATTTTAGAATAAAATTAGGGTACGTCATGGGAAGGTTGAGTAAAACATTTATCTTTCGAGTACTATAGTACTTACTCTAGGTAGTGTTCAATCTCATGACAATTGTTGAGCACGTACCACTCCACCTTTGCCAAAAGCGGATCATCCAACCGTTGTGCAGAGGGTGAACCCATTGGCTGAACCTTTTGGGAGAAAATTGGCAAACTTCCTTCTCGATGGTCTTGACTAACATCCACATTTTGTTCCTCTCTATTAAAAGTTGTCTCCACATCATGGAGATACATTGAAAAAAATGTAAGACACTCCACATGAATATACACCTCGGCAATTGAGCCTTCTAGTTGAGTTTTATTTTTTAATTAGTGCTTGAACTTTCCTAAATACCTCTCAAAAGGATACATCCACCTATATTGTGTAAGTCCTGCAAGCAATGCCTCTGTAGCAAATGGATAGTGAGATGCACCATTATATCAAAGAATGCAGGTGGAAATATCATTTCCAGTTTACAAAGAATTATAGAGATGCCAGTTTCAAGCCTCTGTATGACATTAATGCATAATGCTCGTGCATAAATTTTTTTGAAGAAGGTATTTAACTTAGACAATGTTTGTCGAACATCACTAGTAAAATATTTAACTTAGTAAAGCATGAACATAACTTTTCATGCCTAAGATCTTTGTCTCACTAACATTAACACATCGAGCGATGTTTGACGCAAAACCATTAGGGAACTTAACATTTACCAACAACTAACAGAAAGATCTCTTCTCATTTTTATTTAACTGGTAAGATGCCAGCCTCATGGCATATCGATCACCATCCTACTGTAAGTGTAATTTGTTTCGTATGCCAAGGTTGGCCAAATCCCGTCGTGCATTGGCGGAGTCCTTACTTTTTCCTTTGATATTCATCAAAGTGCCTAATATGCTATTACATATGTTCTTCTCAATATGCATGATGTTGAGGTTATGTCTCAACCCCAAGGATTTCCAATAAAGTAGCTAAAAAAAATACTTCTTTTTTTCCAGTTCAACTCATTGGCTGTGCGTTTCCTCTTCTTTGAAGCTTTGCCAAACTGTACATCTATCACAACTTCCAATTGTTCCAGGATAGCCTCTCCTGACAAATGTATAGGTGGATGCCGATCGTCCATATTACCATTAAAATCAACCTTCTTAGATCTCCACCTGCACCCCACTAACAACGACCGACAATGCCCCATGTAACAATGCTTTCACCCATGGACCAGCCACACTGAATCTGTCTCATCATTGCATGTTGGACATGCCATCTCTCCCTGTAACACCCCTATCCCAAAGGTCCAAAGAGTTAGCTCTTATTACTTAATATAAACTCTAATATCACAAACTATGTAATCCATAAAACACCATAAAATATTAATACAAAGAAATCCTCAATAAAATAAAATAGAAACTCCCCAAAGAATTAAAAAAAAATATCCTTAACATATCAAAACAAGTGAAAAACAACCAATTTACTAACTATGACTCAAATAAGCACTTGCACCCTCGAGCCCTTATTCCTCTACGATCAACAAACTTCTCTAACACTGCCTATTCTTGCTCCCCATCGGAACCATCAAAGTTATTTGAAAAAAATGTTGTAGAGATAAGGGGTGAGTTATCAACAACTCAGTAAGCATAGAACGTATACTAATGTGTAAACATTAGCATTTCCAAAGTTCAAAATGCAGAACAAAATATTTATATGGTCAAAATGTAGAATCAGAACATGTTATCAAAAATGTCAGAGCAAATGTTCAAGAATATTCTTATTCCAAATTCCTTTGGCATGGCATAACTGACCACCATCATACCAAAACATTATATCACATCAGAGGCCAAGTTTAACCCCCGTGGTAGGGTTGTGCAAACCCCAGTAGCTAGCCAAACAGAAATAGAATGTGAATCTTCCCCTTATTATTCTCAGAGCCTCGAATGTGCACACAAGAAAAACCACTAGAAAACCATTTTGTTCCAAAGTGGGTGAACTAGAAACAAAACAGTTGGTACCATCCCAAACAGAAGCCACTATTAGCACCCATGGTAGGTCAAATAGATCACCATCCACAAACTACATCCCAAATTCAGAATGTCATGCCAAAAGTTTTTAGAAATCACATCATATCATATCAGAGTTTAGAACATCTTCAGAACATAACAGAACAGAATCAGATAACAAAAATATAATTTACGCACAAAATTTCATATTTGCTCTCTTTTGCATAGTATATAAACAAAATGCCAGAAAATAAGCTCATATCTACACCAGTTATGACAAAATACTTTCCCTTTTATACAGAGTTCATGAGAAATGTTCATGAAATGTTAAAACAAATAATTGAGGTTGTTTTTCATATTTCTTTTCAAAAGCCAAAATATGCATATTTCAAAAGTCAACCTCGTTTCATTTTCCTTTTATGCAAAGTCTAGTATAGGAACCCTGTTTACCTGAACTTCTTAGTCTTTTCAAAAAGTTCCTCAGAATAGTGCCAACCGAATAATCAATCGTCATCTATAGAAAATCTTATAACTTGAATAAATCTTCAATTGAATATATAACTTGTAATCACACCTGAAATAATCAAATCACCTATTTTAACTCCTCAAAAACATAAATTTCTCTTAACTCAAAAATATCAATAATTTCTAAATTCCTCAATATCCACAAAACTTCTCTGACTATTACCTTAAATTAAACGACCATATTTTATTTAATAGACTTAATAAAACAATAAAGCGTTGAAAATAAAACTACACGGTTACTATTCACTTTTGAAACTAAATTGTAAAAATTAAACTTAATACATAATTTAAATCTTTAAAAATATTTTATGTAAAAATAAAGTTATTAGATTATTAAAACTAAGCCCAAATAAAAGCTTTACAAGGGATCAACTAACGTAAAACACTATTTATTTTCATCAAAACCAAAAGAAGGCTTCTTGCATTAAAAAATAGGCTGCACGTCAGAAACTTACAGAGAGAGAGGGAGACAGCGGATCTGGGGGGCGGTGGCAGAGCAAGGGGAGAGAAAAAAAACAACAAAAAAGTGTGAACTAACATTCAATACGAAGAGCACGTGAACAACGACAGAGAGAGAGAAAAAGGAGGGTGAGAGAGAACAAGGGCTGTATGCAATGGTTTGGTGCATGAAAACAAGGGCTCTATGCAAGGGCTCTATGCAATGGTGGAGGAAAATAAAATGCTCTGTTTTGGTGCATGAAAACAAGGGCTCTATGCAATGGTTTTCCCATGAAGAACTGGTGGCTAGGCACTAGCGGTGATGCGAGAATGGAGGCTAATTTTGGACAGTGTGGAATCAAGGAGAATGGTTGGGTTTCGGATGCTGACAGTGAGAATTGAGAGGTGGAGAAAGCTGAGGTGGCAACTTGGGGTTTTTCGAGCATAAGGGTTGTTTGTGACGTGCAAGAGAATATATATAGAGGATTGAAAACAAAACACCAGAGAGGGAGGGAAAAGAGAGATGAGCAACTACAAGCCATGGAAAACAGATGTGATTTAAGTGTGCATCCATGACAAATGGACGTGCATCACAAATAATGTGGAGTATTAAAAAAGATCTCACGGGCTTGGGTATTAAACGTAGAAGGTTGGACTCTTTTACCTTGAGTTTTGGATTTTCATTAACCTCTAAAATAATCTAACTTGTCCCACTAAATTCCTCGAACCATAAAAAAATTAATTTAAAAATATTTAAAGATTTTAACCTACTTAGCAAGCCGAATAAAAATAAAGTCGAAATCTGCCAAACAAAAATTTGGGTCCATAGTCCATTCAAAAGATACTCATTATTCTCAAATGGGCTTTTCACCCATATAAACCCAAAAACTTTAGAAAGCGATTGAGTGTTAGACCCAGGTGTTACATTCCCTTTATACTCCACTCAGAAAGATTAGCACATGCTGGGAAGTCATTAAAGGTTCATAATAATGCGGCATGTAAGTGAAACATGGATAATGAAGAGGCATCATATGTATTAACTCCATCTTCCCACAAATATTTCAATTCATCAATTAAAGGGCATAGATAGATGTCAATATCATTTCCAAGTGCTTTTGGGCTAGGGATTAGCAACGATAGCATTAGGTATGGATCTTTCATGCATAACCAAGGGGGCAAGTTATAAGATACAAGTATCACTAAGCATATACTATACGGTTTAGCTATATTGTTAAATGAGTTAAAACCATCACTTGCTAAACCAATTCTCACATTACAAGGATCGCAGGCAAACCTAGGATACTGGAGATCAAAATCTTGCCAGACTTTTGAATCTGTAGGATGCCTCATGACGTTAGCATTGTTGACCCATTCAGAAGCATGCCACCTCATTGCCATGATAGTCTTACTTGACACAGATAGTCTTTGCAACCTTGGGTGTGACGCCCCCAAATCCCCACGCACGGACACGGGGAAATCGAGACGTCCGAATGGTGACAACACGGGTCACCATCCTATCGACAAGTACCAAGTGTGTGTAAGCAACAAATGTGCACGAAGCGACACGCAGCGGATAGCAAAGTCATAACTAAGTACCATAATTTTTCTTAGTTTAATACAAAGCTGTTTAAAACATACATAATAAAATATTACGAACTACAAATATTATTCAAAGTCAAATACAAAGCATTAACTTCAACTCAATACTCCGGCGGAGCCGCATCTTCGGGCTCAGCCTCTTCGTCCTCCTCGATCTCTGCATCAAAATCTACGGTACCAAAAATGGTGCCGCAGGTAAGTAAAATCCAAACACCACTAGATAAAAACATATTAAAACTCAAACAATATGCATGAGAGAATGCCAATGCACAAAACCTATAAAACCATATTTTTCCACGCACGCCAAAAATCTAATTTGGCCCAAAAACATAACCTTTTCAAATATCACGCCAAAAGTCTCATTTTGCCCATATCCAACTCAATCCATTAACCAATTAATCCGTATGCACCATGACCTCCCCTAGGGGTCATCCGCACACCCTGGCTCCTGTGCCACACCGCGGGTAACGACCACGCGTATGACACCTAAACGAGCGATGCCCAGTTCCACGCTCCACGAGTTCGTAGCCAAGCATCCTCTAGCCCTCGCCAGCGAAGGGCCACGGAATCGGTGCGTAGAGCGATGCCCAGTTCAGTGCCTGGCGCATTCGTAACCAAGCATCCTCTAGCCCCCGCTCTCGTCGTCGCCCAGTGACAACTCAGGGGATGTCACTCAGTATATTACGCTCCCGAGTAACCAGAGGAGCTCCACCGAGATAATACCCCATCCCGGCTTGGGGTCGTGGTACACACGCACCCGAAAATCCATTTACGCCAATAAAACATGATTTTTTTTTCTCAATTTAAATAAAATGCACGTGCATGCACCATGTAAATGCAATCTCAAAGTACAACACAACCAACCAACCATAAATCAACAAACCAAGCAACTTCGTCCTCAATCCATCCGACTCCCGACTCCTCGGACTCAGTCCAGAATCAACCAACCAGCAGATAAATATATATTGTATGAGCAAAATACATTTAAATCTAAAAGTAGAGTTTGGAAAATACTTACAGCGCTATACGATATTTTTTGAAAGCTCGCGGCGTTGCAAACGGAGGAGAAAAAGCAACGTAACAGTGTATTTTACACTGTGGCCATGGGTAATAAATTACCTACTTTCAAACGGGGACAAACCAAGACACAAAATTGATAGGGAAAGATCTCGAGATGTTTATGAAGCTAAGGGAAACGAGTTTTGGCCGTGGGTGGTGGTGGAAATGGCGGTCGAAGGCCAAAAAGGGGCTGAACGGAGTTGAGCTCGTGGGAGCTGCTCCGGCAATGGATCGGGGCTGAAATTAGGTGGGTTAGGTCGGCAAGAGGTAGAGGAAGAAGCTGTGAAGAGATGGTGGCCGGAGGTGGTGCGACGGCGCCGGAATCGGTGAAAATCCGTGTGGCTTGGAGGAGTTTGTGGTGGCTAACGGTGGCTCGGATGGAGGTGAAACTTGGTGGGGATATTCACCGATGAGAGGGGAAGAAAATTGGGTGGGTGGTGTAGGCCACGCCACCGGCGACAGGGGAGAAAAATAGGGCAGGTGCCGTGACTTCCAACCATGCGTGGCGGCTAACGGCTGGTCCGATGGCTCTGAAAATTAGTGGGGATGATCTCTGGTGGGAGGGGAAGAGAATGGTGGGGGTGGTGCACTACATGGCGGCCGGATGGCGGAGAACTGGGCAGTCGAAGGGACGGCGACAGTAAGGAGAAAAGGAAGAAGAGCTGTGCGGGGAGAGAGAAACTGGGAAGGAATGAAGAAGAAAAAGAAAGAAAGGAAAGAAAAGGGGAAAAAGAAAAGGAAAAGGGAAAAAGAAAAAAGAGAAAAGAAAAGAAATGAGGGCCAATCCTCACTCAGGAAACCAAAAACAGATTCACCGAAAACGATTTTAAAAACCGTAAAACGATTAAAATAAATTAAACACAACATCAAATAAATTAAAAACCAATTAAAATACATTAATTTAAAATAAATAAACCAATATATTAATCAAATTAAAACAAACCTTCAGTGAAAACACACGTAAAAGCGGGTCATCACATCCTCCCCCCCTTAAAAAACAAATTTCGTCCTCGAAATTTGCAAGATCAAACACCAACTTGAAACAAGTCACATAATTCCACATAAACCACCTGCAACCAAAATTAAGAAACATACCGTCATTACTCAAACAAGTAGGGGTACTGCTCCCTCATGTCCGCTACTCGCTCCCAAGAGAAATCTTGAGCTAACGGATCTCCCCATGCCACCTTAACCAAAGGTATCGTCTTGGACCTCAACTGTTGCTCCTTCCAATCCATGATCTACGACGGAACAACCTCATAAGTAAGGTCCGGTTGCAACTGAATACTCTCTGGGTCGACAAAGCGCGGCTCTTGTTGACCAAAACTCTTCTTCAAGGATGACACGTGGAAGACATCATGAATATCCCCAAAATAATCTGGCAAAGCAACTCTATAAGCAACGGACCCTATCTTCTCCAAAATTTGGAAAGGGCCGACATACCTCGGATCCAGTTTCCTCTTTTTACCAAAACGCTTAACTCCTCTCATGGGAGAGACTTTGAGATAAACCCAATCACCTTCTTCAAAAGATAACTCTCTCCTTCTGTATCAGCGTAGCTTTTCTGATGACTCTGAGCTGCCGCCATTTTATCCCTGATGATCCGAACTTGGCTTTGCATCTCTTGAATTATTTTGGGTCCAATTATTTTACTCTCCCCGACTTCATCCCAACACAAAGGCGATCTACACTTCCTCCCATAAAGAGCTTCATAAGGAGCCATCTGAATGGTCGCATGGAAGCTATTATTATACGCAAACTCTATGAGCGGCAAGTGATTTTCCCAACAACCTTGAAATTCCATGACACATGCTCGCAACATATCCTCAAGGGTCTGAATGGTACGCTCCGATTGGCCGTCCGTCTGCGGGTGATATGCAGTACTGAACTTCAGCTTAGTGCCCAATGCTGCCTGCAAACTTTTCCAAAACTGAGACGTGAACCTTGAGTCTCGATCCGACACTATACTCTTCGGTATGCCGTGCAACCGCACTATCTCTTTCACATACAGGCGAGTCAACTTACCCAAGGAATCAGTATTATTAACAGGCAAGAAGTGAGCACTCTTCGTTAACCGATCAACAATCACCCAAATAGAATTTTTCCCACTAGGAGTCCTCGGCAAGCCCACTACAAAATCTATCGTGATGTCGTCCCACTTCCACTCAGGAATAGGGAGGGGTTGGAGCATACTAGCGGGTCTTTGATGCTCGGCCTTGACTTGACGGCACGTGTGGCATTTCTCAACATACAAGGCAATATCCCTCTTCATTCCATCCCACCAATAATTTTTCTTCAATTCCTGGTACATCTTCGTACTGCCGAGATGTACTGAATAAGGGGCCGTATGAGCTTCTGCCATGATCCGCTCCTTGAATTCTGAATCTTTGGGGACCACTCTGCGATCTCGGAACTGAAGTATTCCATCTTTATCCATACTATAGTGCAACGACCCTCGAGATTTTCTAACTCTTTTTCTGATATCCAACAGCTCCGGATCTTTCCTTTGAAGAGTCTTCAATTCCTCAAAATCAGTTACCCGAATATCAAGAACTGAAGATAAAATCTCCTCTTGCTGTGAACTTGCAATAAGGAGTCTTCTCATCCCACAAAGCAAAGAATCCAATCCTGACGACTCGGCCTCATCTTCCAAATGCGATTTTCGGCTCAAAGCATCAGCAACTATATTTGCCTTCCCCGGATGGTACTTGATCTCGCACTGGTAGTCACTGATTAGCTCTAGCCATCACCTCTGCCTCATGTTCAGATTATTTTGGGAAAACAAGTGCTTCAAGCTCTTGTGATCGGTGTATACTTCGCAAGCTTCCTCATACAAGAAGTGCCGCCAGATCTTGAGAGCAAAAACAATCGCAGCCAATTCCAAATCGTGCGTCGGATAATTTTTCTCATGATCCTTTAGCTGACGGGATGCATAAGCAACAACCCGTCCTTCCTGCATAAGGACACAACCCAATCCAAATTTAGACGCATCGCTGAAGACTATGAATGGCTTATGCGGTTCTGGGAGCGCTAACACTGGTGCAGTCGTCAACCTGTTTTTCAATTCTTGGAAGCTTCTCTCACACTTATCTGACCAAACAAATTCTGCATTCTTTCTAGTCAAAGCTGTGAGAGGTCCGGATAGGCGAGCAAATCCCTCCACAAATCTTCGGTAATATCCGGCAAGTCCCAAGAAACTCCGGATCTCGCGCACTGTTGTCAGACGTTGCCATGACAAAATGGCTTCCACCTTACTAGGATCAACAGCCACTCCGTCTCGGGAAATCACATGCCCAATAAATCTGACTTCCTCCAACCAGAATTCATACTTGCTGAGTTTGGCATACAACTGGTGTCCTCTTAATTTCCCAAGAACTAGACGAAGATGGTAAACATGCTCTTCAACATCTCAGGAATAAATCAGAATATCATCAATGAATACTACCACAAAGGAATCTAGATAAGGTCGAAATACCCGATTCATTAAATCCATGAAAGCAGCAGGGGCATTGGCTAACCCAAACGGCATCACCTTAAATTCATAATGCCCATATCTCGACCTGAAAGCAGTTTTGGGCACATCCTTG
The DNA here is from genome assembly GCA_011037825.1 of Carya cathayensis. Classification (NCBI taxonomy): domain Eukaryota; kingdom Viridiplantae; phylum Streptophyta; class Magnoliopsida; order Fagales; family Juglandaceae; genus Carya; species Carya cathayensis. The sequence goes on from QGSO01000576.1 coordinate 95,177, forward strand.
TCTCTTATCCTCAACTAGTAGTATCCTGACCTCAGATCAATCTTCGAGAACACAGCTGCTCCTTGAAGCTGATCAAATAATTCATCGATCCGTGGGAGAGGATATTTATTTTTTATGGTCACCTTATTTAATTCCCAATAATCGATACACATACGGAGGGTTCCATCTTTCTTTTTAACGAACAGCACTGGCGCACCCCACGACGAAGTACTTGGTTGAATGAACCCCTTATCTACCAGCTCTTGCAACTGAGTCTTCAACTCTTTCAATTCAGCCGGTGCCATGCGGTAAGGAGCTTTATGTACAGGAGCTGCTCCAGGTTCCAAGTCTATAACAAACTCCATTTCACGAACAGGGGGTAGCCCAGGCAAGTCTTCCACAAACACATCCGGAAATTCCTCCACAACGGGAATGTCTACCAAAGACTTCTTCTCAGACGGCGTAGACACCATCTGAACTAAGAAGGCATCCGCTCCCCATGCAATCTCTCTTCTTGCTTGAATTGCCGATATAATTACCGGCTTTTCTTTTAGCTTACTCCCCACAAATTCCAGACAATCACCATCTGGAAGCTGAAAGCTAATTACCTGACTTCTGCAATTAAAACTCACAGAATATCGGTATAGCCAATCCATCCTGAGGATGATATCAAAACCCAACAGCTTAAACACCACCAAATCAGCATCCAAGAACCTTCCATCAAAATTTAATGGGCAACCCAAGGCAACCTTGGAACAACATACCATTTCACCATTGGGTAGAGCCACTACCAAGGACTTCGGCAAAGGTTCCGTGACCAAATTACACATCCGAGCAAAAGTGGAAGATACAAACGACTGTGATGCACCGGAATCAAACAAAGTGCAAGCATAAAACTCATATAAACGGACTCTCCCTGAACCAAACACATTAACCCATGAAATCCAAAAAACAAAGGAGAAACCAAAATACACCAAAAATCCAATCCAACATTAAATTAAATTAGATCCATACCTGTAATTACTCCGGCATCATGGGTCGCTGGCGCCTCATCATCAACATCTCCGGGTGTGACAGCATAAACCTAGGCTTGCACAGCTTGTCTTGGATTTGTTCTTCCACCTCTTCTACCTCCACGGCTTCCTTGAACTCTAATGGGGCACTCACGAGCAATATGTCCCACTTAGCCGCATCGGTAATACTGGGGTCCACCACTCAGCCGACACTCGCCCTCATGAGCTCTATTACAAATTCTGCAAATTGGCACCCGTCCTCCCATAAGTACACCTGAAGCCGCTTGAGGTCGGATCCTGGTCCGCTGAACAAATTTCTGAGGCAAACCTGAACTACTTCCTTCACCAGAAAAACTCCGCCTCTGGAGCCCATACTCAGATTATTCTCTCGCTCCACAAGAGTGGCCACATCCACTAAATCCTGAAAAAGTGGATATCCGGTGGCTGACCACCGTACAGCGTATATCAGGACGTAGACCCTCCTGGAAACGCTCGGCTCGCATTTCCTCTGTGGCGATGAGGTGGGGAGCAAATCGCCCAAGTTCTATAAATCTTTGGGCGTACTGTTCCACAGTCATGCTCCCTTGGACCAAGCTTGAGAACTCTCTTGCCTTTTGCCGCCTTATAGAAGCGGGAAAGAAGCGATCATTAAACTCTTTCTTGAAGCGCTGCCAGGTCACAGCGGCGAAAGACCCCAGTTTTGATTCCAGCATTACTCTCTTGGTATCCCACCATTCAGAAGCGATGCCTTGCAACAGATAGCTGGCGTAGAGTACTTGTTGCACCTCAGTGCAACCACACACCTCAAAAGTTCTTTCCAAGTCTTTGACCCACTTTTCAGCTTGAAGTGGATCCTCTTCTCCAGTGAAGTGTGGAGTTCTATGTGCCAGAAAGCGCTCATAGGTGCACCCAGCTTGCACCCCTCCACTAGGCCCTCCAGGTAGTAGCCATGGCCCTCCTTGTTGCCAAGCCCTCCTTGCTGTGGCCAAGGACCTCCTGGTTGTGGCCAAGGCCCTCCTTGTTGTGGCCTAAAATTCTGTTGCATGAATTCAGTCATCTGCCATATTGCTTGGGCTATGGAATCACCTCTCGGTGTATCGTCCCGAGGCCCTTGAGTAGATTTCCTTGGTCTCACCATTTTTTTTCCTGCCACCACAACCTTTGACCCCCTTTAAGAAAACAAAAACAAATAACACCAACAACAACAAAAAAACAAAAACCAAAAACCAACACCACATAACAAGAAACAAAAGAAACCAGCATGCAATAACATAACTAAATAAATAAAAACAAGCAAACAAGCTCAAACAAATTCAAAACAAATAAAACACGTCAAATAGCAACTTTACTTAAAATAATTTTTAAAACACAACTTTAAAAACATTCTGGTACTACCTACGGTTTTACCCAGAGCCAAACCGCTCTGATACCACCTGCGACGCCCCCAAATCCCCACGCATGGACACGGGGAAATCGAGAGGTACGGATGGTGACAACACAGGTCACCATCCTATCGACGAGTGCCAAGTGTGTGTAAGTAACAAATGTGCACGAAGCGACACGCAGCGGATAGCAAAGTCATAACTAAGTACTAGAATTTTTCTTAGTTTAATACAAAGCTATTTAAAACATACATAAGAAAATATTACGAACTACAAATATTATTCAAAGCCAAATACAAAGCATTAACTTAAACTCAATACTCCGGCGGAGCCGCATCCTCGGGCTCAGCCTCCTCCTCCTCCTCGATCTCTGCATCAAAACTACGGTACCAAAAATGGTGCCGCAGGTAAGTAAAATCCAAACACCACTAGATAAAAACATATATTAAAACTCAAACAATATGCATGAGAGAATGCCAATGCACAAAACCATAAAACCATATTTTTTCCACGCACGCCAAAAATCCCATTTGGCCCAAAAACATAACCTTTCCAAATATCACGCCAAAAGTCTCATTTGGCCCATATCCAACTCAATCCATTAACCAATTAATCCGTATGCACCATGACCTCCCCTAGGGGTCATCCGCACACCCTGGCTCCTGTGCCACACCGCGGGTAACGACCACGTGTATGACACCTAAACGAGCGATGCCCAGTTTTGCACCCCGCGCGTTCGTAGCCAAGCATCCTCGCCAGCGAAGGGCCACAGAGTTGGTGCGTAGAGCGATGCCCAGTTCCGCGCCCGGCGCGTTCGTAGCCAAGCATCCTCTAGCCCCTGCTCCTATCGTCGCCTAGCGACAACTCAGGGGATGTCACTCAGTACATTACGCTCCCGAGTGACCAGAGGAGATCCACCGAGATAATACCTCATCCCGGCTTGGGGTCGTGGTACACATGCACCCGAAAATCCATTTATGCCAATGAAATAGGATTTTTTTCTCAATTTAAATAAAATGCACGTGCATGCACCATGTAAATGCAATCTCAAAGCACAACACAACCAACCAACCATAAATCAGCAAACCAAGCAACTCCGTCCTCAATCCATCCGACCCCCGACTCCTCGGACTCAGTCCGGAATCAACCAACCAGCGGATAAATATATATTGTATGAGCAAAATACATTTAAATCTAAAAGTAGAGTTTGAAAAATACTTACAGTGCTTGCCGGTATTTTTCAAAAGCTCGCGGCGTTGCAAACTACGGAGAAAAAGCAACGTAACAGTGTATTTTACTTTCGAACGGGGACAAACCAAGACACGAAATTGATAGGAAAATGTCTCGAGATGTTTACGAAGCTAAGGGAAACGAGTTTTGGCCGTGGGTGGTGGTGGAAATGGCGGTCGAAGGCCAAAAAGGGGTTGAACGGAGTTGAGCTCGTGGGAGCTGCTCCGGCAATGGATCGGGGCTAAAATTAGGTGGGTTAGGTCAGAAAGAGGTAGAGGAAGAAGCTGCGAAGAGATGGTGGCCGGAGGTGGTGTGACGGCGCCGGAATCGGTTAAAATCCGTGTGGCTTGGAGGAGCTCGTGGTGGCTAACGGTGGCTCGGATGGAGGTGAAACTTGGTGGGGATGTTCACCGGTGAGAGGGGAAGAAAACTGGGTGGGTGGTGTAGGCCACTCCGTCGGCGAGCAGCATTTTTGGGCTGCGAAAGCAACCGGCGACAGGGGAGACAAACAGGGCAGGTGCCGTGACTTCCAACCGTGCGTGGCGGCTAATAGCTGGTCTGATGGCTCTGAAAATTGGTGGGGATGATCTCTGGTGGGAGGGGAAGAGAATGGTGGGGGTGGTGCACTACACGACGGCCGGATGGCGGAGAACCGGGCGATCGAATGGACGGTGACGGTAAGGAGAAAAGGAAGAAGAGCTGCGCGGGGAGAGAGAAACCGGGAAGGAAAGAAGAAGAAAAAGAAAGAAAGGAAAGAAAAGAAGAAAAAGATAAAGGAAAAGGGAAAAAGAAAAAAGAGAAGAAAAGAAATAAGGGCCAAACAGATCTGCCGAAAACGATTTTAAAAACTGTAAAACGATTAAAATAAATTAAACACAACATCAAATAAATTAAAAACCAATTAAAATACATTAATTTAAAATAAATAAACCAATATATTAAATAAATTAAAACAACCCTTCTGTGAAAACACACGTAAAAACGAGTCATCACATTGGGGCCAAAGGAAAATATCTCAACACTTTGTGTGAAATTTTCTTTTACTTATTAGTACTTAACACCCACCTCAGAATGTTGCATTTAGGACAATTGGCTTTATCAGAATGTTCTTTCCAAAACAAAACACAGTCTTTCAAACAAGCATTTATTTTGGTGTATTTAAAGCCAAGGACACATTCCAAGTGGCATGCCTCATTGTATGAGTCAGGGAAAATAGCATAAGGAAATGCATCTTTCAAGAGCTTAATAACCATGTTAAAGGATTTAACACTCCAACCAATAGGTGTCTTGATATGCAGCAACTTTACAATAAACGATAGCTTTGAAAACTTTAGGCACGATGGATAGAGTGGACGACGTGCATCTTCTAACAATTCAGCAAAGTTGGCACTTGAACCCCTTTCTGTTACACCATCAGTAGGTATTTGAAAGCCCGCTGAGTGGTTCATAGAGGCTCCAGCATGAATATCCTCTAGCATCTTATCCATATCATCAATGTAGTCATCATTCAAGCTTGCCTCATCACCATCATTTGAGGAACTAACATCCAATACTTCATCCTCACAGTGGAATATCCATGCCTTATAAGAAGGATCAATCCATATGATAAATAAATTCTCCTCGACCACATTTGTTGGCTGGAATAACATATTACAGCATGTACGGCAGGGACACCTAATGTCAACTTCTTAGGGTGCATGTTCCCGAGCCATAGTCATGAAATGGTTAACCCCTGATGCATATTCATTAGACATAAATCTATCTTCAATTTCCATCCACGTCTTCTCCATCTAGATATGATGCAAGAAATGAAAGTGTGAAATCTATATTCATTTGATGAATATACAAAGTTCCAGACAAATAGCAAAGTAACAAAAGGGACAGTTATAGAAAGCATGTTGAATAATTTTGTATTTTTGCAGTGATAGTGCTAGTCAGAACGAAATGCAAGATTCCCACAAGTTATAAATGTACATGATGATTGGGTATCACTAACTGGACAGAGGGATTAAAGTCAGTACAAAGAGTACGGTATTGCCCTAATGACTATTACACATAAGAAAATCTTGGAAATCATTAAAGTTTGTGTCTGTATGATAAACTTTCCTAAAGATGAATGGTGGTAGTACCCTTTCATTTTATGAATAGGGGGTTCATAAATGACTAGGCTGCTTGCTTAAGTCTATATCTATTTAAGGAAAGAAAAGACAACCAAATGGAAAAGGTTAACTCTAGACATTAATGACAGTTGTTGTCCCGGACTCTCATATATAATTTGGATGATATCCTATATATATATATAGGAACAATATCAAACTACTATAAATTGTATGCCAAACCCAAAGAATATACTAGACTGTGTAGGAAATATTAACACTTCAATTGCCAAAACAAAAACAATACGACTGAAACGAATGATGCATGTTTCAAGTCACAAATAGGCCTATAATAATTCATTACAAAATTATAATCCACCTAGCTAATAGCTTACTAGTGTTATGGTGTGTGTCTTCCCCACCTCTTCGAATTTTAAGAAAAGTCATATTCATTTAAGAAATTTAAGAAGTTTAAATGAAAATTCATAAATATATATATATTTTTTATGATTGTCAAATATAGGATGCTCCCTAATAGGACACCTTACCATAATAGGATTAAAGTCAAGTTATAACTCGAGCTATCTAGAAAAAATGTATAGGGCTTGTATCACATGTCCATCGAGCTAGGTTCCTAATCATCATAGGTTCCCCAACAGATAGATATGTTACAATAATTACGCATGGATAAACAAATCCAACATGACCTGGCTATCACTAATTTTTGGGTTATAAAAACCCTACACCAAGCTCAATCAATTTATGTTTGGAGCCAACAGAGCCATGTCAAGTGTTTGGTGCCAATGCCAAGGCAAGTCATTTCAACTATGTTAACCGAAAGTAACCGTCAATCAACTAAAAAAAACTACCAGAAAGAAAAGAAACAGCTATCAGCACAAAACAAATTACTGGGGGAGAGAGTATAATAAAGAAACCTGATTCAATAACTCATTCGTTATGAATTTTCTTTAATATTATGAGTATTTTAATAGAGGTTTGGTTTGGAAAAAGAAGAGGGAGGAGTGTTGGAATTAAGTTTTAAATGCTAGGAAGGGCCCCTCCGACACCGCCCCCCCTTCTCTCTCTATCCCGTTTTCTATTGCCCCATCTCCTCCCATGTCCCTTAGAACATGGAGGAAATTATGGCAGATTCAATCTTCTCACTCACCCAAATTCCCAACCGTAAAAGCTCTCGTACAACCCCTAACCCCCACTACCCCCCCCCCCTCTCCCAACAAACACTTCCTAATTCTTGAAGCAACAAAACCCATCATGCCAAAAGTGAGAAGCCATGGCTAAAAAGAAAGAAAAAGAAATTCACTTCTATACTATATCATTGCAATCAAATCCAACAACAAAAGCAGCCATGATTTTTGCACTTCCTTTGCCAAAACTTGAAAAAAGTAAAAAGGAAAAAAAAAAAAACTTCCGGCCACTCTTCCCAAGTAAGTACACTACTCTTAACCAACTTCAAATTATAAGAACAAAGAAATCATGGAGATTGAATTAGCCAAGTGGAGTGTTGTGGCCTCGAAGAAGATTGAATCCAAGACTACATAAACGAAGTCAAGGAAATTTGATGGCAAATGGCTTTGTGGGTTGTGCTCAGAAGCAATTAGAGATGAAGTTAGCAGAGGAAAAAGGCCATTCAAAATGGAAGAAGCAGTGAAGGCTCACATGTCAGTTGGTGGTAAATTAAAATCAAACCTGGTGGTTCAAGTTGCCGATGGGATGAGGCAGGTGCTTAGGAGAAGGTCAGGGGATTCATCTTCTTCTCCATCTTCCGGTAAGAAGTATTCAATGCATGTCTGGAAGTACATCACAAGTGAGCGATGCATTGTCTTTCTTATTGTACTAATTATTGGAAAGAAGTAGAGCTCTCTAGGGAGGGTGGTTTGCATGCCATGTTGATCTTATATATGGTTGGAATAATTAATCATGTTGATAGGTAGCCTTTCATGGCAAGGTTTCAACATGTATTTGTACATGGGATTATATCATTTCAAATGAAGGCTGCATCTTGGTTTCCCTAGTTCTTGAAATAGCTGTTGATCTTTGGAATACCAACCAACTACTTCATGTTTGAGCCACCCAATGATCTCCATTTCTATTTCTAAGATAAGCTTGAATATTTCTTTGATCGAAAGAACTTATCTACTTGTAATAAGACAGCCCAAAGTTGTGTAACTCATGAGATTAAAAAATGAATTGGCCTTACAAATATAGGTAGAGACCCAACTCATCAAGTGGAAAACAAAGTTTAATATGTGTGAATATGCATGTTTGATAGAATCCTCAACAGTAGTAGTGATGGTCTAGAAAATCATATATGATCAATGATAATGATGGTTTTTGGGCAAATGCATTCTCTTAAGAAAATAAGATCATTTGTGGAAAGAGCTGCAGTTTTGTGCCACTCAGGGTCCATGTGAACAGATGGAGTGCTGTGAAATGAGTCAACACATGCTCATTTCACAATACTTTAGTTTTTTGATATGCACTAATCTTCTGAAGGTGTCGTGTCTCATCAGAATCATCAATGCCTCTTATGGCATGGCATCTGAGATTGGATTCCTGAAAACTGTTGTTAGGAGTGTAATAAAGGCATTAAATTTACGGAGTTCATGTTGCAAGTCTTGACCATAAATCCTAATATGCCTGCAGCCTACATAGGTATTCTATTCAAACATGTCTCAGACACCAAAAATAGAGCATAAATCTATACGCTTAACCATGTTTCTATGATTCTTCAAAGTCTACAAGCATAATGCAGGTCCCTGCCATCTTCGAACAAGCATGTTTTAGGCTGTGTCTGTATCTCGTAGTCTCAATATTCTTTTTTACGTGTCTACTTAACAGGGTCTTTGCAACACTCCTTGCTTTAATTGAGAACATTAAAAACATCCTAAAATTGGGTTTGACAAATATTTTCTTCCTCCCTTCATTATATATTCATCTTGAAGGTCTTGCAAAAGTTATATACGAAGCTAATTTAGATTAAATATGACAACCCATAAATTATTGAAAAGAGCTCTAGAAGGATAAATTCTATCCATGTATGGCAACAATTTCCGTTAACTGAAATGAGAAGTAGAAATTTTTATAATCGTCTGTCTCAAAAGGATTTGATTGCATGAACTACATATCTACTAAGGAAATTGTAACGTCCCATTCCTGGAGGTTCAGAGAGTTACCTTTTATAACCTGATAAACACTTCAATAATTTCTATCATATCTTTCATATCCAAAATTATTTGCAAAGACTCCAAAATCAAACATAAATTCCTCTAATATAATTAACTACACATATCAATCCATCAATTTCTCAATACAATAATCGAAATAAAATAAATTAACTTCTCCACATGTCTCTATTAACATAACAAGCTAAAATAATACTTAAGTTTTCATAATCATCTAAATATACTAAAATCGAATTACTTAATAATTAATCTTCCGATAGCACTAGTACTCCAAGGTACTCGACCACCACTCTCACTTATTCTTGCCACATACTCTATTACTGATCCTCAATTGTATCCTCAAAGTCATCTGAAAAATGTTATGGAGATAAGTAGGTGAGTTATCAACAACTCAGTAAGCAACGAAACTATACTAGTATGTAAACATGAGCATTTACAAAGTTAGAAATGCATAACAAAACTTTTACTTTCAAAATGAAGAATCTAAACAATCACTTTCAAAATGCAGAGAACAAAACATATTACAAAATAGTAGAGCGAAGTTTTCAATAAAACTTTCTTATTCCAAAAATAAACTTGTTGGCATTTCATAAATTGAAACATCATCTTCATATTGCATCAGAGCATCATATCATAATAGATACCATATTTAACTCCCGCGGTAGGGTTATAAACTACCATTATACCCGTACCTGGGTCATATAACCATGTTTCACCCCGTGGTAAAGTTATAAAGTACGATTATACCTGTGGCTGGGCTGTATTCCATATTTCACCCTCATGGTAGGGTTGTGCCACATTATACCCGTGGTGAGGCCGTATTCTATGTTTCACCCCCGTGGTTGGATTGTGCCACATTATACCCGTGGTAAGGCCATATGCCACTATTATACCCATAGCCGGGCCATTTGCCCCTATTGTACTCATGGCAGGGCTGTATGCCACTATTATACCCATGGCGGGGTCTTAACAGAATTAGGACAGAAAGATCATCAAATATAGATCATATTCAGATGCAAAATCAGAAACTCATGCTAAAGTTTTTCAGTTTACACATCGTATCAAAACAAAATACTGAGTAGCTTCAAATCATTTCATACATTCAACAAAACTAAGTCAAAGTATCTTTGTCTTAACCATAACAAAACTTTAAAAATCCCATTTTCGCTATTTTTACAAAGTTCAGAAACAATATGCAAAAATAAGCTCATGTCTATACCATTCATGACAAAACTATTTTCTCTTTCATATAGAGTATATGAATAATGTCAGAACAAATAATCGAGGTTGTTTTTCAGATTTCTTTTCAAAAACAAACATGCATATTTTGAAAAGGAAACCTCATTTCATTTTCTTTTTATGCAAAAATCTAATATAGAAACATCGCTTACCTTAATCTTTGTAGGGCGTTATCTTAGTCTTGAGTCGAACCTCTAACAATACCATGACCTAAGCCAAATAAACATTTCCCAATTCAATGAGTAACCCAAACCAATATGCCTGTAGTCTATTTAATTAAAACTCAAACCAGCCCCTTTTAAATCCAAAATCCAACATAAATTCCCCCTAAATAGCCACTTCCTCAAACCATACGGCTTTTAAAAAAAAAAATCATTACAATAATACGCCAAGAATAGTCATGTAGTAACTTCATCATGTACATTAAACACAAAACAACTCCTGACAACCACCTCCAACTTAACAAATCCGTACACAACTCCAACATAGTCACTAAATAAATAAGTAACAATCCATGACAGCACATAACTTCATTTATAAAAAAAAAATATATATGTCCAGTAAAAAAAAAAAACGGTAGGACAAGGATGATAGCAACATTCAAATTTCACAAATGTTAAAGATGTCTCACTTTTTGCAAATGGGGAGAGGAGCTGAAAAAATTAAAAGCCAACAAGAACAAAATAAACTCAAAAAGAGGGATGAAAACTAGTGGGAACAAGCGAGGGGAGTGGGCTTATCGGTGTTGATGTGAGAACACTTAAGAAGTAGTCCCATGTTATGAGAGGAATAGACTAGAAATGCCAAATGGACTGCGATAGATAAGAAGTACACGAACGACCATTAGCTAAGCAAGGATTGAGATGGAAGACGAGATGGTAACTTTAATCTTTTCTTGAAAGGATCTCAATCTGGGTAATGTAAGCACTACTTGACGGATGAGGTTAAATACCTGGAGTCTTCACTGAGCATGTCAATGGAGAAGTGATGAGACGTAAGGAAGAAGTTCTATGCAAGAAATGGCCAAGATGTAGAGCATGCACATAGACGTGAGGACGATGTAAGGGCCAATACGAATGGTTCCATAGTAAGTTTAAGCAAATTCTAAGAAGGTTAAGCAAAATTCTAGGGACGTTGAGAAAATTCAGAGGACGAAATTTATTTAAGGATGGGAGAATGTAACATCCCGCTCCTTCTTTCTCTTATGGTCATCAGCCTTGTTCTATGTGTCAAACCTCAATGACATGTTTTTAAAGATATCAAGTGATTTTTAAAGCAAGCCCAGTGTTTTAAAGCCCTCGAATATTTTAAATGTCCTGGAAATATTTATATGTGATAATTCTAGTGTTATTAGACTAAACTTGTTTTTAAATAAAACAATTATAATATTTTTGAAGAGCTCCAAAAATATTATAATTGTGAAAAAAATTAATTTTTATTTAAATGATTTCAGTTATTTAAAAATATTATGAGATTTAAATTATGTTGAAAACTCTAATTTATTCTCTTAAAAAATAATTAGCAAAAATTCATCATTTAATTAATGATGAAGATTATATTTTATAAACTAAAATTTAGTTTAATAATATTCTATCTTAATTCCTCTTAGTGTTTTAAGTAAATTAGTATTTTAACTCCCTACCGTTAGATCGTTTTGAAGATTCCAAAATGAAGATTAAATACCAAAGCCCCTCCCTTTTCCTCTCACTTTTCCCTTTCCCCTCTCTCTCCTCCCTATCCACTTGAACCCGACTGGCAGCAGCTCTCCTCTCCACCATGGCCTCTTCTTCTCTAGCTTGGTGTCGCCGTGCACCGCCTAACGTCACCGCCACCATTGGCATCTCCCTTTCATGTCGGCGAGCTCCTTCCCCCATCGGGGAACCCCACGCAGCCCTCTCTCTCCTCCTGCAGAAGCCCAACTAAAATCGGTTTCACCCATTTCTTATCCCTTACGCTACTATATGCGGCCACCCACGCCATCGCTGACCACCACAACCACCTTCTCTTACTGAGAACCACCCACAAGGCCTTCCTTCCCTGCAACTCTCTCCCTCTCCATCGGATCATCTCATGAACACACACATGAAACCCATGGGTTTCTTCCTTGCACCATCGTGCACTACAACCAAGGCCACGACACCACCACCATTGAGTTTCCCCTCCCTCGGTGACCTCCCTCTAGCCTCCCCATGCCCCACCGTAGCCCTCAACTCTCACACGCCTCCTCACTCTCTCACACACGGGTTTCACCACCCATGTCTAGATCTGCCACCGTAGAGCCACCGCACCACCTAACCGACGCCACCACAACCTTGATAGGGTCCTCCCAAGCCCCTCCATGCTCAGCCCCTTCTAGTTCCACATCTGTAGCCACCTCCAGTGGCCAAAACAGCCACTGTACATGGCTGATCACGACCATACATAGTGTTAGCCGCCACCCATAAACTCCCTCCATGTCAGCCACACTCGTACAACCTAGATCCAGTAGCTGAAACCCTAGGTCCAATCATCTTGGTAGCCCATTCTAAGGTCATGAAGGTGACTGCCACCACCCAAGCTAGTGGCTTTCGACACCACCGGCTGTGCCAGACAACAAGCAACGCACGGGTTAATAACATCGTCGTTAATCCCGACGATGTTATTAACCCTCTATCCCTCTTTATTTTTGTTAAGATGTTAGTTGGTTGATTGTGGAGTTTGCTGTCTAGTGAAGTGTTGGGCATAGTTGTGTAATGTGTTGTGAAGTGTTGTGGACTGTGCTGTGAAGTGCAGGTGTAAAGTGTGTGCTATAGTAGTGATGTGGTGTAGCATAGTGCGTGAAGGGAGTACACATGGAGTGTACTCCATGTTGTGCAATGACGCACAGTGTGGCATGCATAGTAGTGATGTGTGGTGTAGTGTGAATGGAAGGGTGTTCACATGGAGTGTACTCCTTGTAGTGTCATGATACACCGGATGGTATGTAATGAAGGTTGGATGGTGTAGTTGAGGAGTGTAGAGCGTGTTGTGTAACGTCGGGAACTGTGGAATAGTGCTCCAAAGTAGTCATGAGGTGACCCTGTCATAGTGATGGGTGTCACGGTGCTGCTTTGGATCAGGCTCTAGCTACGCGATGAGGCGGAGCCATAGTATGAATGTGTCTTGTCATGTTAATTAATTGGATGAACTTGTAAATGGCCGAGAAGTAAGAAGGTCCTGCTAATCGGGTTTGAGTAGAAGTTGGTGTCGGAGTATGGAGATTGTTTATACAAGTGGGCATTCAATGAATTAAAAGTTGATCTTATGTGATAAGGGAGTAACGTACATGTGCATCTAGTGAGACACATGTGCCCGACAAATTTACCATATATGATGAGTAATATTCCTAAGCATGGTTACACGATGTTTAAGCATCAGAGTTGGCTTAAAGTCATGTGGCATGCATAGATGGAAATGAGGATTTAGTATGGGCTAGGATGCGTGAAGAAAGTGACGGGTGTACCTTCTATGATTGAGATGCGTGACTTAGTCGGTCTGAGTCAGTCATTGAAATGTGATTAATAGGAGAGTGAGATAAAGGTCTTAGTGTCTTAACATTTACAGTCATTCATTTGGAAAAGGTGACCCAAATGGGTCCTAGAAAGAGGAAACATTATAAGGAAGAAATAGAAGATAGAGGTAGTGACTGTAAATGGATCCCGAAGGTTTTAGCATAGTAAGTGGCACGTAAGAGCATGGGATAGAAGGAGAGTGTTCCAGGTGAAGTTTAGTTCTATTTCTAGTTTAGTTGCTTATGTACTAGATAGAGAATGATGTTAAGGTAATGTGTATGCATGTAGGTTACAATCTGAGATGCACATGAATGGACAGCATGAAATGATTATAGCATGGAGTCCAGGTAAGTATTATGTTCATACTCTTTTAGAGTTTTCTAAAGATATGAAAATGAAAATGAAATGCTTTTCCTTTACGATACTTTACAAAATGACACGGACAATCTTTTACAAAAGAATGCTAAGTATAAGTTTTCAAGTATACGTATGTAACGGCCCTTCTTGGCAGCCCATTTTTATGGACCCCAAAGTATTAAGCGTATGTATGTAAATGGATGTCTATACATAGTAAGTATTGGATGTATTTTCACGAAATGAAATGCGAGGCTTTAAACGATGCTTTAAAGGATGCAAAGAAAGTGTTTTAAAATGCCCCTATGAACTGATGTTTTGAACAATGCCATGCACTAATATTTTTACTGATGCCTTGAAAGATGATGTTTAAGAATGCCATGGACTGATGTTTTAAACGATGCTTATGTTATGATTTCAAAGACTGCTTTTAAATGTTGAGGTTTAAGCCTATTCTTTCAAATGATGTTTATGAACTAAATGGTCTGAAAAGAATAAATGAAAAGGATTGAAAGGACTAAAAGGATTAATGTATGAAAATACGTAATTGCCATATGAATGAATGAATGAATGGGTACCAAATGAATGGGGAGATTACAATGCCTAGTAGGTAGTACTAGTAGTGCACCAATGATGCACCCTGATGGACAGGGATTCCTAACCCGAGGCCACAAGTGGAATCAAGGTCCAAAAGGCCGCCAACCCTCACACACATGGCGTAACAGTGTGCAATGGCCAATGAAAGTGACAAGAAAGAATGTATGCATGTTAATAAAGAATGCACGTATGCTCAAACTCTTTAAGAAATGAAGGCATGAGGTGTGGGGAAATGTTTTATGAAAGAAAAGAAACGTTTTACTAAACAAAATCCTTTTAATTGTACGAATGTCTTATGTATAGTATGTATGGAGTAATGAATGCATGAATGAAAATCTGCATTATTATATTTTAACTGTATGAAGTAATGCTTACGAGTCTTTCGCTCATTTTAGTTTTTTTGTGTGCCCCTCCCAGGGACAATATGAATGTTACACGTCTAGTCAGACACGGCCCAAGGGGATGAGCACGGAAGCCTAGGTACAATATTTTGTGCAAAAGACTTTTAATTATAAAATTTAATGTTTATCATTGTAACTCTCTTTAAATTAAGAATCATGTTTTATTTTATAAATATGGAATCTTTCATATCTTGGCATGAAAGGAAAAAGTCTTAAATGAACGGTAATTCTTATCGTTTTTCTAAAACTCATTTTCTAAAAGTCTAACCACAAGGACTGGTGTTAGTGGAACCATAAATGAAGCTTATTAAACTTTGTGAATTGTAATTGTGTTGGATTGATATACATGGGTAGCAAGTATGATGGTTTGTCATATAATATGTAGTTGTGTTGTAATTGTATATCGTGTGAGGTGATGAGGATTAATGGGTAGTTGTGATGTGATTGTGTTAGTTTGTTGTATGTTGAGTCAAGTGATAGTGATATATGGATTGAGTTTGAGTATGTGCATGGATTTCCAAGAGATTTCAGTTTGTGTTATGTGAACTTGGTGCATGGTGTTGAAATGGAGCAACGAGCATGTTAGTAACTTACTTTATAAATTAGATTATGTATATGGAAGTGTGAAGTGGAATACGATGAATTGATGCTAAATATTGGAGTGATGTCATGGTTGAACTTTTTGTATTTGATAGATTTAATATGTAATCTGTAGCTTCACTTGTATTGGATGTCTAAACATGGAAGTAATTTCTAAATGCATGATAATGCTTGAGTTGGACTATGTTTATAATTGAATTATATTGCGATGTTTGATGTGAATATATGAAGTTTAGATGGAGATGGATTGTCTTAGAGTGATGGGATTAAATATAAAGTTTGTGATGCGGTTGTGTCGTGTGAAGTGATGTGTTGATTGAGATTGTTGTTGAAGTGTGTATGAAGCTGGAAAGACCAATTGTATGTTGGTTTAAGTGGCTGGACAAATTGTGTTTAAATTGATTTTCTTGCATTTTATGGTTGTGTGGGTTATTATGATGTATAGTTGTAAGATGGTAATATTTTATAAGTACATAAGTTTTACTAGGTAGCATAAGAATTGTATAAGGACACTTTTGAAAGAAATGGACATATTTGAATTTGCTGGGAGTATTATGCATGAACAATGGTGTTGAAGCATGGTGATTTATTGGTTTCTAAATATTGGACAGATTTTATATATTGGATGTGTTAATTGGAAATATGGTGGTGAAACAATGGAGTTTATTGTATGCAATGGAAAGATTTTAAGTTTAAACTTTGGCTTCATGTGTACTTAATGTTTGAGTATGTAAATGATTTGTAATTCCATAATTATCCTTTACTTTGGACTATGCTACCTAATTGAGTTGTATTGAGATGTTTGATGTGAATATTTGGAGTTGGGATGAAGATAGATTGTTTTAAAGTGTTGGGATTAAATAATGGAGTTGTAGTGAGTTTGGAAAGCATGATGATGATGTTGGTTTCTAAATGGACAGGTTTTTATATATTAAATGTATTGAGTATGGATGATGCTTCTAAAAACAAATGTGTAATATCCTGCTCCTTCTCTCTTATGGTCATCAGTCTCGTTCTGCATGCCAAACTTTGATGGCGTTTTTTTAAAGATATCAAATGATTTCTAAAGCAATCATAGTGTTTTAAAGCCCTTGAATATTTTAAATGTCCTAGAAATATTTATATGGGATATTTCCAATGTTATTGAACCGAGCATGATTTTAGGTAAAATGATTACAATATTTTTGAAGAATTCCAAAAATATTATAATTGTGGAAAATCATTTTATTTAAATGATTTTAGTCATTTAAAAATATTATGAGATTTAAATTATGATGAAAACTCTAAATTTATTTAAATTGTTTTATTCTCTTAAAAGTAATTAGAAAAATTTCATCATTTAATTAATGATGATGATTATATTTTATAGACTAAAGTTTAATTAAATAATATTCTATCTTAACTCCTCGTAATGTTTTTAACTTAAATCAATGTTTTAATTTCCTACCGTTAGATCGTTTTAGAGATCCCAAGATGAAGGGTCTGGATTAAATACCCAAATCCCTAGCATTTTTCCCTCACTTTTCCTTTTCCCTCTCTCTCTCCTCTCTCTTTCTCCCAGCCCACGTTGTAGCCCCTTTCCCCCAACCAGTTCTTCCTTCAGCTAGCCCAATGCCGTCATGTGCCCCCAAGCTTCACCGCCACCACTGACAGCCTTAGCGCCATCGTACGTTGATTCTAGCCCCACCGAGCACCTCCCCTGACCACCACGACTCCTCCCCAAGCTCTTTCGTGCCAGCCAAGCTCTCCATCTCTCTCACGCTTCACCACTCTCACATGGGTTTCTCCACCCATTTGGCCTAGATCCACTGCCCTCTAGCCACCACACCACCTCCACCTCTCCACCACACCTCTCTCAAGCCCTCCATGGCCAGCCAACAACCAACCAATCTCCCCCTCCCATTTCCCTTGTTGAGACCCACAACCCAATCTCCTCCACGAGCCACCGTGCCTCCATAGTGTGCCACCTCGGCACCACCACGAGGCCACCATCCCATGACCTCAATCCAACGCCTAATAGCCTAGCCCAATGCCCAAACATCTCCCAAATGCCTAAAACAGTCACCAAATGACCATCATATGTGGTTTAGCCGCCACGTACAACTCTTCCGACATCATCAACCGTAATGGGTAGCGAGTAACACACGGGTTAATCTCGGCGATGGTATAATCCTCTCTCCTTTGTTATTCATGTTAGATGTTAGTTGGTTGATTGTGGAGTTCGCTGTGTAGTGAAGTGTTGGGCATAACTATGTAGTGTGCTGTGAAGTGTTGTGAAATGTGTTGTGAAGTGATGGTGTGAAGTGTGTCTTGTAGTAGTGATGTGGTATAGTGTTGTGAAGGGAGTACACGTGGTGCGTACTCCATGTTGTGTAGCGATGCAGCATGTGGCGTCCGTCATAATGATGTATGGCGAAGTGTGAGTGGAAGGGAGTTCACGTGGAGTGTACTCCGTGTGGTGTCGTGATGCACCGAATGGGGTGTCACGAAGGGTTGGATGGCATAACTGTGGAGTGTAGAACGTATGTATAGTGTCGAGAACTGTAGAGCAGTGTCTCGGAGTAGTTTTGAGGCTACCCTGTCATAATGACGGGTGTCACGATGTAGCTTGGGATTAGCCTCGAGCTATATGAAGAGGCAGAGGTGTAGTGTGAATGGAGTCTTATCGTGTTAAGTGTTGGGATGAACTTGTAAAGGGTCGGGAAATAGAGAAGTCCTGCCGATTGAGTTTTAGTAGAAGTTGGTATCGTAGTATGTAGCATGTTTACACAAGCAAGCATCCAATGACTTATAAGTTGATTTTAGATGATAAAAGGGGGTAAAGTACGGGTGTAATCTGGTTGTACACATGTGCTGGATGGATTTACCATGTGTAATGGGTAATCTGTCCTAATCATGGTTACATGATGTTTAAGCCTAATAGTTGGCTTAAAGTCGTGTGGCATGTATAGATGGGAATGAGGATGAAGTATGGGATAGGATGCCAAAAGGAAATGACGGGTGTATTGTCTAGGATTGAGATGTGTCGCTTGGTCATTTTGAGTCATGCATTGGAATGTGGTTAATAGGAAGAGTAAAACTAAGGTCTTAGTGTCTTAACCCTAAGGTGAATCATGAAGGTTCACTTTAGTGGAGGAGGTAGTGACTGTAAATGGATCCCGAAGGTTTTAGCATAGTAAGTGGCAAGTAAGAGCATGGGATAGAAAGAGAGTATTTCCAAGTGAAGTGTAATTCTATTTCTAGTTTAGTTGCTTATGTACTAGATTGAGAATGACGTTAAGGTTATGTGTATGCATGTAGGTTGCCATCTGACACACACATGAATTGACTGCATGAAATGAGTATGGCATGCATCCAGGTAAGTATTATATCCATACTCTTCTACAGTTTTCTAAACAATAAGAAATAAAAATGAAGTGCTCTTCCTTTATGATGTTTTAAGAAAGAATGCTAAGTATAAGTTTTCAAATGTATGTATGTAACGACCCTTTCTTAGCAACCCCTTTTTATGCACCCTAAAGTATTAAGTGCATGAATGCAAATGAATGGTATACGTGGTAAGTATTGTATGTATTTTCATGAAACGAAATGTGAGGCTCATGCCTTATGCTTTAAGTGATGCTTTAAACGACACGAAGAAAGTGTTTTAAAATATCCCTATGAACTAATGTTTTAAATGATGCCATGAACTGATGTTTTAAGTGATGCCTTGAAAGATGATATTTAACGATGCCATGGACTGATGTTTTAAACGATGCTAATGTTTATGATTTTAAAGGATGTTTTAAATGCTGAGATTTTAGCCTATGCTTTTAAATGATGTCTATGAACCAAATAAACTGAAAAAGAATAAATGAAAATAAGTGAAAGAAAGGATTGAATGAACGAAAGGACTGGAAGTTTTAATGTATAAAAATACGTAACGGCCAAGATTTAATGAATGGGTACCAAAGGATTGGGCAAGTTGTAATGTTGGGTAAGTAGTACTAATAGTGCATCCAGTGTTCTCTCCTAACTTAAAAGGGATTTCCAACCCGTAGCCACGGTAGAGTCATGGTCCAAAGGAAAACTTCTAACCCTTGCACATGGGGCGTAACAATATGTAATGGCCAAGGGAAAGTGATAAGAAATAATGTATGTATGTTAAGAAAGAATGCGTGTATGATCAGTGTAACAGTCCGCTACAAATTCAATAGTGGAATTTCTATAGACTTTAGTAACCTCGATAAGCGTACTAAGTGCAGTGTTTTCAAAATCACAGTGTGGAATGTCCAAATTAGGTTAGAGAAGTTTTATTTGAACACTTGGCAAGATCTTAGCCACACATAGTGAATAGTATTAGACACTTAGCATAAACAGGAACCATTAGATGGATTTGTGAAGGAAATTGAGATGTAAGATCATGACACCTAAGCAAAACACTTTTCATCTGATCAACTAAATTGAGCCAGATCAAAGAGAGTTTCAACCCTAGTGAAAACCTAAATGGTTGGAATCCAATTGAAACCCCAAAAACTTTGGTTGAAACCAAAACCCTAAATTGTTCCCCCAAACCCTAAAGTTGGTCTTCAAACCCTTTTTGATCCAATTTCTAGCATTGTGTTTAATCACTTGATTAAATCACTTCCACATGCTATTCACTTCTCAAATTCTTGTTATGACATCATTATCCAACCTTTTAAACCTTGAAAATTTGATTGGGCCAAGAAAAATTGGATTTGAGCTTGATAGCATCGCAAACCCTAACCAAACCCCCTTTAAACCCCAAATTGAAGCTCACTTGGTTGAGGCCCACCAAGGCCCACTAATTTGGCCACCTTGGCAAGGCTTCTTGGAGAAGTTTCCTCCCCCACATGGCAGACCATCTACTGCCCCTGGCTGCACCCAATAGTGCCTTGATGAGATGGAGAAACCCACCCCATCAACCTCCATGCCTCATAGCTTCTGCAAGCAGTCCTTTGCCCCCCACTATTCTCCACTTTATGTCACATAGCCACCTCCAATCAAGGGTCATTAAGGTCCATATCTTCCCCCTACAGAATTCTTAAGTTGTGCAAGACACACTTACTTCACTTTAATCAATTCTTCACCCCGTTCTTAGAGAGAAACCCAAAAGAGCTCTCTCGGGCAGATTTCTATGTCTTTTTACATGGAGATTTTTGACCCTTTGTAAGTATTTTCACATGATTACTCCTTGATAAAAGTTGTTCCTCTTTGAGTTTAGTTTCCGTAGATATATTATTCGTATCATTACATGGTCATTTGGTTGGTCAAAAGTATTTTTAACCATGCAAAGGTCATTCTGGGCGTGAATCTGTAGAGTATGTTATGTTTTGTAGTTTTTGACCAAGCTAATGGACATATCTTGGTCTGAAAATTTTATGGAGTGTTATTAGCATGTGTTTATGAGTGTTCATTGAGGTTTTGTTGCATGACTAAAGCTTTTGGTGATAGATTTGCTTAGATCTAGAAACTTGAAAACTGGAAGTGGAAAAACAGTTTTTATTTAGAGAAAGTTTGAATATTTCGAGATTTGATCTTACTCTAAAGGCTTTGATATTTTTATATGATGATCCTAAGTCTCTTATTTTCATGTTAGGATGTTATTTTAAAGATATTTAGTATTAGTTTCAAATATATGATTTTTCTATGCAAGAGGATTTCGGTTAGGCCTAAGATTTGATGTTTTTGGATTAGATCCATGTTTTAGTGATTTTTAGCCATGTGATTTTAAGTTTGATGGTTGGATCCTTTTTAAGACACATTCTTAAAGCATGTGATGTTTTATTTTTAAGATCTCATCTTTGTAAGCCATGGATCAAGAGATTTATCAAAGCTAGTTGAGGAAAAAGTTTTTGTTTTTGGATTAAGTGTAAAACCAAAAACTCCAAGTGTTATTTTGTGATTTTGGTGACTTTAGTTTGATGATTTAAAGTATGGTTGATTTTAGAATTATGTTATGAATATGTTGGAAGTAAGATTTGATTTTTGGAATTCTAGGAGATGTTTTGATTTAGGGTCAAAACTTGTGATTAAGTGTTTGGATCTTTTTACAAAAAGCTTGGTATTGATCATTAGCTTTTTCTAAATGGATATTTTAAGTATGGTTTTAAACTTAGGATTGGAAGATGTTTGTTGCAAAATTTTGGTTTAAGCATGAGTTTTGAAGTTGGAAGGAATTGCAACAAAAATCAAGAGAAATGGCCTATGGATGTTTCGGCCATAGTATGTTTTCCAAGGTTGTGTTTTGTTTTAAATTTTTCTAAGTTGATATTTGAGTTTAGGACAAGATTTACATGAGGAATGTAAATTTTGGAAAATTTTGGAGTTAGGATGTGAAATCCTTAAGTTAGGAGTAAAATGGTCATTTTCCCACATGTAGAGGGTCAAATGGTAATTTTACTATAAGTTAGCTTGTTTTCATGTTTCTAATTGTTAGTAATTAAATTTATAACTTTTAGAATACCTTCTTACAGTTCCTCGTGTTTCCCGCCTTATTCTCGTAGAACGCGATGATCGAGGTAAGTTAGCTTTTAGCTTACTATCAGTTTATTGTGTATGTATAATGGGTAAGGGAACTACAATTTATGTATGTGTGTTATCATATATGTCATGCCATGCCACGTCATTACATGTTTATCTGTTATGCATGATTTATTCTGTCACGAATATTTATCTGTTACACAATCTATTCTGTCACGTATTTCTATATTCTATACGTATGCCATGTTAAGTATGTCACATATTACATGTATGTCATATCATGTAATATTCACCATTGCAAGTATGTCATGTGAAGTAAAGAAGTCAGATCAAGTTTATGTTAAGTCAAGTTTCAGATCATGTTCAAGTTAAGTTATTCATGTCAATCACGACCCTAAGTGCTAGGATGGGGTAATATCCTAGTGGAACTCCTTTGTTGACGCTGGAGTGTCTAAATAGGTGTGAAATTCTTTGGGTTGATGAAGTACAGTCAACAGGTAGCGAATGGGGCCTAATTAGCTGGTCACCAGAGCGAGCCAGGCACTAACACCAATGGTGCCATATTTTATTTTACGTGTATTCATGGGGCTACAACAACTGTGGAGCATACACTACGTGAGACACAACAATTGTGATACGTAGAATACGTGGGGCCACAATAACTGTGGAGTACGTATTAACGCATTCACAGCTGGTGTAGATACCTATGTTGTGATGCGGTAATCGGCAGGGACACACGACTCTAGGGGACCCGTGTAGCACCCATATGGTCACGTTATTAATTAAGTCTATTGAATAAGATTCCAAATTCATGTCAAGAAGTTAAGAATAAGCAATCATGGTTAACCCATGAGATAAGAATAAGTTTCAGATCAAGTTGATGTTATGTTATGTTATGTTTACGTACATGTTATGTTCATGTTCATATTAAGTTTCAAGTTCATGTTCATATCATGTTATGTTCACGTTTATGTTATGTTCAAACTCACGTTCATGTTATTTTATGTTCATGTTCACGTTATGTTTCAAGTTCACGTTCATGTCATGTTATATTCACGTACATGTTATGTTCAAGTTCACGTTCATGTTATGTTATGTTATGTTCAGGTACATGTTATGTTCATGTTCACGTTAAGTTTCAAGTTCATGTTCATATCATGTTATGTTCACGTTTATGTTATGTTTAAACTCACGTTCATGTTATTTTATGTTCATGTTTACGTTATATTTCAAGTTCACGTTCATGTCATGTTATATTCACGTACATGTTATGTTCAAGTTCACGTTCATGTTATGTTATGTTCATGTTTACATTATGCCTCAAGCTCACGTTTCTGTCATGTTATGCTCAGTTTTAGGTTAAATTCAAGTTCATGTTTATGTTATGTATGCTCATGTTCATGCTATGATTCAAATCCATGTTATGTTTCAAGTTCATGTTCATGTAATGTTGCTAGCCCATGTTATCTTTTAAGTTCAAATTCATGTCATGCCAAGTCAAGTTCAGTTCACGTTTCAGTTAGGTTATGTCAGTTATGCCATGCTATATGTCAAGTTATGCTATGCTTATTTACGACTTTAATTATGCATTTATGCTTTTACTGCCATGCATGCATCTTTAACCTGTGTGGGAGTTTCCTGTTAAGTTACTGAGATTTGTAATCAAATCTCACCGTGGTAGTCCCAACTACCATTCCCCCCGAATGGTAGGCGATGTGTCAGGATTAGAGCAGGGAGTGGACATTGTGTTGCCCAGATGACTAACACAAGAGGGGGGGTGAATTGAGTTGTATTTAAAAAAAAATAACAATTATAAATCAAATATACAATATAAAATATAAACAAAATATGAAACAACAATAAATATAAAGAGTAAGGGTAAGAGAGAAGCAAACTCAGTATGTTAACGAGGTTCGGCCCCACTGCCTACGTCCTCGCCTCAAGCTACCCCTTGAGGATCTCCGAATTCACTATTCAATCTCCTTCAGGTGGAAATAGAAACCTATTACACCTTTGAACAACACCGCTACAAAGGATCCGTGTAGAACACCCTCTACACTTGCAATCACCTTACACGTGGTGATTCAACGATTCCCTGTGTAGAACACTTTCTACACGCACAAGGGTTGTACACACCCTTTTACTGATACAAGAATTGATAGTGGGTAGGATATCAGAAAACACTCCTCAATGAGTGAAATAAGAACAATACAAGCACAAACTATATCTCTCAAAATGAACAAGGGTTAAGGCTCAATGCTTAGAGAAGAGAGAATGAAAGCTTTGAATGAGAGTTGTATGCTCTTGGTGTTGTGAATGTGAAGCTCTCAAATGATCTATTTATAGGCATATGAGACTTCATATTCAAATTTAAAAAGATTCACATGTCAAAAACATCATCATTCATTTTTCAAAAATTTCAAACCTAATCTTTTTACTTTTTGCATATGACAAAAGGAGCACACTTTGCTTTTCAAAAATTTCAAACCTAATTTTTTACTTTTTGCATATGACAAAAGGAGCACACTTTACTTTTCAAAATATTCAAACAAAGGCATCTTCCTTTTGCATAAGTCAAGAAAAGCATCAATCACTTTTGAAAATATTCAAATAAAACATGCACATGTGAAAGATGACAATCAATCATCTTTAATATTTTCAAAGTTCAAACCTTTAATCATGGCATGCACATGTGAAAGATGACAATCAATTATCTTTCAAAATTTTCAAATTTAATTTTCAAAATATTCATGCACATGTGGAAAATGTATTTTAATGCTTTATGATAAAATATTAATTTTTGAGCCTTAATCCTAATTTCGAATTTTAAGAGATTTACAACATTTCTCTATGACTTTAATGTGAACTTGTTTCCTTCTTGCTCATGCTTGGTTCCTTGATGTGCTTGACTCCATTGTGTGGACAAATTGAGCTTGAGACTCCTTCATTCTTTGAATTCATTTGTTATCATCAAAATCCATGTGTAAATATATAATTACACAAAACTTGAAACCTTAGGTTCAACACATTGGTAGACTGAAGGAGGTTGACTAGACACCGCATACATGACGCGGAGCTTACAGCTTCCATAGTTAGTTTTTGGACAGTATTCTTGCCTTGTTAGTCGAGTTACACGAGTTACTTGACGAACTTCCTCAATAGTATTTTTTTGGTAATGTAAATATTGAGTCTGGTCTCCCATGTTTTTGAGATTACAGTCTTCTAAGACTCGTATTGAAATCGTGGATATTTATTTTGTTAAGTATGCTTGGATTACAATTTAAATATTTGGGATATTATAAGTTTGGTGCATAGTATTGCTCAAGAAAAAAAAAATTATCCGCTGCGAATATTACATAATGCTAGATGCATGTTAGGAACATTACAATATGTCATGAACGGAGGCAGGTAACCTTGTGTTACATGTCCCGATGCTTTAGATGTCCGTTCGATCCCAAGCGGAATCTGGGGGCGTCACACTCGGACTCTTTAAGAAATGAAGGCACGGGGCGTGGGCAAATACTTTACGAAAGAAAAGAAAAGTTTTATGAGAGATAATCCTTTTGAAGAAATTTAAATGAACGAATGTCTTATGCATAGTATGTATGTAGTGATGAATGCATGACTGAAAACCTATGTTATTATATTTTAACTATATGAAGTAATTCTTACGAGTTTTCGACTCATTTTAGTTTTTATGTGTGCCCTTCCAGGGATAAGATGAGCAATACACATCGGGATGGACACGATCCAAGGGGAAGATCACGAAATCCTAGGCACAATGATTTGTGCAAAAGACTTTTAATTTGGTTGGTTGTACATGCATACTTGGTTTGGATTGTGTTATATTGTGGCATCCCTAGTCCCTACTTAGGATTTGGCGGAGACTAAGACGTCAGGATTATGCAATACAAGGTTACATACCCTTCGTACATGACAGATAATATGCATGCTTCTAGATATTCTAGCAACATGCAATGATCATATAGTGGAAATCAATAAGAAAGGTAATGAGAAATCTAAATAATGTCGTAGGCAATTGCCAGACACATGGTACAAAAAAAAACTATAATCTCCAAACTTATCCCAAAATACCATCATTCCATAATAAGAGAGTCTCAAAACATAACGTGTCCCAAAACATGGGACCAAAAGTTTCTCTCTCTCTCTCTCTCTCTCTCTCTCTCACTCTCTCTCTTCTTCTTCTTCTTCTTTCTTTGTTCTTTTCTTAAAGTGGTTCATCCTTCACCCACTTCTCTAAGTCCTAGTCCTTATCCCTATTATTTAGGCGCCGAAACTCCTCAATAAACTGGAGGATCATAGAGATCTCCTCATTGATGGCCTCTAAGTGCTCCAAAATTGTAGGCTCAGGTCTACTAACGGTCATTTTAGGCACAATCCTCTCCAGGGGAGGGAGTGTCATCCTCTTCCTCTTGGTCATTTTCGCTTCCTTCTACCCCTATAACAACTTCTACCATTCTGAAAATGAATGCTAGTGGTAAAAATACAATAGTGAGATCTCAAGAAATCTCAGTAAGTAATCACACAACATACCAAAGTTAATCACAAGCATATAAGAGGTATATAATGCAATGCATGGGCATGTACTTGACACATGACATGACAAAAAGCTTGACTTTCCACTTGACCTTTTTCAAAGACATGTAACTGAATCATTTGACTTTTCAGAAAAACATACTTTTATTCTTATTCTTATCTTGCTTAATCATGTGATCGAAAGCATATCATATTTGTGACGCCCCCAGATTTCGCTTGGGATCGAACGGACATCTGAAGCGTCGGGACATGCAACACGTGGTTACCTACCCCCATTCATGACATATAAGATGTAATGTTCCTAATATGCATCTCACATTATGCAATATTCACAGTGGATAATTTTTTTTTCTTGAGCTATACTATACACCAAATTTATAATATCTCAAATAGTTAAATCGTAATCCAAGTATACTTAACAAAATAAATATTTACGATTATAGTACGGGTCTTAAAAGACTGTAACCTCAAAAACATAGGAGACCAGACTCCATATTTGCATTACCAAAATACACTATTAAGAAAGTTCGTCAAGTAACTTGTGTAACTCGACTAACGAGGTCAGGATACTATCCAAAAAACTAACTATGGAAGCTGTAAGGTCCGTGTCGTGTCCGCGGCGTCTAGTCTACCAATGTCCGCTCCCTGCTCTGATCCTAATATATCGCCTACCATTCGAGGGGAATGGTAGTTGGGACTACCACGGTGAGATTTAATTACAAATCTCAGTAAGTTAACAAGAAGCTCCCACATACGTTAAAGATGCATGCATGGCAGTAAAAGCATAAATGCATAATTAAAGTCGTAAGTAAGCATAGCATAACTTGACATATAGTATGGCATAACTGACATAACTTGAACTGAAACGTGAACTGGACTTGACTTGACATGATATAAATTTGAACTTATAATATAACATGGACTAGCAACATAACACGAACGTGAACTTGAAACATAACATGGACTTGAATCATAGCATGCATGTAAACATACATAACATAAACATGAACTTGAATTTAACATAAACCTTAGCATAACATGACATAAACGTGAACTTGAGATATAATGTAAACATGAACATAACATAATATGAACGTGAACTTGAACATAACATGTATGTGAATATAACATGACATGAACGTGAACTTGAAACATAACGTGAACATGAACATAACATAACATGAACCTGAGCTTGAACATAACATAAACGTGGACATAATATGATATGAACATAAACTTGAAACTTAACATGAACATGAACATAACATATACGTGAACATAACATAACATAACATGAACTTGATTTGAAACTTATTCTTATCTCATGGGGTCTCCATGATTTCTTATTCTTAACTTCTTGACAAAAACTTGAACTTTTGTTCAATTGACTTAATTAATAACGTGACCATATGGGTGCTACACGGGTCCCCTAGAGCCGTGTGTCACTGCCAATTACTGCATCACAACACTGGTATCTACACCAGTTGTGAATGCGTTAATACATATTCCACAGTTGTTGTGGCCCCACGTATTCTACGTGTCACAATTGTTGTGTCTCACGTAGTGTATGCTCTACAGTTGTTGTAGCCCCATACTTCATGCTCCACAGTTGTTGTGGCCCCATGAATACACGTAAAATAAAATATGGCTCCATCGGTGTTAGTGCCCGGGGCGCTCTGGTGACCATCTAGTTAGGCTCCATTCGCAACCTGTTGACTGTACTTCGTCAACCCAGGGAATTTCACACCTATTTAGACACTTCAGTGTGAACAAAGAAGTTTCATTAGGATATTACCTCATCCTAGCACTTTGGGTTGTGATTGACATGAATAACTTAACTTAAACGTGATCTGAAACTTGACTTAACATAAACTTGATCTGACTTTTTTACTTAACATGACATACTTGCAATGGTGAATATTACATGATATTACATACATGTAACATGTGACATATTAACATGACATACTTATAACATATAGAAATATGTGACAGAATAGATAATGTAACAGATAAATATTCATGACAGAATAAATCATGCATAACAGATAAAGATGCAATAACATGGCATGGCATGACATATATGATAACATACATACATAAATTATAGTTCCCTTACCTATCATACATACACAATAAACTGATAGTAAGTTAGAAGCTAAATTACTTCGATCGTTACGTTCTACGAGAATAAAGCATGAAACATGAGGAACTGTAAGAGGGTAAAATTTTGTTGCAATTCCTTCCAACTTCAAAACTCATGCTTAAACCAAAATTTTGCAACAAACATCTTCCTATTCTAAGTTTACAACCATGCGTAAAATATCCATTTAGAAAAAGTTAATAATCAACACCAAACTTTTTTTGTAAAAATATCCAAACACTTGAATCACAAGCTTTGACCCTAAATCAAAACATCTCCAAGAATTCCAAAAATCAAATCTTACTTCTAACATATTTATAACATCATCCTAAGATCAACCATGTTTCAAATCATCACACTAAAGTCACCAAAATCACAAAATAACACTTGGAGTTTTTGGTTTTACACTTACTCCAAAAACCTAGATTTGATAAATCTCTTGATCAATGGCTTAAGAAGATGAGATCTTTGAAATAAAGCATCACACGGTTTAATAATTTGTCTTAAATAGGATCCAACCATCAAACTTAAAATCACATGGCTAAAAATCAATAAAACATGGATCTAATCCAGAAACATCAAATCTTAGGCCTAACCGAAATCCTCTTGTATAGAAAAATCATATCTTTGAAACTAATACTAAATATCTTCAAAATAACATCCTAAAATGAAAATAAGAGACTTAGGATCATCATATAAAAATATCAAAGCATTTGGAGTAAGATCAAACCTCGAAATATTCAAACTTTCTCCAAATAAAAATTGTTTTGCCACTTCCAGTTTTCAAGTTTCTAGATCTAAGAAAATCTATCATCAAAAGTTTTAGTCATGCAACAAAACCTCAATGAAAACTCTTAAACACATTCTAAAAACACTCCATAAAATTTTCGGACCAAGGTATGTCCATTATTTTGGTCAAAAACTCCAAAACATTACATACTCTCCAGATTCACGCCTAGAATGACCTTTCCATGGTTAAAAATACTTTTGACCAACCAAATAACCATGTAATGATACAAATAATATATCTACAGAAACTATACTCAAATAGGAACAACTTTTATGAAGGAGTAATCGTGTGAAAATACTTACAAAGGGTCGAAAATCTCCACGTAAAAAGACACAGAAATCTGCCCGAGAGAGCTCTTTTGGGTTTCTCTCTAAGAACGGGGTGAAGAAGTGATTAAAGTGAAAGAAGTGTGGCTTGCACAACTCAATAATTCTTGAGGGTGAAGATATGGACTTGAATGACCATTGATTGGTTGTATCTATGTGACATAAAGTGGAGAATAGAGAGGGGAAAGGACTGTCTGCAGAAGTTGTGAGGTATGGAGGTTGATGGGGTGGGTTTCTCCATCTTATCAAGGCACTATTGGGTGCGGCCAAGGGCAGTGGATGGTCTACCATGTGGGGGAGGAAACTTCTCTAAGAAGCCTTGCCAAGGTGGCCAAATTCGTGGGCCTTGGTGGCCTCAACCAAGTGGGCTTCAATTTGGAGTTTAAAGGGGGTTTGGTTAGGGTTTGAGATGCTGTCAAGCTCAAATCCAATTTTTCTTGGCCCAATCAAATTTTCAAGGTTTAAAAGGTTGGATAATGGTGTCATAACAAGAATTTGAGAAATTAATAGCATATGGAAGTGATTTAATCAAGTGATTAAAAACAATGCTAGAAATTGGATCAAAAAGGGTTGGAAAGCCAACTTTAGGGTATGGGGAAACCGTTTAGGGTTTCAGTTTCAACCAAGGGTTTCGATTTCAAATGGATTCCAACCATTTAGGGTTTCACTAGGGTTGAAACCCTCTTTGATCTGGCTCAATTTGCTTGATCAGATGAAAAAGGTTTTGCTTAGGTGGCATGATCTCACACATTGATTTCCTTCACAAATCCATCTAATGGTTCCTCTTTATGCCAAGTGTCTAATACTATTCACTATGTGTGGCTAAGATCTTTCCAAGTGTCCAAATAAAACTTCTCTAACCTAATTTGGACATTTAACACTGTGATTTTGAAAATATTGCACTTAGTACACTTATCGAGATTACTATTCACTCCAAAAAAAAGTAATAAACTTAATACTGAAAAATCCTAAATATTCATATTAACCTACAGTGAAAACCATTTTCCAAAACTCAACCCCGAAGTGTCCCTATAAATAAATTCACAGTTTCGAACAGCCGTTTCGTCCGAAATTATGAAAATGGGTTATTGCGCCATAAAATTCTAAATATTCAACTGAGTCTAGTGGTGTAGACTATAACATATTCTGACACTTCTAACTACCTCAAACAATTAAAGTCGCATTTCTGGCACCATAGTGAGTGGTAACACTGACTATGTTGACAAAGTAAAACCTTTGCGATTAGCCGATTCGTGAAAACTTACAGAGTTTTCACGAGATTCCTCAAGTCTATAGAAATTCTACCATTGAATTTCTAACGGGCTGTTACAATATCATATCACATAATTCACATCATGTGATCCAGAGCATAACATATAGGCACGTGGCCTCATTCTTATGGACACATCATGGCTCTCCTATGCATTGGATGTTCCTGCTGGTTACCGCAGCACCATCAATCCATACATCATGGTTAATACATCTTAAACATATTCATATCATAATAACACGACAATACTTCGTTGATTTACTTGCCTTAATTATGGCACCCACTAGCTTTAGGTGCTACCTTGCTCTGGCATCCTTTAAAAAGAATCCATTCGAAGCACGCCGATGGTTCTTTGTCGATCCAGGGGTTTCCACTCAATTCTTAAGCACTTTAGAGTGGACAGAGGAGTTCCACTAGAATACTTCTCTGTCCTAGCATTTAGGGTCGTGATAAAACTTTTCTTTTAAAATTATTATTTTTTGTTCTTTGAAAGCATTTTTTTAAAAATCACCTTTCCTAAATGCATGTGACATGAGACTTAAGACATAGTCTCTTAGACTTGACATATGACACATGAAATGCCGTGCATGAAATAACCATGCATAACATATTTAATTCATGGCATGTTAACATAAAACACATAATATATTAAATTGCATACATGGAACCATGAAAAGAAGCCTTGGCCGAAACATGCATTTCCAAAATCATGAAAGTTCATCACTTAAACATGCTTCAAACTTTATCCAAGATACTTAGAATTCATGATATTACAAAACAAGACATGAAATCATAGCATTTATACACAATCCGAATCATTCAAGGCATGGTAGAACCAAATCATCAAGAACTTTGAAACCTAAATGTCATTTCCCTCAAAATCGAATCATGCAAAACATTTTATCACCATTTTTCATCATGAACCAAGTTGCATTAAACATTCCATATTCATATTCCAAGTTCATGTAAGAGAATTCAGACAAGCAAACAAGAATAACAATCCAAAATAACAACAACACTAAAAGGTTCTACACAAATATATGCAAGTATTAACCAAGAGCAAGTTGAGTGTATACTTACAAAAATCCAATAATTTAAAGTAGCAAAAATCTGAAAATATAACAGTCTTATAACTCATACACAAAAATCCTAAGTTCTAAAAATATGAGTGAGTGCGAGTGTAGAGTGCTTTTGAAATCTTTTCCTCAAAACAAAACCCTAGAGGCCAAAACTCCTTGAAAGTTCAAACCCTAGTTTTTCCTCCAATGAAAACTGAACTTAAACTTTTCTAAAACTTGTTTTTTTTACACTTAAAGTGCTAAGGGTATTCGATTCCTTCTTTTTTTTTTCTAAGGATAAAACACTTGCTTCTAGTTTTAAGCATAAACCGAAACCCTGATCCCTTCCACTTGTGTTTCTATCCTCCAAAACTCAAAGCCATCTAGGGTTCATTCTTTCTTGAAGAGAAAACCCTAGTTACCCAAGTGAGAGTGTGTGTGTGTGAAGAAAGGAGTATAAACCGAATGGGAATGAGAATCTTCCCTCTTGGCCGTGTGTGTGTGTGTGTGCAAGAGAAGGAAATCGTTCTCACCTCCTGGAGCTCCTTCCCTAGTCGAATGGTCTTGTGTAATCTCCTTTTGGTTCTTGACTTAGAAGAAATAAAGTGGTAGCGTTTGGGTGGCGAGAAAGTGACAAGAAAGTGAAGAGAAAATGTTGAGACTACAGAGAATTGGTGTGTGCCAAAACCCTTAAGAGCAACAAGTGAAACTTTGAGCAAAAGACCCTTCAACTTTTCAGTCAAGCCCTAATATAGTGCCTCAAATCCCCTTCTTGAAACGACAAGGGTCCTTGCATGCATGCCACTTGGCAAAATTGCTTTTCCACTTATGTTGGATGTGATTGCATTGGAAACTCAAAGGGCACACTCTAGGGTGGCGTGTTCCTCTTCCAATCCCCCCCCCCTTCTATTTCTCACTTTCCTTATTTTCCCTTCCTTTCATGTCCAAGTTCAATGTACTAGGTGGTTCAAGGGTAAAATCACAAAATCAAATCTCCCTTGGAAATCCTTCACCGTGTGCATGAGAAGTGAGTGTGTGTGTGTGTCTTGCTTTGGCCAAAAATCCCTTCCTCTTCTCTAGGTGATCTTTTGCCTTCCCAAGACAAATCTCTTGGCCTTCCTCCATGCATGATGTTGGCCTCGCACTCCCCTTTTGCACTTTCACATGCTTCTAGAACCTACCTTTTCCTCTTCCCAAGTAAGATCTCCTTGGAACTCCAAAATTCCATCTCACAATCTCCACATGCTTGACAAGTGTCCATCTCGCCCATTTCCTATCCAAAGTGGCATGTAAGCCCTAGTTTTAGGTGACATCACTCAACCTTCTAGAACCTCTTGCATGTAGGACAAGTGTCTTACCTTGCCTTTTTCCCTAGGTTTTCACCCAAATGACCAAATAGTCCCCCAATAGCCACGCTACCACATGCTTGGAAGATATTTTAGGCCTCCCTACCCTAGCATGGCCAAAACCCATATAAGTCCTTATTGGGCTTCTTCTCATCTCATCTCCTCAAAGCCTTTTAATCTAAAATTCCTCAAGGTCCAAAGGTAAAAATTCACTAAGGGCCTTTATCCAATTAAAACCTATTCACCTCTTATTCACTAATCTTAGGCAATCTTCTCTATAATAAAATAATATAACCATGACAAAAGAAACAGGGACTTGGCAAAAGTTTGGGTCCTCATATATATGTTTTGTATGTGAGAAGGTGAATGGGGACTTAACCTGATGTGGATTGGGTTGTGTATGTATGGAAGAAGGGTATTGTACGAGAAATGGTATTATATTGGTAGTTGGATTTCATGGTGAAGTGGGATTAAGTTGTAGGTTTGTGAGTGATAGTTGGAGGTTAAAGTGAAGCATAGGAGCTCACTTTATTAGTTAGAAATGAAGTTAGGCTTTAAGGTGCGTAGTTTAGACTTAGGATTTATGAAAATGATTATGCTTCAAGGATTGAATGATGACTTGTATAAGTAAAATGAAACGGATATTATGAATGCCTAGAGGTGTAAGTTTATATGATTAGGAAGGTCATGAAGAAGTATATGAGTAAATAGTTGATGGATAATATTTGGACAATGACTAGTTTAAGTAGAGGAAGTTTAAATAAAGAACTGATTGGAGGTTAAGGCCATGTGGAAGAGAACGCGCTAAGAATTAGTTTTATTATGCAAGTTCAAGTTTAATGTTTTTATGTAAATGAAAAGAAAATGACATTAAGGTTACGTATGCATGTAGGTTGCCATCTGGCATGCACATGAATGGACTGTATGAAATGAAAATAGCATGGAGTCCATGTAAGTATTATGTTCATACTTTTCTAGAGTTTTATAAATGTTATGAAAATGAAGATGAAATTAATGTTTTCTTTAGAAAATGAAATGAAATATTTTTCTTAGAATGAAATAATGCTTTTTGAATCTATGCTAATGTATTAATGTTTAAGAATATGTACGTAGTGGCCTTCTTTGGCATCCCTTTGTTATGTATCCCAAGAATTGTTGTAGGCATGTGCATCCCTTTTTTATGTATCCCAAGAATTGTTGTATGCATGTGAATGTATGTTATATGTAGTACTTATTGTATTTATGTTTCATCAAATGAAATGATGATGTTTATACTTTATGTTACGAAATGATGTTTTATGAAATGAAATGTCGGATGAATGAAAAGAATGAAAAGAAAGGACTTAAAGGAATGAATGAAAGGAAAGGAAATGAATGTTTTAATATATAAAGCTATGTAATGACTATGACTGAATGAATGATGGTACCAATGAACTGGACAGATTATAATGCCAAGTAAGTAGTACTGGTAATGCACCTAGTACTGCACACTAACTGAGGGATTCCCTGTAATAACCAAGTCCTACTACATTGACTTTTATGTAGTTTCATTAATTCTTTTGAGTAAAATATTCTGTTATGTATTTTAAAATAAAGATTTTAATTATTTTATTTTAAATAACGGAAATGTATAATTATATGATTTTACAACCTTACCCTTAGTTTTACTCTCTAATTTATTTCAAGTAGAAAGCCACTTTAATGCTAGCCTTTGATGTGATAGGTGAGAAAAATATGTCCCCACACTCAATCTCAACCGTTCTTTTTGGCTTGTGAAGAAAAAGTCACTTAAGTCTCTCATCTTCCCTCACTCCCGTAGGTTTTCAAAGCAAGAAGAGAAAACTTCATCTTCTCTCCAAGAAAGCCCTAGCCAATGCCCCACCTTCCTCTCTTCTTCTCCACCCTTATCATCTTCAAGAAACTAAGTTCCTCTCATCTCCTTCAAGCTTTGTGACTCCATAGTAAGGGAAGAAGAAAAAACATTTTCCTCTCACCTTCTCCAAGCTGCACGGGTTCAACATATTCCTACCCATTTCTGATTTTTGTTCAAAGCTTAAATTCAAAGCTTGTTTTCATCTTCCAAAGGGTGAAATCTTGAAGATAATAAGCTTTTTATTCCCTTCCTAGCATGATTTCCATATGGGTTTCAATTTTCATCACTCGACTCACCTATTGATGTCTTAGTTTTGGAGGTAACACAGTGTTATCCCTTTGTTCTTCATCTACACGGCTATACTACCAATTGGTCCTTCTCTTTGCATCTTGAAAGGAGTTAAGGGTTTAAGGTAAAAACCCTAACTTGACTCCATTTGATTAGGATATTATTTTGAGGCTAACCGAATCATGTAGAAATCTTGTGTTCCAGATTTTGTTCTTTATGTCTTCAAGTTGTAATTTTTCATATATATGTTCTGTTTTGGCTTAACCGTGTATATTTATGGGAGCTATTTTGTGTTGTGCTTTGTTATATCTTGAAATGAAGTGGGGCTTTTGCAAAAAGGCTTGTTTTAAATCTTGGATGACTCTTGAAATGATTTGGTTACATTAGAAATGCCGTGTATGAGGTATTGTTTTGTTTTGGGGTATTCCAAGTAATAAGGTTCCTTCAAAAAGGAAACTTATAGTGGTGTCAATTGGTTTATAATCACTCTTTTAAAGGTGTTAAATGGTTAAACTATAAACCTTAGTGTTTAAGGCTTTTTAATTTTACTTAATGGGTTATTCTTGCTATTGTCTATGTTATGCTTAATTAAATAGTGTATGCTGACTAGGCTATTTATTATACTTATGTCACTAGATTTATAAATTGGGTTGGTATTAAAAGGTGGTGATTAAAGGTGCAAAAGGTACTATAGTATGCAAGCTGTCCAACAAGCAGAAAATTTCATATGTGCCCTAAGTTAGATGCCATAGGTTGTCTTTGATTTTTGCCCTTTCTCAATTTATTTCCACCCAACCTAAAAGCCCATTTGTTTGCAAGTTAGCCTTTTTCTAATAAGGGACACAACTAGCATTTTAAAGGGGCATGTTCCTAAAATGAAAAAAATCTAGTTGCAAGCACAATTGTACACTAATATGTGTACCAATCTAATGTGATTGGTCAAAAAGTAGATTTTATTGAAACAGTGCTAATTTAAATTTTGAATATGAAGGAATCAGTATTGGTATACATATTAGTACATGACTTTGCTTGTACGTAGCAAAACTCTCCTAAAATTATATAGCCTATCCGAGATGTCAAATTTGTCCCAATCATCTTTGTGAGCAATTTCCATATTTGAGCTTTTATTTCCATTAATTCCAAAGTAAGCTTAAATCAAATAAACCTTGTTAAACCTATAAGTTCTCAACTACCTTTCCATGTAAAATACCCAATTGGCCCTTTCATGGACAGCTAGCATGCTTTAGTATTAATTATATTATTCATGTAAGCTAAGGCGAGAAGTAGTCATTGGGTTAAGGCTAAGTGTAAAAAGGGATGTTAAGTTATAATGTCATGGTTTTCTTGTATAGAAGGGAAGGCTAAAGACTATTAAATGTTAACACGCTTAATTATTTATTGGAATAGGACCTATTGTGAAGTTGGAAGTATCGAGGTGCATTGAGGTACGTAGCTATAACCATACTTCCTACACCAAGTTCTCTTTATGAAAGAATGTCTCTCTCTGTAAATATTCTTCTAAAAGAAAATAATAAATGTATATATTATGTATAAGCATTTCTTGTTAGTTCCTGTTAAGCATCTTATTGATTATAATTGTGTGTAAGTGTATGATGTAAGCATGCACGTTAAATTCTAGACCATGCGATTTTTATACATGCTTTCTTAAATAATTAATGCCTTTCCTTATACATAGTATGACATGAAATGCCTTTTAAAAGAAACGTATATGCATCAGACTAAGAAAAGATGATGAAAATGTTTTTGATTGTAAAGAAAGGAAAGAGATGAAATGAATGTTTTAATATATAAAAATATATAATGGCCACATGAATGAAAGAGTACCAAATGAATGGACAGATTGCAATGTCGAGTAAGTAGTACTAGTAGTGCATCTAGTGTTGCCCCTTGACTTAGGGATTCCCAACCCACGGCCATGGGTGGAATCAGGTCCAAAAGACTGCTAACCCCAACACACGGGATATAATAGTGTGTACTGGCCAAAGGAAAGTGAAACATGAAAGCATAGTTATTTCTTAAGATGTTTATGCATGAAATTATTACTTATTTCTTAAATGTTTACGCATAAAAGTATAGTTATTTCTTAAGATGTTTATGCATAAAGGTATTGCTTATTTCTTAAAATGTTTACACATGAAATCATAGTTATTTCTTAAAATGTTTATGCATGAAATAATGGCTTATTCTTTAAACTGTTTATGCATGAAAGCATTGTAAAAATTAGATTTTGTATGCATGTTTCAAAAAGAAAGAGAATAGATGATTATTACGTTAATGACAAGGTGTATTACTTACTGAATATTCGACTCATTTTGTGTTTATGTTTTAAACGTCCAGGTAATTATGAAGAGGCTAAGGAGTTGGGCATTACCGCAGAGGGAGAGGCAAACGCATAGTGTCTTCCCTATTGGTTCGACCTTACATGGATGATGGTTATGTTTATGGATGAATGTTTAAATAGAATGTCTATCAGGTGTTGCCCTTTATTAAATTAGAATTTTAGAGTACATGTGTGATATGTTCACGCTTATCACATATTACTAGAAAAGAAAAGAGAGAGAGAGAGAGAGAGAGAGAGAGAATAGGTTAAGTAGCGATTCCACCCAGTTACACGTGTTTAAGACTAAGAGGTTTCAGCCATGACCATGGATGAAGGGTTAGCATGTTGTGATTAAAGTCTTGAAGGTATGAAATTAATTTGGTTGCATACTAGTGTTGATGTGATTCAGCCTTTACATGATGTATATGGGGTTGTGGATGCTCACTTCTTGTTTAGTTAATCAAATGCCTTAGAATTTATGATCTAGAACACGGTGCATGCTCTAATATTTTCAAGCCGTAGCACGAAATATACATGGATGTACATGATTATTTGCTATGTTGTCATGATTAAGTTTTGACATTTGCATGTGTCCTATGAAAGCATAAAGTTTCATACTCCATGTCACATGCATTGGGTTTTTGGTGTAACTTTTCAAAACAAAAATGTCTTTTAAAGTTTTATCATGACCCCAAAGGCTAGGATAGGGAAATGCCCTAGTGGAACTCCTCTGTCCACTCAGGAGTGTATAAAATGGAGTGGTAGCCCCTAGGTCAACAAAGTATAGTCAGCATACCTCAAATGGTTCCCAAAATAAAAGGATACATGAGTGATGTTGCACATAAGCTACTGGGTGCCCTATGGTGAAGGTGAAAATTAAACTACCATAATAAGAATAATTAAAAGTAAGCGTAGTCACCTTGGTCAAAGTGGGCCAATGGTTTGATTCGGTAACTAGCGAGGAACACACGGTGCATAAGGGAACCTTGAGGTATCCATTAATATGTTAAAGTCAAAGACTAAGGCCTTGAGCTCCAAGTCATACTATGCTATGTTATATGAACAAGAACTCAAGCTCACATGCATGTTTCAATGAACAAGAATGAAATGATAAAAATATGTTTTATGAAAATAAAATGGTTATGAAAGTTCTTATGCATGTGGTATCTTCAAAAGTCAAATGCATAAGTTTCATGTCCATGCATTCATTTTGAGTTTGCTTACATATGCTTACGATATCTGTTACATGTTATTTATTTACTTACTGAAATTTCTCTAAATCTCACTGTGGTAGTTTCCACTACCATTCCCTCCACCCGGAATGATAGAAGTTGTGACAGGAATCCTATAAGATAGTCAGTGGGAAAGGCAAGAGACCAGCTCTCTAGATCCCTAAGGAGACTCCAAGGAGACGCGAGGTCTCTCTGGAGCTGTTTTATTTCGGAGAGTTTGGAAGCCATTGACCAATCCATCACTGAGGTGTTGTAGCTTTTTGAGCAGTTATGGTGGATTTTGAATCAGGACAAGGCCAAGTAGGATCGGCCACACTAAAGGACTTATGTTATGGGACCCTTTTGAGGATCGATAACTTGTTTTGATGAAACTTAATGTGACCATCCCATGTTTTGGGAGTTTCTTTTTAAAAAAATTAAGTCTTTTGATGACTATTATTGTAACAGCCCTCTAGAAATTCAATGATAGAATTTCTATAGACTTGAGGAATCTCGTGAAAACTCCGTAACTTTTCACGAATCGACCAATCGTACAGGTTTTAGTCTGTCACCATAATCAGTGTTATCACTCACTATGGTGCCAGAAATGCGATTTTAATCGTTTGAGGTAGTTAGAAGTGTCAGAATACGTTATAGTCTACACCATTGGACTCAGTTGAATATTTATGATTTTATGCCCCAATAACTCATTTTCATAATTTCGGACAAAACAGCTGTTCGAAACTGTGAATTTATTTATAGGGGCACTTCGGGGTTGAGTTTTGGTAAACGGTTTTTACTGTAAGTTAATATAAATATTTAGGATTTTTAAGTACTAAGTTTATTGTGTGTTTTTTTGGAGTGAATAGTAACCTCGATAAGCGTACTAAGTGCAGTGTTTTCAAAATCACAGAGTGGAATGTCCAAATTAGGTTAAGGAAGTTTTATTTGGACACTTGGCAAGATCTTAGCCACACATAATTAATAGTATTAGATATTTGGCATAAAGAGGAACCATTAGATGGATTTGTGAAGTAAATCAAGGTGTGAGATCATGTTACCTAAGCAAAACCTTTATCATCTGATCAACCAAATTGAGCTAGATCAAAGAGGGTTTCAACCCTAGTGAAACCCTCAATGGTTGGAATCCAATTGAAACCCCAAAAACTTGGTTGAAACCAAAACCCTAAACGGTTCCCCCGAACCCTAAAGTTGGCCTTTAAACCCTTTTTGATCCAATTTCTAGCATTGTGTTTAATCACTTGATTAAATCACTTCCACATGCTATTAATTTCTCAAATTCTTGTTATGACATCTTTATCCAATCTTTTAAACCTTGGAAATTTGATTGGGCCAAGAAAAATTAGATTTGGCCACCTTGGCAAGGCGTCTTGGAGAAGTTTCCTCTCCCACATGGCAGACCATTCACTGCCCTTGGCTGCACCCAATAGTACCTTGATGAGATGGAGAAACCCACCCCATCAACCTCCATAACTCACAGCTTCTGCAGGCTGTCCTTTCCCCTCTCTATTCTCCACTTTATGTCACATATCTACCTCCAATAAATGGTCATTCAGGTCCATATCTTCCCCCTACAGAATTATTGAGTCATGCAAGTCACACTTACTTCCCTTTCATCACTTCTTCACCCCGTTCTTAGAGAGAAACCCAAAAGAGCTGTCTCGGGTAGATTTTTGGGTTTTTTTGCGTGGAGCTTTTCAGCCCTTTGTAAGTATTTTCATACGATGACTCCTTCATAAACGTTTTTCCTCTTTGAGTATAGTTTCTGTATATATATTATTTGTGTCATTCCATGGTCATTTGGTTGGTCAAAAGTATTTTTAACCATGGAAAGGTCATTCTGGGCGTGAATCTGGAGAGTATGTTTTGTTTCAAAGTTTTTGACCAAGCTAATGGACATATCTTGGTCCGAAAAGTTTATGGAGTGTTCTTAGCATGTGTTTAAGAGTTTTCATTGAGGTTCTGTTGCATGAATAAAGCTTTTGGTGATAGATTTTCTTAGATCTAGAAACTTGAAAACTGAAAGTGGAAAAACAGTTTTTATTTGGAGAAAGTTTGAATACTTCGTGGTTTGATCTTACTCCAAAGGCTTTGATATTTTTATATGATGATCCTAAATCTCTTATTTTCATGTTAGGATGTTATTTTGAAGATATTTTGTGACACCCCCAAATCCCCACGTACCAACACGGGGAATTCGAGACATCCGGATGGTGACAACCCGGGTCACCATCCTATTGACGAGTGCCAAGTGTGTGCAAGCGACGCATGTGCACGAAGAAAATACGCAGCGGATAACAAAGTCATAAATTAAGTACCAGAATTTTTTCTTAAATAAAATACAAAGCGGTTCAAAGGTACATAATAAAATATTACAAGTCATAAATATTGTTTCAAAACCAAATACAAAGCATGAACTCCAACTTAGATCTCCGGCGGAGCTGCATCCTCGGGCTCAGCCTCCTCCTCATCCTCGAACTCTGCACCAAAATCTACGGTACCAAAATGGTGCCGCAGGTAAG
Organism: Carya cathayensis; assembly: GCA_011037825.1. Classification (NCBI taxonomy): domain Eukaryota; kingdom Viridiplantae; phylum Streptophyta; class Magnoliopsida; order Fagales; family Juglandaceae; genus Carya; species Carya cathayensis. The sequence continues at coordinate 137,030 of QGSO01000576.1, forward strand.
GAAAATCCAAACACCACTAGATAAAAGCATATTAAACTCAAACAATATGCATGAATAAATGCCAATGCACAAACTCACAAACCATATTTGTTTCCACGCACGCCAAAAACCCATTTGGCTAAAAACCATAACCTTTAAACCAACCTCGCCATTATCCCCGATAACGGCCGACACATGCCGTTTAAAACCAAGTCTCGCCATTATCCCAGATAATGGCCCAAACCACCATTATCCCATAAAATGGATCACAAGTCCTCAACATAACCTCTCCATTTTCCCAGAAAATGGCCCGTATCCGAAAACCATAAAAACCAACCGATTATGCATGCACCATGATCTCCCCTAGGGATCATCCGCACACTCTGGCTCTGTGCCACACCGCAGGTAACGTCTACGCGTGTGACACCTACACGAGTGATGCCCAGACTCGCGCCTCCGCCTCGCGCGTACCTGGCCAGGCCATTCTCTAGTCCCCGCCACTCTAGGGACCACGGAGTCGACACGACAGCGTTACCGTATCGTGCGATCCAGTCGTCGCCCAGCGACAACCCAGGCGATATCACTCAGTATTATCCACTCCCGAGTGACCAGAGGAGCTCCACCGAGATAATAACTCATCCCGGCTTGGGCTCATGATACGCACGCACCCAAAAATCCATTTACGCCAATAAAACAGGATTTTCTCAATTAAAATAAAATACATGTGCATGCACCATGTAAATGCAAATTTCAATGCTCGACAAATACAACCAACCATAGAACAACAATTCAAGCAACTCCGTCCTCCATCCATCCGACCCTCGAACTCCTCGGACTCAGTCCGGAATCAGCAAACCAACCAAATAAATTATTGCAAGAGCAAAATATATTTAAATCTAAAAGTAGAGCTTGGAAAATACTTACATAGCTATATAGGATTTTTAGAAGGTTCGGCGCGAAGCAAACGGCGATGCGAAAGCAACGTAACAGTGCAAATGCACTGTTCCCGTGGGTCGCAAAATACCCACTTTTGACCGGGGACAAACCAAGACACCAAATTGATAGGGAATGGTCTAGGGATGTTTATGAAGCTAGTGGAAGTGAGTTTTGGCCGTGGGTGGCGGCGAAAACGCCGGTAGGAGCGGAAAAAGGGCAAATCGGAGTTGAGCTCGTGGGAGCCGCTCCGGTGACCGTTTGAGGCCGGGGATGGGTGGGTTAGGTCGGCAAGGAGTAGGGGAAGAAGTGGTGAAGAGGTGGTGGCCGGAGGTGGAGCGACGGCGGCGGATCGAGCCACAAACCGTGCGGCTTTTTGGGCGTTTTCCGGCCAAACGGCCGGCCGGTTGGGGGAGATCTTCGGAGGGGTGGTACACCGGAGGGAGTGAAAGTTTTCTGGGTGGGTGGTGGAGGCCACGCCGCTGGCAAGTGGTGGTTCTGGGCGGAGGAAATTTTCGGAAACAGGGGAAAATTCTGGGTTGGTGCCGCTATTTTGAGCGGCTCGTGGCGGCTAACAGTGGCTCCGATGGCTTTGAAAATTGGAGGGGTTGTAGTCTGCCGTGAGAGGAAGAGAATGGCAGGGGTGGTGTACGACACCTCCACCGGACGGCGGAGATACTGCTGGCCAAAGGTGGCTGCGCGGGAAGGCAAAGGTGCAGGGAGAGAGGGCTGGACGACGCACGGCACGGGGAAGAGGAAGGAAAAGAAGAAGAAATAAAAGAAAGAAGGAAGAGGAGGAAAAGAAAAGGAAAAGAAGGAAAAAAGAAAAAGGAGAAAAAGAAAAGAAGGGAAAAAGAAATGAAGTCCAAACTTCACTTCCGGGATCCGGAAACTGATCCGCCGAAAACGATATAAAAACATAAAACGACTAAAATAAATTAAACACTACATCAAATAAATAAATAAACACCAAGAAAATATTTTAAACACATCGTTAAGCTAAAATAAAATAAATAACTAGCAAAAACCAACTATTAAATTTTTAAAACAAAAAACGAGCTAAAAACAATTAAACAGCAATTTAAATTCCACAGCCAATAAAATCCTATTAAAATCTGATAATTTAAAATAAAAGCACTATAGTAATAATTAAATTAAATTATTCCTTCAGTGAAAATACACGTAAAAAGGGGTCATCACATCCTCCCCCCCTTAAAACAAATTTCGTCCTCGAAATTTTGCAGGACCAAACACCAACTTGAAACAAGCCATATGATTCCACATAAAACCAACTGCAACCAAGATTAAGAAACGTACCGTCATCACTCAAACAAGTAGGGGTACTGCTCCCTCATGTCCACTACTCGCTCCCAGGAGAAATCTTGAGCTAACAGATTTCCCCAGGCCACCTTAACCAAATGTATCGTCTTGGACCTTAACTGTTGCTCCTTCCAATCCATGATCTGCGACGGGACAACCTCATAAGTAAGGTCCGGTTGCAACTGAATACACCCTGGGTCGACAAAGCATGGTTCTTGTTGTCCAAAACTCTTCTTTAAAGATGATACATGGAAGACATTGTGTATATCCCCAAAATATTCTGGCAATGCGACTCTGTAAGCGACAGACCCTACCTTCTCCAAAATCTGAAAAGGTCCAACATATCTCAGATCCAGCTTCCTCTTCTTCCCAAAACGCTTAACTCCTTTCATGGGAGAGACCTTAAGATAAACCCAATCGCCTTGTTCGAAAGACAATTCTCTCCTCCTGGTATCCGCGTAACTCTTTTGACGACTTTGCGCTGCAGCCATGTTATCTCTTATAATCTGAATCTGATTTTGCATTTCCTGTATTATCTCGGGTCCAATTATTTTCTTCTCCCCGACTTCATCCCAACATAAGGGTGATCTACATTTTCTACCATACAGAGCTTCATAAGGAGCCATTTGGATGGATGCATGGAAGCTGTTATTATACGCGAATTCTATGAGTGGCACATGATTCTCCCAACTTCCTTGAAAATCTAAAGCACACGCTCGCAACATATCTTCCAGAGTTTGAATCGTGCGCTCTGACTGGCCGTCTGTCTGGGGGTGATAAGCAGTACTAAACTTTAATTTAGTACCTAAAGCCGCCTGCAAACTCTTCCAAAAATGGGAGGTGAACCTTGGATCTCTGTCCGACACTATGCTCTTGGGTATCCCATGTAGTCTCACTATTTCCTTTACATACAAGCGGGTCAATTTTCCCAGAGAATCCGCATTATTGACCGGTAAGAAATGAGCACACTTAGTCAGTCGATCAACAATTACCCAAACTGAGTTCTTTCCACTGGGAGTCCTCGGTAAGCCCACTACAAAATCCATAGAGACGTCATCCCATTTCCATTCAGGAACAGGTAGAGGCTGGAGCAAACCTGCTGGTCTTTGATGCTCGGCCTTGACTTGACGGCAAGTGCCACATCTCTCAATATACAAGGCAATATCCCTCTTCATTCCTTCCCACCAATAATTTTTCCTTAAGTCCCGATACATTTTTGTGCTACCAGGATGAACGGAATAGGGAGCCGCGTGAGCCTCCGCCATAATTCGCTCCTTAAATTCTGAGTCCTTAGGAATTACTCTACGATCTCGGAATCGAAGAATCCCATCTTTATCCAAACTGTAGTGCAACGGCCCTCTAGATTTTCTGACCCTTTTTCTAATGTCCAACAGCTTCGGATCTTTTCTTTGAAGAGTCTTCAATTCTTCAAAATCAACTACTCGAATATCAAGAATTGAAGATATCACTTCCTCTTGCTGCGAACTTCCAATAAGGAGCCTTCTCAACCCGCAAAGTAAAGAATCCACTCCAGAAGATTCAGCTTCATCCTCTAAGTGTGACTTCCGGCTCAAGGCATCTGCAACTACATTTGCTTTTCCTGGATGGTATTTAATCTCGCACTGATAATCACTTATTAGCTCTAACCATCGCCTTTGCCTCATGTTGAGATTCTTCTGAGAAAATAAATGCTTCAGACTCTTGTGATCGGTGTAGATCTCGCAAACTGCCCCATATAAAAAGTGTCGCCAAATCTTAAGGGCAAACACTATCGCGGCCAATTCTAAATCATGTGTCGGGTAATTCTTCTCGTGGTCTTTCAGTTGACGAGACGCATAAGCCACGACCCGTCCTCCTTGCATGAGAACACACCCCAAACCAAATTTAGATGCATCACTAAAAACTACAAACGGCTTATGTGGTTCTGGAAGTGCTAAAACTGGCGCAGTTGTCAATCTGTTCTTCAATTCCTGGAAACTCCTCTCGCACTTGTCTGACCAAACAAACTCTGCATTCTTTCTAGTCAAAGCGGTGAGAGGACCGGATAATCGGGAAAATCCCTCCACGAATCTTCTATAGTATCCAGCAAGTCCCAAGAAACTTCGGATCTCGCGCACAGTCGAAGGACGCTGCCATGATAAAATAGCTTCCACCTTACTGGGATCAACTGCCACACCGTCCCGGGAAATTACATGCCCGAGAAATCTGACTTCTTCCAGCCAAAATTCACATTTGCTAAGCTTCGCGTACAGCTGGTGCTCTCGTAACTTCCCAAGCACTAAGCGAAGGTGATAAGCATGCTCGTCAATATTCTGGGAATAAATTAAAATATCATCAATAAAAACCACCACAAAAGAATCCAGATAAGGTCGAAAAACCCGGTTCATCAGATCCATGAAAGCTGCAGGAGCGTTAGCCAACCCAAAAGGCATCACTTTGAACTCATAATGCCCATATCTTGATCTAAAAGCAGTCTTGGGGACATCTCTATCTCTTATTCGCAGCTGATAATATCCCGATCTCAAGTCAATCTTCGAGAAGATAGCCGCTCCTTGAAGCTGATCAAATAAATCGTCAATTCTTGGGAGAGGGTACTTATTCTTGATGGTCACTTTATTAAGCTCTCGATAATCAATACACATTCTAAGAGTGCCATCTTTCTTTTTAACAAATAAAACTGGTGCACCCCATGGCGAAGTACTTGGCTGGATAAACCCCTTGTCGACCAATTCTTGCAACTGGGCTTTCAACTCTTTCAACTCGGCTGGTGCCATACGGTAAGGGGCTTTATGCACAGGAGCCGCCCCAGGTTCTAAATCGATGGCGAACTCCAACTCGCGGACTGGAGGTAATCCCGGTAAATCATCTACAAACACATCGGAAAATTCTTCTACAACTGGAAAATCTGCTAAGGACTTGTTCCCAATTGGCGTAGACGCCACTTGAACCAAAAAGGCATCCACTCCACAAGCAATATCTTTCTTCGCTTGAATTGCCGATATAACCATCGGCTTTTCTTTTAATTTACTCCCCATAAACTCTAGACAATCACCATCTGGGAGTTGAAAACTGATTACCCGACTCCTGCAATTTATACTTGCACAATACCGATATAACCAATCCATGCCGAGAATAATATCAAATCCCAACAACTTGAATACCACCAAGTCGGCATCAAGGGTCCTACCACCAAAATCCAAGGGACAACCCAACGCAACTCTAGAACAACAAACCATTTCACCATTTGGAAGACTCACCACTAATGATTCTGGTAGGGGTCCCGTAACCAAATTACATATCCGTGCGAACGTAGATGACACAAATGATTGAGATGCACCCGAATCAAACAACGTGCAAGCATAAAATTCATACAACTGGACTCTTCCTGAACCAAACACATATACCCACAAAATCTGAAATAAAGAAACATCAAACCACACCAAAACATCAAATCCCAAAATTAACTTAGAACCATACCTGTAATCACTCCAGCATCGTGGGTCGCTGGTGCCTCATCATCCACCTCTCCAGGGGTAATAGCATACACTCGGGCCTGTGCTACTTGCCTCTGATTAGTTCTTCCACCACGTCGACTTCCACGGCTTCCTTGAACTGTATTAGGACACTCACAGACAAAGTGTCCCTGCTGGCCACAATTATAGCATCGAGCTCCACCCAAAGTGCACTCACCCGCATGAGCTCTATTACACCTCATGCAAACGGGCATCCGACCTCCTATACGCACTCTTGAGGCAGCTTGTGGTCGAGTTCCAGACCGCTGAACAATTTTCTGAGGCGATCCAGAGCTACTTCCTTCTCCAGTATAACTCTGCCTTTTATGTCCCGGAGGGGAACCCATACTCAAATTATTCTCTCGCTCCACGAGAGTGGCCACATCCACCAAATCCTGAAAAGTGGATATCCGGTGGCTGACTACCAACCGGAGTATATCGGGGCGTAGACTCTCCTAGAAACGCTCAGCTTGCATTTCCTCTGTGGCGATGAGGTGGGGGGCAAATTTCCCAAGTTCTACAAGTACTGTTCTACGGTCATGCTCCCTTGGACCAAGTGTGAGAACTCTCTTGCTTTTTGCCACCTTATAGAAGTGGGAAAGAAACGGTTATTAAATTCTTTCTTGAAGCGCTGCCAGGTCACAGCGGCAAAAGACCCCAATTCTGACTCCAGCATTATTCTTTTGGTATCCCACCAATCAAAAGCAGTGCCCTGCAACAAATAGCTGGCGTAGAGAACTTGTTGCGCCTCAGTGCAACCACATACCTCAAAAGTCCTCTCCAAGTCTTTGATCCACTTTCCAGCTTGTAGTGGATCCTCGTCTCCAGTGAAGTGTGGAGTCCTATGCGCCAGAAAGCGCTCATACGTGCACCCCGCTTGCACTCCTCCACTAGGCCCTCCCGGTAGTAGCCATGACCCTCCTTGTTGCCAAGGCCCTCCTTGTTGCGGCCAAGGACCTCCAGGTTGTGGGCAAGGCCCTCCTTGTTGAGGCCTAAAATTTTGCTGCATAAATTCCGTCATTTGCCGTATAGCTTGGGCAATGGAATCATCTCTCTGTGTATCGTCCCGTGGCCCTTGTGTAGATTTCCTTGGTCTCACCATTTTTCCTGCCACCACAACCTTTGACCCCTTTTTAAGAAAACGAATAAAACCAATAACATAAAACCAAACCAAAACCAATCCACATCACAAGAAACAAAAAGAAACCAGCATGCAATAACATAGCTAATTAAGCAAATACAGGCAAACTAGCTCAAATAAATTTCAAACAATTACAATACGTCAAAAAGCAACTTTACTTAAAATAAATTTTTTTTTTTAAAAACACAACTTTAAAAAACATTCTGGTACCTCTCCTATGGGACATGTGGTTTTACCCAGAGCCAAACCGCTCTGATACCACCTGTGACGCCCCCAAATCCCCACGTACCAACACGGGGAATTCGAGACGTTCGGATGGTGACAACCCGGGTCACCATCCTATCGACGAGTGCCAAGTGTGTGCAAGCGACGCATGTGCACGAAGAAAATACGCAGCGGATAGCAAAGTCATAAATTAAGTACCAGAATTTTTTCTTAAATAAAATACAAAGCGGTTCAAAGGTACATAATAAAATATTACAAGTCATAAATATTGTTTCAAAACCAAATACAAAGCATGAACTCCAACTCAGATCTCCGGCGGAGCCGCATCCTCGGGCTCAGCCTCCTCCTCATTCTCGAACTCTGCGCCAAAATCTACGATACCAAAATAGTGCCGCAGGTAAGTAAAATCCAAACACCACTAGATAAAAGCATATTAAACTCAAACAATATGCATGAATAAATGCCAATGCACAAACTCACAAACCATATTTTTTTCCACGCACGCCAAAAACCCATTTGGCTAAAAAACATAACCTTTAAACCAACCTCGCCATTATCCCCGATAACGGCCGACACATGCCGTTTAAAACCAAGTCTCGCCATTATCCCAAATAATGGCCCAAACCACCATTTTCCCATAAAATGGATCACAAGTCCTCAACACAACCTCGCCATTTTCCCAGAAAATGGCCCGTATCCGAAAACCATAAAAACCAACCGATTATGCATGCACCATGATCTCCCCTAGGGATCATCCGCACACTCTGGCTCTGTGCCACACCGCAGGTAACGTCTACGCATGTGACACCTACACGAGTGATGCCCAAACTCGCGCCTCCGCCTCGCGCGTACCTGGCCAGGCCATCCTCTAGTCCCCGCCACTCTAGGGACCACGGAGTCGACACGACAGCGTTACCGTATCGTGCGATCCGGTCGTCGCCCAGCGACAACCCAGGGGATGTCACTCAGTATTATCCACTCCCGAGTGACCAGAGGAGCTCCACCGAGATAATAACCCATCCCGGCTTGGGCTCGTGATACGCACGCACCCAAAAATATATTTACGCCAATAAAACAGGATTTTCTCAATTAAAATAAAATACACGTGCATGCACCATGTAAACCAATTTCAATGCTCGACAAATACAACCAACCATAGAACAACAATTCAAGCAACTCCGTCCTCCATCCATCCGACCCCCGAACTCCTCGGACTCAGTCCGGAATCAGCAAACCAACCAAATAAATTATTGAAGAGCAAAATATATTTAAATCTAAAAGTAGAGCTTGGAAAATACTTACAGCGCTATATAGGATTTTTAGAAGGTTCGGCACGAAGCGAACGGCGATGCGAAAGCAACGTAACAGTGCAAATGCACTGTTCCCGTGGGTCGCAAAATACCCACTTTTGACCGGGGACAAACCAAGACACCAAATTGATAGGGAATGGTCTAGGGATGTTTATGAAGCTAGTGGAAGTGAGTTTTGGCCGTGGGTGGCGGCGAAAACGCCGGTAGAAGCGAAAAATGAGCAAATCGGAGTTGAGCTCGTGGGAGCTGCTCCGGTGGCCGATCTAGGCCGGAAATGGGTGGGTTAGGTCGGCAAGAGGTAGGGGAAGAAGTGGTGAAAAGATGGTGGCCGAAGGTGGTGCGACGGCGTCGGAAACGGTGACAAACCGTGCGGCTTAGATGCGCTTTTCGGGCCAAACGGCCGGCCGGTTGGGGGAGATCTTCGGAGGGGTGGTACACCGGAGGGAGGGGAAGTTTTCTGGGTGGGTGGTGGAGGCCACGCCGCCGGCAAGTGGCGGTTCTGGGCGGAGGAAATTTTCAGAAACAGGGGAAAATTCTGGGTTGGTGCCGCTACTTTGAGTGGCTAGTGGCGGCTAACGGTGGCTCCGAAAATTGGAGGGGTTATAGTCTGCCGTGAGAGGAAGAGAATGGCGGGGGTGGTGTACGACACCTCCACCGGACGGCGGAGATACAGCTGGCCAAAGGTGGCTGCGCAGGAAGGCAAAGGTGCAGGGAGAGAGGGCTGGACGACGCACGGCACGGGGAAGAGGAAGGAAAAGAAGAAGAAAGAAAAGAAAGAAGGAAGAGGAGGAAAAGAAAAGGAAAAGAAGGAAAAAAGAAAAAGGAGAAAAAGAAAAGAAGGGAAAAAGAAATGAAGTCCAAACTTCACTTCCGGGATCCGGAAACTGATCCGCCGAAAACGATATAAAAACATAAAACGACTAAACTAAATTAAACACTACATCAAATAAATAAATAAACACCAAGAAAATATTTTAAACACATCGTTAAGCTAAAATAAAATAAATAACTAGCAAAAACCAACTATTAAATTTTTAAAACCAAAAACGAGCTAAAAACAATTAAACAGCAATTTAAATTCCACAGCCAATAAAATCCAATTAAAATCTGATAATTTAAAATAAAAGCACTATAATAATAATTAAATTAAATTATTCCTTCAGTGAAAATACACGTAAAAAGGGGTCATCACATATTTAGTATTATTTTCAAATATATGGTTTTTTCTATGCAAGAGGATTTCGGTTAGGCCTAAGATTTGATGTTTTTTGGATTAGATTCATGTTTTATTGATTTTTAGCCATGTGATTTAAATTTTTATGGTTGGATATTCTTTAGGACACATATTTAAACCATGTGATGCTTTATTTCAAAGATCTCACCTTCTTAAGCCATTGATCAAGAGATTTATCAAAGCTAGTTGAGGAAAAAGTTTCTGTTTTTGGACTAAGTGTCAAACCAAAAACTTTAAGTGTTATTTTGTGATTTTGGTGACTTTAGTTTGATGATTTAAAGCATGTTTGATGTTAGGATGATGTTATGAATATGTTAGAAGTAAGATTTGATCTTTGAAATTCTTGGAGATGTTTTGATTTAGGGTCAAAGCTTGTGATTAAGTGTTTGGATCTTTTTACAAAAAGTTTTGTGTTGATTATTAGCTTTTTCTAAATGGATATTTTAAGTGTGATTGTAAACTTAGAATAGGAAGATCTTTGTTGCAAAATTTTGGTTTAAGTATGAGTTTTGAAGTTGGAAGGAATTGCAACAAAAATCAAGAGAAATTGCCTATGGATGTTTCGGCCATAGTGTGTTTTCCATAGTTGTGATTTGTTTTAAATCTTTCTGAGTAAATATTTGAGTTTAGGACAAAATTTACATGAGGAATGTAAATTTTGGAAATTTTTGGAGTTAGGATGTGAAATCCTTAAGTTAGGGGTAAAATGGTCATTTTCCCACATGTAGAGGGTAAAATGATAATTTTATTCTAAATTAGCTTGTTTTCATGTTTCTAATTGTTAGTAATTAAATTTCTAACTTTTAGAATACCTTATTACAGTTCCTCGTGTTTCGCACTTTATTCTCTTAGAATGTGACGATCGAAGTAAGTTAGCTTCTAAGTTACTATCAGTTTATTGTGTATGTATGATGGGTAAGGGAACTGCAATTTATGTATGTATGTTATCATATATGCCATGCCATGTCACGTCATTACATGTTCATCTGTTACACATGATTTATTCTGTCATGAATATTTATCTGTTACACAATCTATTCTGTCACGTATTGCTATATGTTATAAGTATGCCATTTTAAGTATGTTATATGATACATGTATGTCATATTATGTAATATTCATCATTGCATGTACGTCATGTTAAGTAAAGAAGTCAGATCAAGTTTATGTTAAATCAAGTTTTAGATCACGTTTATGTTAAGTTATTCATGTCAATCACGACCCTAAGTGCTAGGATGGGATAATATCCTAGTGGAACTCCTTTGTTCACGCTGGAGTGTCTAAATAGGTGTGAAATTCCCTGGATTGACGAAGTACAGTCAACAGGTTGCGAATGGGGCCTAATTAGCTGGTCACCGGAGCGCGCCAGGCACTAATGCCAATGGTGCCATATTTTATTTTACGTGTATTCATGGGGCCACAATAACTGTGGAGCATGAAGTATGGGGCCACAACAACTGTGGAGTATACACTACGTGACACACAGCAATTGTGACACGTAGAATATGTGGGGCCACAATAACTGTGGAGTACGTATTAACGCATTCACAGCTGGTGTAGATATCTGTGTTGTGATGCGATAATCGGCAGGGACACGCGGCTCTAGGGAACCCGTGTAGCACCCATATGGTCACGTTATTAATTAAGTCAATTGAATAAGATTCCAAGTTCATGTCAAGAAGTTAAGAATAAGCAATCATGGTGACCCCATGAGATAAGAATAAGTTTCAGATCAAGTCCACGTTAAGTCAAGTTTCAGATCAAGTTCTTGTTATGTTATGTTATGCTCACATACAAGTTATGTTCATGTTCACGTTAAGTTTCAAGTTCATGTTCATATCATGTTATGTTCATGTTTATGATATGTTCAAACTCACGTTCATGTTATGTTATGTTCACGTTCACATTATGTCTCAAGTTCACGTTTATGTCATGTTATGCTCAGGTTTATGTTAAGTTCAACTTCATATTTATGTTATGCATATTCACATTTATGCTATGTTTCAAGTCCATGTTATGTTTCAAGTTTCACGTTCATGTTATGTTGCTAGTCCATGTTATGTTTTAAGCTCAAGTTCATGTCATATTAAGTCAAGTTCAGTTCACGTTTAAGTTCAGGTTATGTCATGCTATATGTCAAGTTATGCTATGCTTATTTACGACTTTATTTATGCATTTATGCTTTTACTGCCATGCATGCATCTTTAACCTGTGTGGGAGTTTCCTGTTAACTTACTGAGATTTGTAATCGAATCTCACCGTGGTAGTCCCAACAACCATTCCCCCCGAATGGTAGGCAATGTGTCAGGATCAGAGTAGGGGGCAGACATTGGTAGACTGAAGAAGGTTGACTAGACGCCGCAGACACGACGCGAAGCTTACAGCTTCTATAGTTAGTATTTGGACAGTATTCTGGCCTCGTTAGTCGAGTTACATGAGTTACTCGACAAACTTCCTCAATAGTGTATTTTGGTAATGTAAATATGGAGTCTGGTCTCCCATGTTTTTGAGGCTACAGTCTCCTAAGACTCGTACTAAAATTGTGGATGTTTATTTTATTAAGTATGCTTGGTTATGATTTAACTATTTGGGATATTATAAGTTTGGTGCATAGTATTGCTAAAAAAAAAAAGATTATCCACTGCGAATATTGCATAATGCTAGATGCATGTTAGGAACATTGCGTCTTATATGTCATGAACGGGGGCAGGTAACCATGTGTTTCATGTCCCGACGCATCAGATGTCCGTTCAATCCCAAGCGGAATTTAAGGGCGTCACAATTATGAAAAGAAAATTTTTATTTTTAGATTTATGTGCTTCAGTACCATAATATCTGTCTATTTTAAATTGACCTAAGTAGAATTTTCACTATGATATATTGCATACTCTTAGATTAATAACTGCATTACATCTTAACTGTCATGTACGAGGGGTTATGTAGCCTTGTGTTAGATGTCCCGACGCTTTGGTCACCGTTCAATCCCAAGCGAGGACTGGAGGCATCACACTCACCATTGTAGTCCCACTAAATGCTTTCGCTCTTCGAAACTATAGACTTCAATAAATTTTAGGGGTGGCAAATCGTGTTAACAAGATATGTTCATGTGGTATCAAGTCATGTACTTATATGATATAGGTCAACCCGAATACAACCCATTAAGCTTAACGGGTTAGATTTTGAAATCTTAACAAGGCCCATTAAAATAACGGGTTAACACAAAATGACCTGTTTTGACCAATTATGAATTAATTAAAAATATATCGACATGACACAACCAGCTTCAATTTGTTTATGTAAATTGGTTGAATTGACCCAAATAATCTATTTGACTTGATTAATATTATTTTACATAAAAGTTAAAATTTAAATATCTCCCAAAAGTATAAACTAACTACATAAGTTCAAAATACAATCCAAATAATAAAAATACCAAAATTAAAATCTAGAGGAAGTGTGAGAGGCGGTTGATTGTGACTTGTGAGAACCAACTCAATTGAAAATCGAGAGAGAGTGAGGGCCCAAGAGAGAGTTAGGAAATACGTAATAGGGTTAGTGTATTTTTATTTTTAGGTTAAAAATGATATAATTGTCATATTGAGTAAAACATTTAACAAGTCTAACCGAGTCACTAACGAATTAAGCGGGTTGATCCGTACTTAGTGACCTATTAATGAATCGTGTCTTAAAAGATCAATCTGTTTTGACCTTAACCCGTTAACATAAAACTTAATTCTGCTAACTTCATGTCGTATTCATGTTGGGTTAACAGGTTTTGTCACATGTTGACACCCCTTGACTTCAATGTAGACATAAGACAAGGGTGTGTATGAGTAGGACGACCCAACGTAGCCCGAAGAGTGAGAAGGGGTTATGCTCCCATTTTGACCAATAGTTGTTTGTTTTCTTGTTTCCAGCCATTAGTTTATTTCCTATTATTATGTATTGATTTCAACCCTACGAGGATGCAGTTCTTTGTAAATTGATTCGAAACTCTTGGTTTTCAATGATTTTAATGATTATCTTGTGACAGTGCGACTTACGGATGGCACTTGATGCTGAATATGGAGTTTATAGATTTCCCATTTTCTGTATTTTCTTTTTCCTCTGATCACTTCGTTACACCTGTGTTTGATCGGTTAATTCTTTTCCGTGCACGTCACTACACTTGTATCTCTCATCTCTTTCCTTTTTCCACGATACCACTTGTTGATATCAAGTTTCGTGGCCCGAGCAGTTCCACTGTGCCCTAAGCATTCAACACCTGCAAGTGTAGGGAGAAGAGTGGGCTCCAAAGGAGTTCGTGAATCCTCCGATGCTAAATTCAGTTAGGTGCTCTTTTGATAAGACAAGTATGTAGAAGTGAATTAGAAAATCAAACCTTTGTCTATGGGCAAGATCACGGTATTTATAGCCAGCCTGGGCTCACTTGTCGAGGGAGATCGTGGGGTGTCAGATCATACCCTAGGTCAGACCTATCGCACCCCTACTACCATGGTGAAATGTTAGGCCAAGATAGTGCCATCCCATGAGTGTGTCGTCGTGTGTCTGTGCCCCCAGACATGCATTAAATGTGGCGTGGGGCCATCACAACCGAGCACACCTAGCAACCTGGGCCCTATGGCAGTCACCTGTCAGCACACTCCTTTGGCAGGCTTTGATTCTCTACTGATTAAGAAGCCCGCTGCTTGCTGGGGCTTTTTCGACCAACCTAGGCTTTAGCTCGAGGGCCCTTAAGAAGGGAGGGTGAGTTACGAGGGTTGCCAAAAGTCCCACCCACCTTGGGCCACCTTACCATTTGTCTGGTAGGCCTCTGTCTCAAGCAGCCCTGCCCCCCTTGTCGGGTGGGCCACGGGTCCCCTGACGTGCTTAGGTCTAGTGTTACAGGATGCCCTGGTGTGGGCCATTTGGCTCAAGCCTTTTCCCCCTTACATTACCCCTCAAATTCTCACCATAGCGTGTGATGGGAATTCAAAACTTCTCATTTCCTGTGCAAATGCTTGGACACGTGTCTCTCATGAACTGGCGCTTCAGATTGAGGGGAAGGAGGTGGGTCCTTCGAGCTCCCAACTCCTTGGCAATTGGGTCATGACACGGCTTCCTCCTATCTCCCTTACTACTGATTGGTCTATGATCTCACGTGTCTCCCTCTCCTGCCTCTTCCACTTTCAAGCTAGCCCATCGACTAAGCTTACCGTGCCACCTGCTGTTGGGGACCTCAATCAAGCTCTCACACACTAAGGGGTCTTCCTCTCCTTGTTGCTCCTCAATTGACCAAATGGACTCCTTTGCTTGGTCTTGATCACATGTAGCCCAATATGGGAGCTTGGCTGAATGGATGCTAGTGTTTAGCGGTGGGAATAATGGTGGTGTATGGGCTATGGTGATCTTGGGTATGGTGGTAACAGGGCACGGCAAGGTCTCTCTTGGGTGCTAGGTGCCACCTGAGATGTTTAGGGATGGAAGATGGGTGAATGAGGCTATGGTTGGATGTGTGTTTCGGCCAAGGGTAGTGATGGAATTTGGCTAGGGCTTAGGTGGATGGTGATCTCCTAAATTTTTGGGATTGAGATTTGAATTTTGACTAGGAATGGGTTGGCCGAATATAGGGATAATGGATAAGGATTGGATTTGATTTGGTTGGGGATGAGATTTGATTGAGTCAATTAAGGGATAATGACCAATCAAACAATATATGGAAGGATATGGTGGGGGTAATATGTGAAGTAGGGTTCGATCAAGCCAACTAGGCTATGGCCGAATGGCTCTATATGGAAAGTGGTGTGGGCGTGTAAGGTAAGTTGTGGGGCTAGGGTTGGCCAATTAGGGTGTTTGGTAAATGGTAATCTTCAAGAAACTTCAAGGAAAACTTATGAACATGCAAGAAAATACATGAACACAAGAATAACTTAACGAGCTTAAGCACAAGGCCAAAAATCCCAATGAAGGTTTCGGCCCCACACAATGCCACTCCAATCAACAACACTCCACAACAATAACAAAGATAAACTCCTAAGAATAAAAGATGACCAATCAACTTTGATTCACGATTTGCACAAAGATTGAAAGGAAACCACAAATGATAAATAAAGATAAATAGAATCACACATATTCATGAATTGTAAGGTGTGATCCTTTTCCTTGAGAATTCACGAATTGCACCCCAAGAAGCCTAAGTGCTAAGCACTAAATAGATAATCCTAGGCACAATGGCCGACCATAAGGCAAATGTCAAATGTTCAAAAGATGCCAAATAAAATGTCTAGGGGTTCTATTTATAGAACTCACAAAAGGTCCCTAGCAAATTATTAAATTAAATAAATAAATTAAGCAACCTATGATGCCTGTGGCATGCAAGGCCCATGGTGGGCAAGGATGGTGCATGGCCCACGACTAGGCTAGTCCTAGTCCGGTCTAATGGCTAGCTGTATGATGCTATGTGTTGGTCTGGTGGTGGACACGGTATGGAACTGCGCTTGGCCTGTTGATGGTGGGCATGTCATGGTGCCATGCCTAGGCCTGATGGTAGGCATAGAGTTTGATGTGCTTAATTTCTATATAGGTTTTGTCATACTTTTATTCTTAATTTTATACTAGTTTGCTTTTCATATTCTTATTTATTAGAGTTTTTATTTATTTTGTTTATTTTTGTTTAGGAATAAATAAATTGAATGAGTCATCAAGAGAATAGGAAACATTCATTTCTCAAAATTCCTGAAATACCCTTTGGTATTTAGAGGATAAATTTTTCTAGACAACTCCAATAAGGGAAATTTTGGTGACAGAAAGTCAAGAGAAAACCCTACAACTTTCGTGTTTAAACCAAAGCCAAAAATGAACATCTTCAAGGAGGAAATAGCGCTACAAGCAGCAGGTCAAAAATCTACAGAATTAGAGTTCATCAACTATAAAGATTCTCGATCTACATAGAGTTTCCTTCTTAACTCTTTAATCTTCTCTTTGTATAGTTCTCATTATGAATTAAAAAATTATTATGGTTTATTATGATTAGATTATGAACTAATTTCTATTGCTAAGGCTACAATGTAGCCTCTCCATGACAATCCCGAATCTTATTTCATTGTGATCATAATTTTATCATTCCTTTTAAGCATACATCATTGAATTTAATGCCTTAAATTACTTGGCCAACAATTGAATGATTTTTTGTGAATGTTAATTCGAGAGATGATACATATAATTTAGCTTCGTATGATGTATGCCATGAATTGAACGGAAGATAGGAATGTGCCAACGTGATTTATGTGACTTTTATGTGAAATATTATTAATCTTAATGTGCTCAAATGCTTTTAAGTTTGCATAGACATATCACGGGTTATTGTATATTGAGTAATTCTAATTCTACTCGAGAGAGGGTCTTAGATAAGTTAGAATATTTCACCATCAAATAGGATGATAATTAATTGTTTGTATAGTTAGGATTTGGGATTGGATTGGTTAGGTGAGTTGGATGCCTTAGTGTTCTCTTCTTGGGTAAAATCTTCTTCTTTTCAAGTGTTTGGTCAATTCTTCAGATGTTGATTTAATTTAATTTGTTACTAATTTTCTAATTCAAAATCCACTACTTTTCTTGATTTTCAAATAACTTAGAATTAGAACAATTTCAATAGTTAATAGGTAAATATTCCTCGTGGGTTCAACATCTTTCTTATCATTATATTACTTGGTATGATTTAATGCACTTACGAAATTTCACAACAGGGTGGTATCATGCTGCTGCAATGTAGCCCAGTCAGGTGGCTTGGGCACTGGTCCTGCATTGTCCAGGCTGGTGGCCTGGACGATGGGCATGCATGGCCCAAGCTGATGGCCTGGACGATGGGCATGCATGGCCCAAGGCTGCAAGACATGGGCTGGAGCCGTGTCCTGGATGGCATGCTTGGTGGGCATGCCACTAGCCTTGCTTATAAGGCATGGGATGGCGTCGTGCACTGGATGGCGTGCCTGTGGAGGTGATTGAGCTGAGTTATTGCATATCTTAATGCTTTTGGAACCAATATATCTTAATTCTTTCATTACTTTATCATTGGTTTTATATGGAAAAATGAATAAATCTAAATTGTGATTTAAATTGATTAAAAAGCATGAATTTCTGCTAAATTTTAACAATTGTTGATTACTGTGGATTCTAATCCATATCGCTAGAGTGAAGGCTTTTGGCCGCTCGAGCAAATTCAGGCAGATTCAAACGTTCGACTGCCACTCAAAAGTGAGGTCGAGCGGGTTGCGGGAAAGGAGATCGCTCGAGCGGAGGCATTTGGCCACTCGAGCAAAGTCAGACAGAGTTGAATGCTCGATGTTCGCTGGACATTCCACTCGAGCGAATTTAGGCAGAGTTGAACGCTTGATGTTCGCTCGACACTCCGCTCGAGCGGAAATCGTATTTTACAGATCTAGGGTTTATTCCGCCGTTAGGGTATATATATGATTTTTCACATCTTATGGCCGATTTTTGGCCTGGAAAACACTGTTTTTTATTACAAGCAACACTTAGAATTTTTTCATTGATTTTTCACTCAGATCCGAAGAGGGGGATTCACACAAGCGATCATTCACGCAGCAACACAAATTCTTCTAGATCATTCACTCACACTGCAGTAGATTGAAGAGCTCCTTGAGGGGTCCAATTGCTACTGCAGCTCAGACTCCTCCACTGCTTCGAATCTTCATCTACATTCAATTAGCTTGATTTTTTCATTTCCCTACTTGTTATTTAATTTTAGTTTTAAGTTTGTGGAATATTTTTGAGATTTTTGGTTTAGAAGTTTGAGCAATTTATTTGTTATTCATTTAGTTCATGTTATTTATTTTTCTCGTTTCGTTAAGCTTTCATTTAATAGTGATTACAATTGCTATGGATTAATTTTGAGAAGTTGTGGTTTGAATACAATGATGATCCCTAGAACATTGATTTTGGGGCTTTTCAATTTTCAGTGCATGTTTTGTCAAATACTTTTTAGTCTAGTTTAATTCTTATCTTAGTTTTATTAATTTTTTAGTTTAATCTCTTAGTCTTTTACATTTCAATCCGACACTCAAAAATCTAAGATATGAATCTAGTCCATGACTAGTATCCTTTTCCATCCATTGCACATACCATCATCCTTATTTTCTCTTTGTGAAGATTTTCACCATTTTCAATGAGTTTGATTTTTAAGTAACTTTCCCTGAGGAGATGATTTAGGAATTTATTCCTAATTATTACATGACATCCTCCTACACTTGGGATAGAATTTGTGCTACTCATTTTTGAGCGAGTCAGGAGGCATGCCACTAACCTCGCTGAGTGGTGCTGGGGAGCGCTGGGCAAGGTGCACATGCAAGGAAATACTTAGGCCTGCATGCAAGGCCTGTGCTCGCCAGCCTGCGCACAAGACTGCGTGCGGCCAGTTGCCTCCATGGTCGCCTGTTGCGTGTCTGAGCATTGTCCAAGGCATGAATGCAGGCTAGCCATGTGACTGTGCTGGCCCTCCAATAGTTGTGTCTAGGTGTGCTCTCAGGCAATCCTTCTAAGGGTTGTGACACCCATTTAGGGACATGCATCTCCTTGGTTCTTGCGGCCCCTCTGCCTACCGACAGATAATGGGATAGGCCAACCGTTCCTCTGCCCACATCCCTGAATGCACATTGGCCCATGCATACCACCCGCCTAACAGAGCTGCCACCACTCGGGTCGATCGGGATCCGTGAGCCATTTTGTAGACGTCACCATCATCAGCATCACTCCGTTTCCTGTGCCCTTCTCAGAGGTCCTCAACTATATAAGCCTTCCTCTCATTTCTCCTTCCCCATTTTTGCAACTCCCTCTCTGCATTCCCTCCCCCGTGCTTCCTCCTTCCTACCATTTTCCTCCACCGTAATGCCTCATTCCTCCCCCTACTCCCTTCCATCGCCTCCTTTCTCTGTTTCCCAAGCCGTGCTCGTCACCCCTTTCTTTCTGACACCTTCCCCTACTCCTATGGCCTGATTGAGTTGAGTTATTGCATTTTTAATGCTTTTGAAACCAATATATCTCAATTCTTTCATTACTTTATCATTGGTTTTATATGGAAAAATGAATAAATCAAAGTTGTGATCTTAATTGATTAAAAGCATGAATTTCTGCTTAAATTTTACCAACTATTGATTACTGTGCATTCTGGTCCATATCGCTCGAGTGAATTCAAACAGATTCAAACGCTCGACTGCCGCTCGACAGTGAGCTCGAGCGAGTGTCTAGGAAAGGAGATCGCTCGAGCGAAGTCAGACAGAGTTGAACGCTCGATATTCGCTCGACACTCTGCTCGAGCGAACTTAGGCAGAGTCAAACGCTCGATATTCGCTCGACACTCCGCTCGAGCGAATATCGTATTTTACAGATTAGGGTTTATTCCGCCGTTAGAATATATATATTTTTTTTTCACATCTTATGGCGGGCTCTTGGCCTGGAAAACACTGTTTTGATTATAGGAACACTTAGAATTCATTATTCCATTGATTTTCATTCAGATTTGGAGAGGAGGATTCACACAAGCGATCATTCATGCAGCAACACGAATTCTTCGGGATCATTCACTCGCACTGCAACAGATTGAAGAACTCCTTGAGGGGTCCAATTGCTACTGCAGCTCAGCCTCCTCCACCGCTTCGAATCTTCATCTCCATTCAATTGACTTGATCTTTTTAATTCCCTACTTGCTATTTCGTTTCAGTTTTAAGTTTCTAGATTATTTTGGAGATGTTTGATTTAGACGTTTGAGTAATTTATTTGTTATTCATTTAGTTCATGTTATTTATTTTTCTCATTTCGTTAAGCTTTCATTTTAATAGTGATTTCAATTTGCTATGGTTTAATTTGAGAATTTGTGATTTGAATACAATGATGAACTCTAGAACATTGATTTTGGGGCTTTTCAATTTTCAGTGCATGTTTTGTCAATTACTTTCTAATCTAGTTTAATTTTTAATTTAGTTTTATTAATTTCTGAGTTTAATCTATTAGTCCTTTACATTCCAATCCGACAATCAAAACCTAAAAATATGAATCTAGTCCATGACTAGTAACCTTTTCCATCCATTGCACATACCATCATTTTTTATTTTCTCTTTGTGAAGTTTTTCACCATTTTCAACGAGTTGAGTTTAAGTAAGCTTTCCCTGAGGAGACGATCTAGGAATTTATTCCTAATTATTACACGACATCCTCCTGCACTTGGGATAGCCTTAGTGCTACTCATTTTTGAGTGAGTCAAGTTTTTGGCGCCATTGCCGGGGATGGTATTTAACTTAAATTTAAACTCGTTATTTTTTTTATGCTCTTTAAACTGATGTTTCATGTCATGGGTGAGAGACAGTTCAAATAGGTTGCTTAGAGTCACATCGAGCGTTGAGAGTAGTATACACAGTTTGGAGATATATAGCTCTTTTGTCTTTTCTATGAGCGTGTCAGGTGAGGAAATTGAAATTGAACCAGAAAACATGGCTGCACCTTCACCACGTACTCTTAAGGATTATTTGCAACCCACTCGCACCACTATACCTTCATGCATTGTTTTACCTGAAAATGCATCTAATTTCTCTATTAAGCATGGCATGATGTCAGTGATACCTCAGTTCCACAGGATGGATTCTGAGAGTCCTTACTAGCACTTGACAGATTTTGAGTTGGCTTGCACTACTTTTATTACTAGGACTGTTACTAATGAATTCATTAGACTTCGTTTATTTCCTTTCTCTTTAAAGGATAAAGCGAATATTTGGTTCAATTCTTTGAGGCCTAATTCTATTTCTAGTTGGTCTGATATGCAGCATGAATTCTTACAAAAAATTTTCCTTTTCAGAGAACTCAGTTTTCGCAAGAGCAAATCAGCCAGTTCAATCAGAGATATGATGAGACCTTTCAGGCCAGTTGGGAAAAATTTAAAGATTTGGTGAACATTTGTCCACATCATGGTTTTGAATCTTGGAGGTTGGTGAGCTATTTTTACACTGGTCTCACTCCAGAATGCAAGCAGTTTGTTCAGACAATGTGCAATAGGGAGTTCTTTAGCAAGGAACCTGATGCAGCTCTATCATTTTTTGACTACCTTGCTGAGAGCGTACAACAGTGGAACACTCGTACTGATCGAGTTCCATTAGTAGCACAGCCACTGAGGGCTATTTCTGGAGGGGGTGGATACGAGCTTAAGGAAGACACTGATGTTCAAGCCTGAATAGCTGCATTGACTAGAAGACTGGAGGTCATGGAAATGGAAAAAGTGAAAGCTGTGAAAGTAGTAGAGGCATGTTCTATATGTGCTGATTCGAACCATAAGACCCAAGACTGCCCGATTATGCCAGTATTTCAAGAAAGTGGATCTGAGCAGATGCAATCAGCTAACTGGGTTAATAGAGTATAGAATCAGCCTTTCTCCAACACTTATAATCCGGGGTGGAGGAATCACCCAAATTTCTCATGGAGAAATGATCAACCTGGTCGGTCCCCACCACCTGCGCAGCAGCCATTTCATCAAGGTGCTCCTCAGCACCAATATCCGCCATATCAGAGTTCTTAGAGCTATCCTTTTGTAGCTCCTCCTGGATTTCAGCCTCATGTAGCTGCACAAAGTTCTTAGCCTTCATCATCTGCAAAGAATACTCTAGATGACAGTATAGCACAGATGGTCAATACACTTCAGCAATTCATGCAGATTCTGGCCACTACAAATAATCAGAACACTCAGGCCATAAATGAGTTGAGAGGCACTATTAATAAGATGAGCACGACCTTTAGCACCCTAGAGAAAGGGAAATTTCCAGCACAGCCTCAGCCTAATCCTCAAGTATATAGGCAACAACAACAGCAAGTGCATAATGTCTCAGGGGATGTTATTGAGACAGCGAAGGCAGTTCTTACTTTGAGAAGTGGGAAGGAAGTTCCCCAACCAGAGATGCCTATAGACACACAGGTAGTTGCTCCTACACCTAAAGATGTAACAGAGACTGATGAAGTTGAGAAAGAACCAGAGATAGTAAGACCAGAGCTGAAGAAGCCTATGAGTGCAGTTGCTAAGACTAGTAAGGGGTACCAACCTGTGGTTCCCTATCCTCAAAGATTGGCAGCTGGCCAAAAGAACAAATACCACACAGAGATTCAAGAGATTTTCAAACAAGTGAAGATCAATATTCCACTCTTGGATACCATACAACAAGTGCCTTCGTATGCAAAATTTTTGAAGAACTTGTGCACAGTGAAGAAGAAGCTGAATGTAAAGAAGAAAGCTTTCCTAACGGAGCAAGTTAGTGCATTGATATTGAGCGAGACTCCTCAAAAGTTTGGAGATCCCGGCTCCCTCAACATTTCTATTATGATCGGTGAATCACGCATTGGGAGTGCTTTAGTTGATTTGGGGAGTAGTGTGAACTTGCTACCATTTTCAGTGTATGAGCAGTTGGGATTTGATGAGCTGAAAAAGACCTCTATCATGCTACAGTTGGCTGACAGATCAGTTAAGGTACCTAGGGGTATTGTAGAGAACGTGTTGGTCCAGGTGGACAAATTCTACTACCCAGTGGATTTTGTGGTTCTTGATATGCAGCAACCAATCTCCACTATTTACCAAGCTCCTGTCATCCTAGGAAGACCATTTCTAGCTACATCAAATGCTTTAATTAATTGCGAAAGTGGAGTTTTGAATCTTACCTTTGGGAACATGGCACTTGAGTTGAACGTTTTTAACGCTTGCAAGATGCCAGCACATTTTGATGACACAAGTGATTTGAATGCTGTGGAGAGTTTGACACCAACAGAGTTTATTTGCTCAACTTCTCCCTTCTCTGATGATGATTATATTTTTCAGACACCTGAATTTTTACTTGATGAGAAAATTGATCATATCAATGAAGATGACTTTGAATTTTTGGATTGTTTTGCAGATTCTTCTTTACCACTTGAAGTACAATTTGCAGGAGTAAGATGGAAACCCTAGTTTGACGCTCTACCACCACCAGACATGCTTAAATCTTCAGAGGAAGAAGTTCCCCAGTTGGAACTGAAACCACTTCCTCAAGATTTAAAGTATGTGTTTCTTGGTCCTGAAGAAGGCACTTTTCAGGTGGTGATTTCCTCAAAGCTAAATCAGAAGGATGAAGCCCAGTTGATTGAAGTATTAAAAAAGCATCGAGGTGCAATTGGTTGGACAATAGCCGACATCAAAGGCATTGATGCTGCTGTATGTACCCACAGAATCCATCTTGAAGATGATGCTAGACTGGTTCGTGATGCTCAACGTAGGCTCAATCCTACCATGAAGGAAGTTGTGAAAGAGGAAGTGCTTAAGTTGCTCACAGTGGGCATCATTTACCCCATCTCAAACAGTAAGTGGGTAAGTCCAACTCAAGTGGTACCAAAAAAATCTGGTTTGACTGTTGTAAAAAATGATAAAAATGAGTTGATTCCAACTAGGATGGTTACTGGCTGGAGAATCTGCATTGATTATAGAAAACTTAATTTAGCCAGTAGGAAGGATCATTTTCCTTTACCATTCTTGGATCAAATTTTAGAAAGTGTAGCTGGTAATGCATATTATTGTTTCTTGGGTGGCTATTCTGGTTATTATCAAATTGTTGTAGCACCTGAGGATCAGGAGAAAACCACTTTCACCTGTCCTTTTGGCACTTTTGCTTTTACTAGAATGCCTTTTGGTTTGCGTAATGCTCCAGCTACTTTCAGAGATGCATGATGAGTGTTTTTTCTGACATGATTGATGATATTTGTGAAATATTCATGGATGATTTCTCTGTTTTTGGAAAATCCTTTGAGAGTTGTTTGCATAATTTGGCACGTATTCTCTAGAGATGTGAGGAAAAAAATCTTTTACTTAATTGGGAGAAATGCCAATTTATGGTTACTCAAGGCATTGTATTGGGACATATTGTTTCTTCTGAGGGTATAAAGGTTGACAAGGCTAAAATTGAATTAATATCTACACTTCCTATCCCTAGGACGGTTAGGGATATTCGTTCTTTTCTTGGTCATGTTGGCTTTTATAGGCGGTTTATTCAAGGGTTTAGTTCTATTACAAAACCTTTGTGCACTCTTTTACAAAATGAAATTGAATTTGTTTGGACTGATGAGTGCCAAAAAACTTTTGATACCCTTAAAAAATCGCTTACCACTGCACCTATTGTGCAACCTCCGTAGTGGGACCTTCCTTTTGAAATCATGACAGATGCTAGTGATTATGCCTTAAGAGCTATTTTGGGGCAGCGGGTGGATAATAGGCCATTTGTGATTTATTATGCTAGTAGAACCTTGAATGATGCCCAGAAAAATTATACCACTACTGAAAAAGAATTGCTTGCAATGGTTTTTGCACTTGATAAATTTTGGACTTATATTCTTGGTTCTCCTATTACTATTTTCACTGACCACTCTGCTCTTAAGTATTTGTTGGTTAAGAAAGATACAAAACCACGCTTGATTCGCTGGATTTTATTACTTCAAGAGTTCAACATCATCATTAAGGACAAGAAAGGAGTTGAAAACGTGGTAGCTGGCCACCTCTCTAGATTGTCATCATCTCCTTCTTCAAATGTCAGCCTTCCTCTTGATGATAGTTTCCCAGATGAGCAGCTGTTTGTGGTTGATAGAGCTCCCTGGTATGCTGACATAGTCAATTATCTGATGATTGAGCGAATGCCTTCTGAATGGTCCACCCAAGATAAGCGTCGGTTTTGTTTCTGAGGTATGACACTTTTACTTTGATGATCTATATCCTTTTAAATATTGTTCAGACCAATTGATTTGAATATGCATTCTTGATGATGAGTTTTCTTCAGTTTTGAGATTTTGTCATATGGGGTGCATGTGGTGGTCATTTTTTAGCAAAGAAAACAGTCTCAAAAATTTTGCAAAGCGGTTTTTACTGGCCTTCCATGTGGTGAATGCCATACCTATGCAAGAGGGCAGCAAAAGGCTTGTTGCAAAAATGAGTGCCGTTATCACTTATGATGGCCTTAGGCATGCCAAATCTAGCAAAAAGATTTTCCTTCAAAAATTTAAGCACCACCTTATGGTCATTTGTTTTACATGGTATGGCTTCGACCCATTTTGAAACATAATCAATGGCCACTAAGATGTACAAATAACCAAAAGAAGAAGGAAATGGCCCCATAAAATCAATTCCCCAACAATCAAAAATCTCTATGACCAAAATGGGTTTTAAAGGCATCATGTTCCTTTTCGTGACAGCACCTAATTTCTGACATGACTCGCAAGTCTTGCAGAAACTATATGCATCTTTAAACAAATGAGGCCAATAAAAACCACTTTGTAAAATTTTAGCAACTGTCTTGTGTGCAGAAAAATGACCCCCACATGCCTCACTGTGGCAAAAAGAAAGGACAGCTTGCATCTCATGCTCAGGCACACATTTTCTAATGATTTGATCAGGACAATACTTGAAAAGGTAAGGATCATCATAAAAGAACGATCTCACCTCATGCATGAACTTTCGTATATCTTGAGCACTCCAATGAAGTGGTGTTTGTCCTGTCACTAGAAAATTAACTATATCAGCAAACCAAGGCAAATTTTCAACCAACATAAGATGCTCATCAGGAAAAGAATCAAGAACAGGTGTTGGTTGTTCAGTTTCAGCAACTGTGAGCCTAGACAAATGGTCGGCTACCACATTCTCTACTCCTTTCTTGTCCTTGATGATGATATTGAACTCTTGGAGTAAAAGTATCCATCTAATCAACCTTGGTTTTGCATCTTTCTTTGTCAATAAATACTTGAGAGCTGCATGGTCAGTAAAGATGACTATAGGAGAACCAAGAATATATGCACGAAACTTCTCTAAAGCAAATACTACAGCAAGTAATTCTTTTTCAGTAGTAGAATAATTTTTTTGAGCAAAATTCAAAGTTTTACTTGTATAGTAAATGACATAAGGAAGTTTGTTCTTACGCTGTCCAAGAACAGCTCCTATAGCAAAATCACTTGCATCACACATGATTTCAAAAGAAAGTGACCAATCAGGAGGTTGAAGAATCGGAGCAGTGGTTAGCAAAGTTTTAAGCCGACAAAAAGCTTCTTGACACTCGGGTGTCCAATCAAATTTTACATCATTCATCAATAGCTTACATAGAGGCTTAGAAGTTGAGCTAAAGTCTTTGATAAATCTCCTATAAAAACCCGCATGCCCAAGAAAAGATCTAATGTCTTTCATTGACTTAGGTGTAGGAAGTTTAGAAATCAAATCGATTTTTGCTCTATCTACTTCAAGTCCTCTAGATGAAACAACATGTCCTAGAACAATGCCCTGTTGCACCATGAAATGGCACTTCTCCCAATTAAGTAGCAACTGCTTCTCTTCACACCTGGCCAAAACAGCTTGTAAATTGGTTAAACAAACCTTAAATGAATCACCAAATACAGAAAAATCATCCATAAACACTTCTAGAGTGTTCTCAATCATGTCAGAAAAAATGCTAAGCATGCATCTTTGAAAAGTTGCTGGTGCATTGCATAAACCAAAAGGCATTCTCCTGAAAGCAAAAGTACCAAAGGGACAAGTAAAGGTGGTCTTTTCTTGATCCTCTGGTGCTATTTCCAATTGATAGTAACCGGAGCACCCATCTAAGAAGCAATAAAAAGCATGTCCAGCGACTTTTTCTAACACTTGATCAAGGAAAGGCAAAGGAAAATGATCTTTCCTAGTGGCGGCATTCAACTTCCTATAATCAATACACATGCGCCAACCAGTAGGAATTCTTGTAGGAATCGATTCATCTTGATCATTTTTAACAATGGTAAGCCCAGATTTTTTTGGAACTACATGAATGGGACTTACCCACTTGCTATCCGAGATGGGGTAAATGATACCCACATCAAGCAATTTCAACACCTCATTTTTAACCACTTCCTTCATTGTGGGATTCAACCTTCTTTGCATTTCCCGAGAAGGTTTTGCATTATCTTCTAAATAAATCCTATGGGTACACTCCAAGGGACTTATACCTTTTATATCAGCCATTGTCCATCCAATAGACTTTTTATGCTTCTTAAGCACATCTAGCAATTTATCTTCTTGTTCACTAGTTAAGTGAGAAGAAATTACCACAGGGAAAGTGCTTTGTGGTCCTAAGAAAGCATACTTCAACTCCAATGGAAGAGGTTTGAAGTCCAAAGTTGGGGATTGCTCCTCCGAAGGTTTGAGAGTTGATGTCAATGGTGGAAGTTGCTCAAATTTTGGCCTCCATGGTGGTGTAACTTGCTGACCTATTGAGGAAACAAGAGATGAGTCATTAATATTATCAACTATTTTCAAATCTTCTTCAAATTCCTCTAAAGAATCAATAAGTTGAAAGTAATGTGCAGAATTGTCATCAATGAAATTTTCCAGTAAATTCACTTCATGAACTTCTTCAACTTCTTGCGGTTGCCTGCAAAGATTAAAAATATTTAGCTCCAAGGTCATATTTCCAAAACTCAATTTTAAAACTCCACTTCTACAATTTATGAGTGCATTAGAAGTGGCCAAGAAAGGTCTTCCTAAGATAACCGGTGCTTGGAAAGTAGAATGATTAGTCAATTGCATGTCGAGTACGACAAAGTCTACTGGATAGTAGAATTTGTCTACTTGAACCAAAACATCTTCCACAACACCTCTAGGAATCTTTATAGACCTATCTGCCAACTGCAATGTGATAGAAGTAGATTTCAACTCACCCAATCCAAGCTGAACATAAACATTATAAGGCAATAAGTTCACACTGGAACCTAAGTCTAATAATGCTTGGCCTATTTTTGAGTTCCCTATCATGCAAGCTATGGTAGGGGATCCTGGATCCTTGTATTTGGGAGGAGTGTTGGTTTGGATAATAGCACTAACCTGCTCAGTAAGAAAAGCTTTCTTTTGCACATTTAATTTTCTTTTCACAGTGCATAAATCCTTTAAAAATTTAGCATAGGTAGGAATCTGTTGAATAGCATCCAATAATGGTATATTTATCCTAACTTGCTTAAAAATTTCAAGGATTTCAGCGTGATGTTTATCTTTATGCAAAGGGATTAACCTTTGAGGAAAAGGTGCAAGTGTAGTGCTTGGGACACTTTTAGATTCCAAAGGACCATGAGCCTCATTTTCAGAAGGAGGTTTAGAAATGTTACCATTCTTTTCTACCTCTTGATCTGGGATGCCGATCACCTTACCACTTCTCAAGGTTGTAACAGCCTTGACTTGCTTGACATTTGGATCTCCTGCCATACCTTGAAATTGCTGGTTTTGGCCTTGTGGATTAGGCTGAGATTGTGCAGGGAACTTCCCTTTCTCTTGAGTGCTCATGGTTGTGGTCAACCTTGTGACTGACCCTCGAATGTCAGCAATTGCTTGTGAATTTTGACTGTTGATAGCAGCTTGGCTTTGCATGAATTGTTGAAAATTGGTGGACAGCTGCTGAAATTGGTGGATAATTGCTGGAAATTGTCTTCAAGGTTCTTTTTCTGAACTGGACCATGTGGTTGGCATATTGAGATGGTCCTGGACCTCCTGGGTGTGTAGGGTACAATTGTGAAGGACCAGCTATGTTGGGTGCAGGTAAAGCAGCTTGTCACCCTCCAACTGAAATTGGGTGATTTCTCCATCCCGAATTATAGTGTTGGAATAAGGACCTGAAAAAGATTTAGCAACCATATTAACAGCATTAGATTGATCCAAAAGAACTTCTTTAAAAGCTGGAATGGTTGGGCAATCATTAGTTGAATGCCCTTGGCCCTCACAAATATTACAGCTCAAAGTAATCTGAGGTACAGTTTGTACTTCATTTACTTTCTTCAACTCAATCGCCTCCAATTTTTTTGACAATAAGGCAAATTTAGCTTTCAAATCATCTTCTTCATTTAAAACATATTTACCTCCCCCACTTACAATCCTCAATGGTTCAGCTCTATCATAGACACAAGAAGTGTCCCATGATTGAGCGTTTTCAGCCAAGTAATCAAAATATGCAAATGCTTCTTCCGGTTCCTTATTAAAGAATTCTCCATTACACATGGTTTCAACAAATTGTCGCATCTTAGATATCAAAGCTTCATAAAAAAAACTAATAATACGCCAATTTTCGTAACCATGGTGTGGACAAGCATTTAAGAGATCTGTGAATCTTTCCCAACTTTGATAAAAAGTTTCAGTTTCCTTTTGAGAAAAATTCATGATTTGTCTCTTTAAAGCATTGGTGCGATGCATTGGAAAAATGTTTTTTAGAAATTTGGCTTGCATTTCTTGCCATGTTCCAATGGATCTTGGCCTCAATGCATTCAACCATGTTTTTGCTTTGTCCTTCAGAGAAAAAGGAAACAACTTCAATCTAACAATTTCCTCAGTACAATTTCGATCCAAAAATATGGAGCATACTTCCTCAAACTCCTTGAGGTGCAAGTATGGATTTTCAGAATCCATCCCATGAAAATGAGGTAATAATGGTATCATTCCAGGTTTAAAATTGAAAGTATGAGCATTCAAAGGTGTAATGATGCATGATGGAGTGGTGGTCCTAATAGGATGCAAATATTCTCCAAGTGTCCTGTTGGGATTTGCCATTTCCCCATCATTGCGTCCTTCTTCTTCAGCCATGTTACTATGAGTGTCAACTGATGATTTAAGAGAAACAGATGATGCACTCGATGATGAGGTCGATGATTCAGTCCTAGCAAGTCTATGTGTGCTATCTCTAGCCCAACCAGACATGCAACTTCAGCACAAAACAAGATAACAGAAAATCAGTAAAATGAGAGGTAAAGATATCACCCAGGCTGTGAAGAGGTTCACAGCTCCATAAACATCCTCTTAGAAAGAAAGAAAAAAAAACTCTGATAAACACCAGTTGTCCCCGGCAACGGCACCAAAAACTTGACTCAGCTTATAATGTTGTCTTCCAAGCGTAGAAGCTGTCAAAGTAATACAAGGGTAAGTCCCAAGATCGAATTCACAGGGACAATGAGTTATCAAAGCATTTGTGAGATTTTCTTTGTGTAAAGGATGTATCGATTATGAAAGATGAAAATGGATGTGGATCTATGTTTCTAAAATTACTAAAACTAAGAGACTTAGAGAAAGTGTGTAGCAAATGAATTAAACTTGCAAGAAACAATAAAACAAACACTTGGGTTGGGTTTGAGATTCTTTTTATTTCAGATTCTAGATAATTTCTCGATTAACAATCCAGTCAAGGTATTGATATTCGGAAGATAAAAATTAAGCTCAAGTTTTTGCAATATTTTCTCAAGAAATTTTCTAATTTACTAGCCAAATTTATATTTATAATCAATCGAAAGAAGCCTTGATAAATTCAAGCTTTTGTTGTGCCTTACGTCAACAACAAAACAAGAGCAAGAGCCGCAATCTATTTTCCTTTTGAATCCGACTAGTAATTTAGTGAAATCAACATTACACAACAAAATATTGCATCAAACTAGAATCTAAAATAAATTAAATCTCATTCCACAACCCAAGCTTTAGTAATTAGTTACACATGATATTTTTAGTAACAAAAATAAATCTAAGTGGAACCATATCAAAAACTAAGAAAATACAAATAAACTTTAGAATGAAATAAAAATAAAAAGTCTATAATATCAGCTCGAAGAAATAAGACAAACTAAATTAAAGAAATAAATAATCTACGAAAACTAAAACGAAACCGCCACGCTAACAAGCATAAAATTAATATTGCGAAAAAAAAAAACTAAAGTTGCCGTGCTCTAAATTAACAAAAAGAGAAATGAATAAAGACCCCAAAAAAAATAGCTGCCTTTGTCTAATCAAACGGAAACAAGTGAAGTAAAAAAAAAAAGAAACAACAACAAGCCGAGTGAAAGAAGTGATACAAAAAAAACTAAACCTAACTCCCCTTCCGGTCTGCTATTTCAAGAAGAGAAAAAAAAAAACGTTCCAGCTCTAAGCTTCCTACTAAAAAAAACTAAGAAATAAAACTCAACTCCAGATGCCGAAAACGAAAAGAAGAATAAATAAAATAAATGCTAAACAAAAGAAAAAGAGATAAAGACCAACTCAAAAGAAATCCAAATGCTGAACTAAAAACCAGCAGAAACTTTGAACGAAAAGAAAAAAAATAAACCGCCTAGTTCTGCTGCCCTCCATCCGAACGAAAAAAAAAGTAATGAAAGCCTCCTAAAAAATGGTCTGTAGGAAAGAAACTAAACACTAACTCTCCAAAACTAAATCGGAAAAGAAAGAAGTATATAAAAAAAACTGCAAACTCCAACCAGTAAACGAATGAGAGAAAGAATAAACTGCTCAACGATACTACCAAAACGAATAAAAGCTAAAGATAAAAATGAAAAAAATGAACTGAAGCATCCCTTTAAAGCTGCCGATCGGTCTGCTTTTATACACGAAAAAAAAAACATCCTTGAGCTGTGTGCTTGCTGTTTTGCTTTTTCTGCATGTGCCGTGAGTTGTGAGTTCATGCATGAGCTGTCCTACTGAGTTCCACTTTCCTGCCGTGAGTTGCATTTTCTAGATGTGTTTGAGCTGTGTGAGTTTATTCTTGCATTTTCTGCATGTGTAGTGCATGTGGCAGCATGTGTTTCTTCAAGT
Organism: Carya cathayensis; assembly: GCA_011037825.1. Lineage (NCBI taxonomy): Eukaryota > Viridiplantae > Streptophyta > Magnoliopsida > Fagales > Juglandaceae > Carya > Carya cathayensis. Next base: position 169,290 of record QGSO01000576.1, read on the forward strand.
GCTGCCCAAGGGATGGTGTGATTTATGTGAGCTGCCCGAGTGCCAAGTTCCTGCATTAGTCAGCCCCACATCAAAATGCATGCATCTATGTTTAATTAGGGGTAATATATTATTTCGTATGTCAAAGAGAATTAAGTCACATTATCTAATTAATACTCTTATTTTAACTCATAAAGCACTTTTACTCAAGATATTTAAGAGTATTAATGTCACATAATTGACCATTTATCAGCCATAAAACATGTTAACATGTCACTTGATGAAGCTTCAGGGTTGAGAAAATTGCAGATCAATGAATTGGATGAAGCTCGTCGGAATGCTTATGACAACGCTCAGCTAGCAAAGGAACGCATGAAAATTCTGCATGATTAGAAAATTCATCCAAAGCATTTCACACTTGGCCAAGAAGTTCTCATTTACAGCTCTCGCTTGCATATTTTTCCTGGTAAGTTGAAATCCTGATGGAGTGGGCCGTACATTGTGAAGAACGTTCATCCTCATGGCGTGGTAGACATTGTCAGTCCGAAGAATGGTAATAGCTTCACTGTCAACGGACAACGTCTAAAGTCATTTCTGAAGGTCTTTGATCCATATGAAGAGATCTTGCTTGTGCAAGACCCCAGGGAAGTGTTTTGAGTTGCTTTTCCTTCTTTACAGTTTTCTTTACTTGGATTTATTTTTTATTTGTTCTTTTGCATTGATTTTATAATTCCTGTTGATTGTTCGTTTTGCTTGCTTAGTTTTGTGCACTTTGTTTTCTTTCGTTCGATTCATTGAGGACTATGTCTCTCACTAGTTGGGGGGTAGCATGTGTGCAGAGTCTTATAAAAAAAATAAAAAATAAAAAAAAAATAACATGATGTCCATTGATACATTTATGATTGAGCATCTTGGTGGAGTAATTGAGCGGGATCATTTGTGAAGATTTATTTTCAAGCTTAAACATAGCGCATGATTTTTGATGCATCATATTTTGTTGATATGTGACTTGAAACATCGGGATGTGTTACCTATTAAGATGAAACTTGATAAGATTTTTGTAGAACGAAAGGCAAAGTTTGAAGGACATTTTGCACATGCTTACGCTTGTAGTGTTCCTTATTTACCATTCATTGATTTAACACTGGAGAAGTAAACTGCAGGACTACCGAGCCATGCCAAAAAAGAAAAAGAGAAAAAAAAAGAAAAAAAAAAGAAAAGAAAAAGGATTTGAAAAAATAAAGAGAGAAAAAAGGAATAAAGGCAACTTAGTGAACTTTCCTAAGTAAAAGGGCTAGAAACAGTTACCCAAGACTTTGGGGGTTGAGTGTCCAACCTTTAAAAACAGAGCTAGAGTGAAAACTGCTAGTCCCTTGGGCTTTGAGGTAGTTAGAATCAGTAATGATTAATCTTAAGGTTGAAAAATCCTATGACAAATCATGGCTAATAATGAGGAACACACAACCAGTTTAGCTCCACACACACATTTGAGTTCTGAGACATTTGCCTTAATTCTATGTGAAAGATTGTTGAGATAGTCTTGGTGGGTATAACCCTTGGGGGTTGAGTAGTAACGTGTCACTTTTGTGAGAATCCAGAATTGTGTTCGATTGTTTCTGTTTGAATTTCGATCTTTTTGCAATATTCATCTCAATTAATTTTCACTATTTTGCTCAAGGATTAGCAAAATGCTAGTTGGGGGTGTGATTGAGCTGAGTTATTGCATTTTTAATGCTTTTGGAACTAATATATCTTAATTCTTTCATTACTTTATCATTGGTTTTATATGGAAAAATGAATAAATCAAAGTTGTGATCTTAATTGATTAAAAGCATGAATTTCTGCTTAAATTTTACAAACTATTGATTACTGTGCATTCTGGCCCATATCGCTCGAGTGGCAGCTTTTGGCCGCTCGAGCAAATTCAGGCAGATTCAAACGCTCAACTACCACTCGACAGTGAGCTCGAGCGGGTGTGTGGGAAAGGAGATCGGTCGAGCAAAGTCAAGCAGAGTTAAACACTCGATGTTCGCTCGACACTCTGCTCGAGCGAACTTAGGCAGAGTCGAACAATCGATGTTCACTCAACACTCCGCTCGAGCGAATATCGTATTTTACAAATTAGGGTTTATTCCGCCGTCAGAATATATATATATTTTTTCACATCTTATGGTGGACTCTTGGCCAGGAAAGCACTGTTTTGATTAGAGGAATACTTAGAATTCATTATTCCATTGATTTCATTCAAATTCGGAGAGGAGGATTCACACAAGCGATCATTCACGCAGCAACACGAATTCTTCGGGATCATTCACTCACACTGCAGCAGATTGAAGAACTCCTTGAGGGGTCCAATTGCTACTGCAGCTCAGCCTCCTCCACCGCTTCGAATCTTCATCTCCATTCAATTGGCTTGATCTTTTTAATTCCCTACTTGCTATTTCATTTCAGTTTTAAGTTTCTAGATTATTTTGGAGATTTTTGATTTAGACGTTTGAGTAATTTATTTGTTATTCATTTAGTTCATGTTATTTATTTTTCTCATTTCGTTAAGCTTTCATTTTAATAGTGAGTACAATTTGCTATGGTTTAATTTGAGAATTTGTGATTTGAATGCAATGATGAACCCTAGAACATTGATTTTGGGGCTTTTCAATTTTCAGTGCATGTTTTGTCAATTACTTTCTAATCTAGTTTAATTTTTAATTTAGTTTTATTAATTTCTGAGTTTAATCTATTAGTCCTTTACATTCCAATCCGACAATCAAAATCTAAAAATATGAATCTAGTCCATGACTAGTAACCTTTTCCATCCATTGCACATACCATTATTTTTATTTTCTCTTTGTGAAGTTTTTTACCATTTTCAACGAGTTGAGTTTAAGTAAGCTTTTCCTGAGGAGACGATCTAGGAATTTATTCCTAATTATTACACGACATCCTCCTGCATTTGGGATAGCCTTAGTGCTACTCATTTTTGAGTGAGTCATGGCCACAAAAGCTTCCACTGAAACCCTTACCTCTTATTTAGATGGCAAGCACTGGATCTCGTGGTTCACTAGAGAGGACCTTCAAGCCTTCTAAACCAAGTACAATATCCCCTCAGCCATTCAAGAGGTTTCTCTCCCGCTGCAAGCACTTCGTGACTCCTGACGAGACTGCAGCTCGGGTGGCTTGCTACCCTATAATGTTTGCTAACGGTGTTCGCCTCCCATTTTACTGCCCTATCCAAGAGGTTCTTCACTACCTGGGGTTGGCCCCAGCTCAACTCAACCCTAACGCCTAGTGACTTCTGGTGTCCATCTGCATCATTGCCTAGAAGGCCTTCACTACTACAGCGGTTGAGGAATACCCTGACTTGACAGTTCAAGAGTTTTTGTCAGTATACTGCCTCAATGATCCTTCTAGGGGCGAAGGCAAGCAACCGAAGATGCACCACGACCCTCCCCGCATGACCCCAAGTAGTACGGGCTCTCGGGACCAAGCCTTCCATGGGCACAGGCAACCAGAGCCTGTACACACCAAAACTCCCACTCCCCCCACATGGGGAAGTACGACATCGTACATGAGCAAGTCTAGTTGGACTGCAGGGCCTTCCTCTTTGATGCACCCCCCAACCTCCGTGGAGCAGCTAGTCACTGGGCTTCCTCCTCGATAGGCCCCCGCACTTCCTCCATCAAGCTGCTAGTCACCGAGCCTTCCTCTTTGACAAGCCCTTGTACTGCCTTTGTCGAGCCGCCAGTCACCCTAGTGGAAGAAGAGGACGATACTGTCTTTGAGACTCCATTCTTTGGCTCCTTTGCGCACCCTCCTTTTTGTAGGGCCAGTGAGATGGAGACATTCATGTCCTTCATGGACACTTCGAGGGAGGAAGTCGCCCACGAAGGCATTGAGATGCACGTATCTCCCAAGGCATTCTTGACTCCTACCGAATAAAAGGTAGAAGAAGAAAAAGAAGAAGAAGAGAAAGAAGAAGAAGAATAAGGGGCAGCCAAAGAAGAGCGGGTTCCTAGGGGTGTGAGGAATGCAAGGCTGCCTCTGTTGATTCCTCCACTGCTCCCAGGGAAGATCTCCAGGTGGAAGGGCTGGGAAGACCTTCTCACACCTCTCACTCCACCGACATGGGCTCGGACAGTGAAGATTCTCGAGGCACCCATCTGGTTTGGTACTTAATGACGACGGTGATTCCCAGGTGTCGAAGTCAGATGCTCGTCGTGATCCCCATGGGGGATTGTTACCACAATGTCCATCGCCGAGCCACCCAAGCCCCTTTGGAGGAGTTTCTGATGAGAAAGAAGTTGGGGTGTTGATTACGCCCAAAAAGTAATGCGATAGTTGTAGCATAACTTTGGGGTGTCGATTCTATAGTGAGACAAATTAAAAAAGAATAGCAGAACGAACAAAGAAACTAAAGAAAAATATTAAATAAGTAATGAAGAACAAAGATTAATTTTAAATTCAGATTAAAGTAAAGCAAAGTTACTAATGGAAGAAATACTCAAATTTGACAAACAATAGAACGTCGGGAATCCCTTGCACAATTCCAGTATTTTAATTATTCTTAATTCATTCGATAACTCAATTGGGAACTCAATTCCCGAAATTTCCAATTGGAAGATATAAATTTATAAACCAAATGTGACACTTTGAAAAATCATTCACCACTTCTAAAATACGTAAATTATTATCCCTATTGAAAAAATCCAACGACGATAATATACTCAGGGAGCGATATTACATCAAATAACTAAATTATTATAGATAAATAATTAATCCAAACATAATCAAAGAACTAATCCATTCAATAGAAAAAGCATGACTGAATCCATAAACAGAATAAATTCTTCTATGATTATTAGGAGAAGAAAACATCAACAATTAATCGAGAATGATAAAAAAAAAGAGTTTTAGCAATTGAAAATAAAATTCATAAATTAAAAATACCATCTAATGTGCAAGTTCAACCCTAGCCCTACTTGAGAATGTAGTTACCCATAAATATAATAGACAACAAAAATCTCCAGAGAAAACTGAAGTGAACGGTAGCCAGGGAAGTGATTTTCTCCTCTCTTCAAATCTAGCTCTTGTGCCTCTCCCCCTCTTCTATTTCGTGCTAATGATATGCTTATATAGGGTAGGAAAGAAACCCTAATGTCTTTATAATTTCCGCATAAAAAAATCCCCTAAATTTTAGGACTCATCTTGGCAACCACGTATGCACTTCAGGAGTTCGAATTTGGAAATCCTTATTAGAGACAAATTTATATCCCTTTAAGATAGCTTTGTAATGCATCAATTCAATTCAAAGTAAATAGAAATTAAAATCAAAATACTAAAGTATATCCAGACTGTCTCGTAGCAAATTTCAGATTTGGACTTCTTGCAGTTTCCTTTTGTGATTTTTTTCTTTTTCTTATTGATCCTAATTGCTCTCAAACCCCATGAAGCTCCTCCTTTGAATTTGACTAGACTTTGACTTGCTCTTTTATAAACTCTAAAATTAAACATAAAAAACTGCTTAGGAATATCCCAACGTAAATAGAAACTCAATTCAAGAATACACATTAAATTATATGATTTCTATTCACATTTTAGCATTTTAATCCAATAATAGGGTATTTAGAGTGCACTTTTGCTCACTCATCACACCCCGCAACTTACTCATTACTAGTCCCTAGCAATTTTTATGTCAACACAACAAAAGAGACTAAAGAAAATCACACACAAAGGCCACCCAATCACACTTTCCAGATTCACATGTCAAAGCAATCTAAGGAATCCAATAGCCCATCAAGATCAATCAACAGAGTGTGTGTGTTCTCCAAGCCATAACCATCTTACCACTAACATTGACACATGAAACATCAAAAAAGTCTCAAGCGAAAGGTTTAACTCCATAACTCATAGGTATAAAAGTGTTTCGTGTGAGAACTCTCTATGGAGTTGACAAGGGGTGTATACACACTCTCATGGGGAATTAGGCAATTATGTACAAGCAATAAGTAAACATTGATCTTATGATATGAACACTGACAAATGAAACTTCCACTAGTCTTTCCAAAAACTTACTTGGGATCAGAACGGTCAACACAAAAGGTTGTAACGTGGCTTGGGTTCACGGCTATATGAAAAAAAAAAAAAAAGAATTCAAAAACTTCCAAGTACATACAAAGGGAATCATATTAAATATCTCAGTATACCACACTTCTCACTTGATGTACTTTCCAACTTTTCAGATAATCAAATAATAATGCTTTTCCTTCTTCTTCCTCTTCTCTTTCTTTTTTTTTTCAACAATTTGATGGACAAACACATGCCATTTTGGTATTCTTGTCATTGCTACCCAACCTTTATTTATTATTATTATTATTATTATTATTATTTTGCCTTTGAAGCTCACTCAATTGAACACTTTGCAACTTGTACTCTTCTATTTTTTTTAAAAGAAATTGAAAATGATAAAACAAAAGAAAAAAAAATACAAATTCCACACCTAGTATACACTTGGAAGTAAAAAGGATAAGAAAATCAGTGTATAGGATATACTCCAATGTGGAGAGGCATGGATGATATGGGCATATAAAAAAAAGGCTACATATGTTTATTGGCTCAAAGTTGGCTACTAGGGGTCTATGATGGAAAGGGATAGTTTGAAAGACTCAAACGTTGATCCTAAATTGACCTTTGTCATATCCCAAGTATATCCACCATCTTACCACAAACCATGTAATGATATTCTCAAAAGAAGTATCCAATTCAACATATCAATGAACGCTTATTACAATTTATTGCATTTGTAAGCTCTCAATCATCTCCAAAACTCAGATGAATACTTATGCAAAAGAGTTCTCTAGCTACATGTCTCAAACGACCATCTTACCGCAAAGCTTGGATAAGTGCATTAAGAGTTCTATGAATGCTTCAGTAAAAATAATTATGGTGGGTTTGGTGAATTCACGAAGATGGCTATGAATAAGAATGAGTACACATGTGAAAATGGTGCACGTGTGATGCAAATTAAAAAAATTGACATATGAAAATATGCCACAGAGTTCTAACAAGCAGTTTAAATATTGAATTTGTACCACCACCCCCAAACTTAAATTAAACATTGTCCTCAAAGTTTAAGAATCAAAATTGAATGGGGAGTAACTGAAAATGATAGAATACACTTGATGAGTGACATAGGTAGTGTGACGCCTCCAAATTCCGCTTGGGATTGAACAGACATTTGAAGCGTCGGGACATGCAACACAAGGTTACCTGCCCCCGTTCATGACATATAAGATGCAATGTTCCTAACATGCATCTAGCATTATGCAATATTCGCAGCGGATAATTTAAATTTTCTTTTTCTTTAGCAATACTATGCACCAAACTAAAAATATCCCAAATACTTGAAACATATTTCATACATAAAGGCATACTAAATAGCCGTGATCACAACACTAGTCCAAAATGGTTGTGATCAAAAGAATACTTGAGATACAACTCCAAAAGTACAAGTAGTAACCTAAGTTAAATACTATGCCATCATCAACATCGTACCGTGGCCTAGTCGACCGTATTCAGTTGGTCAGATTCCAATTCTCCTTCGGGTCCTGTAACAAGATCTACCATTCGGGGGGAATGTTAGTTGGGACTACCACAGTGAGATTTGATTACAAATCTCAGCAAGTTAACATAAAACTCCCACACAGGTTAAAGATGCATGCATGACAGTAAAAGCATAAATGCATAAGTAATGTAACAGCCAGCTAAAATTATCAGTTTTGGATTATTTCCCGATAGCAATCACATCTCTCTTGTCTTTACCCTCATCTGGAATCACGCGTATAGATTATCTTTTCCGTAAATCACATAATTTGTTCTTCACCGACAGTTGTAAAATCATGAACAGTTTTATCCTAAGCGTTGTACCTCGATGGCGTTTTTCCGGATCTTATCCATCGAATTTCAAAGTATTAAATAAGCTTGTTTTTAAAGTAGCACAATTATAATAATTTAATGAGTTCTGAAAATATTATAATTGTGGATATTTATTTAGATTAAATATTTTAATTGTTTTAAGATATTAAGAGGTTTAATTTTACGTTGAAAATTCTTATTTAAATTTAAGTGTTTTATGCACTTTGATTAATTAACGGTACTTTATCATTTTTATATAATGATGAAGAAATATTATTTTATAAATTTTAGTTTATAAAATAATATTCTACCTTAATTCATCATAGTGTTTTATTTAAAGTGTTTTATTTAAAATAAAACATTTACGCGTTTTTAATCAGTGTTTTAACTCACTGTTGGTTTATTTGAGGATCCCGAAATGTAGAATTGAAGCGATATACTCTGGCCCTACCTTTTTTCTCTTCACTTTTTCTCTTTTTTCTTTTATTTTCTTTTTTTCTCTCCCTCTCTCTCTCTTTTGGCCGACGGATGGAGGAAGCAACTCCATAGCCGATCGGTTCAAGGTCCCAGCCGGCGCCACCTCCGGCCGCCGGACCCCACCTCCCACACCGGCCTCATCCCCTCCCTCCGGCGAGTCCAACCACGCCGGTGGTGTACTAAACCGGCCTCTCCTTCTCTCTCTCTTACCGTTCTCTTCCTTCTTGTCTCATTACCGTCGCCGCCCCTTTGACCGCCCGTTTCTCCGCCGTCCGGTGGAGGTGTCGTACACCACCCCCGCCATTCTCTTCCTCTCTCACCAAAGTTCATCCCCTCCAATTTTCAGAGCCATCGGACCAGCCGTTAGTCCCGAGAGCCGCCGGAAGTTGCTGCCCCTGCCCTGTTTTCTCCCCTGTTGCCGATTTCTTTCTCCGCCCAGAACCGCCGCTCACCGGCGGCGTGGACTACACCACCCACCCAGATTTCTTCCCCTCTCACCGGTGAACATCCCCTCCAAGTTTCACCTCCATCCGAGCCACCGTTAGCCGCCACTCTCGCCTCCAAACAAATGGGTTTTTAAGGCTTTTCACCATTTTGGACCACCATACACGGCCAAATCAGCCACCAAGCACCACCATTGGATTCACCACATCAAGGGCTTCCTCCCCATGTCTTTCTTTTTCCCAAACTCTCACTTTTTTCATATGGGTTTCTCAAAACACCCGTTCGGTTGCACCACCGTGCGCCGCCGTACACGGCCACCCGTGGTGTTTCACCACCACCATCTTGTTCCTCTCATCCTCATGAACCTCTCCAAGAAATTTCATGGCCAACGGAGCTTCGTAGAGCTCACACTCTCCCTCACTCTCCAAGGCCAAAAATGGTTTCAAACGGCCGATCCGCCGCCGTTAGCCACCGTCCGACCACCACCTCGCCACCACAGCTCCACCACATGTTCCTTTACCTTTCCCTAGCTTTCCATGAAGTTCTATGGCTTTTCGCTACCTCGCGTCTCCTCCGCTCACCGTTCGGAGTTACTGTTCACGGCGTGACGCCGCCGTGCTCCGCCACCTTTGACCACCACGAGGCGACCGTGAGTCTTCCAAGACCACGCCTAACCTTTCTCAAGCCCAAACTACCACTTTATGTGGTGGACAGACACCGTACCGCCACGTACGCTCCTCCGACGCATGTTCGTGACGAGCAGCGAGCGACGCACGGGTTATCCCGTCGATGGTATAATCCTCTATCTTTAGTTTTTTTATGTTTAACATAGTTGTTTTGGTTGGCTGTAGACTGTGTAGTTAGTGTTTGTGGAATTCGTTGCGTAGTTGTGAAAGCGAAGTGTGGTTGTGAAGTGTTGAGTTTGATTGTGTAGAATGAAGGGAGTGCATGTGAAGTGTACTTCGTGTTGTATGGTGACGCACCGTGTGATGTGCATCGTGTTGATGAGTGTTGTAGCGAAGGAAGTACGCGTAGCGCGTACTCCGTGTCGCGTAGCGATGCACCGTGAGACGTGTATCGCAGTGATGGGTATTGTAGTGTGGATGGAAGAGAGTTCACGTGAGTGTACTCTGTATTAAGTCGTGATACACCGGATGGCGTGTCACGAAGGGTTGGATGGCGTAGCAGAGAAGTATGGAGCGTATGGTGTAGTGTTGGGAAACTGTATAACAGTGTCCCGAAGCAGTGGTGTTATGGATTATAGTCCGGGTGACTGGTGTCATCTTGGGGTTGACTATGGCTAAGAGTATATGGATTGAGAAAGGAATTGTTTGTTTGGTTATTATTGATAATTTTAATGAACTTGTTTTAGTGCAAAGGCTTTCTGAAGTCAAATTATCTCTTCAGATTATAGTGAAACCTCAAGTTGCCGTGGTGTTGCAAGTGCTTACAATATGACAATTGAGTTCAGAAGTGAAAATCTTAAGGACTTGAGTGTTCCTCTTCCAGCTGTTGTGCAGTTCCTCGTGTTTCGCGCTCTATTCTCATAGAACGCGACGATCGAGGTAAGTTAGCCTCTAACTTACTATCAGTTTATTGTGTATGTGTGATGGGTAAGGGAACTACAATTTATGTATGTATGTTATCGTATATGCCATGTCATGATATGTCATTATATGTTCATCTGTTACGTATGATTTAATATCTCATGAATAATTATCTGTTACATAATCTTTTCTGTCATACAATGATGTATGTTATAAGTATGCCATGAAATGTTATGATTAAATCATATGGTGCCATTTACAAGTATACGCCATGTTAGAAAAATATATGATATTAATTAACATCTCATGCATTAAGAAAGATAAGATATGTTATGTTAGTAATAATCGTGGGGCCACAACAACTTGGAGTACGTATTATATTCTTATGTATATAATCGTGGGGCCACAACAACTGTGGAGTACGTATTATATCTTATGTTATTTACTTATATGTGGGGCCACAACAACTGTGGAGTACGTATTATATTTTATGTTACTTATAATGCGTGGGGCCACAACAACTGTGGAGTACGTATTATATTTATGTTACTTATAATGCGTGGGGCCACAACAACTGTGGAGTACGTATTATTTTATGTTACTTATAATGCGTGGGGCCACAACAACTGTGGAGTACGTATTATATTTTATGTTACTTATAATGCGTGGGGCCACAACAACTGTGGAGTACGTATTATATTTTATGTTACTTATAATGCGTGGGGCCACAACAACTGTGGAGTACGTATTATATTTATGTTACTTATAATGCGTGGGGCCACAACAACTGTGGAGTACGTATTATATTTATGTTACTTATAATGCGTGGGGCCACAACAACTGTGGAGTACGTATTATATTTTATGTTATTTATAATGCGTGGGGCCACAACAACTGTGGAGTACGTATTATATTTATGTTACTTATAATGCGTGGGGCCACAACAACTGTGGAGTACGTATTATATTTATGTTATTTATAATGCGTGGGGCCACAACAACTGTGGAGTACGTATTATATTTATGTTACTTATAATGCGTGGGGCCACAACAACTGTGGAGTACGTATTATATTTATGTTACTTATAATGCGTGGGGCCACAACAACTGTGGAGTACGTATTATATTTATGTTACTTATAATGCGTGGGGCCACAACAACTGTGGAGTACGTATTATATTTATGTTATTTATAATGCGTGGGGCCACAACAACTGTGGAGTACGTATTATATTTATGTTACTTATAATGCGTGGGGCCACAACAACTGTGGAGTACGTATTATATTTATGTTATTTATAATGCGTGGGGCCACAACAACTGTGGAGTACGTATTATATTTGATGTTACTTATAATGCGTGGGGCCACAACAACTGTGGAGTACGTATTATATTTTATGTTACTTATAATGCGTGGGGCCACAACAACTGTGGAGTACGTATTATATTTTATGTTACATGAAGTATGGGGCCACAACAACTGTGGAGCATACACTACATGAGACACAGCAATTGTGACATGTAGAATACGTGGGGCCACAACAACTGTGGAGTACGTATTATATTTTATGTTATGTGAATTCATGGGGCCACAACAACTGTGGAGCATGAAGTATGGGGCCACAACAACTGTGGAGCATACACTACATGAGACACAGCAATTGTGACATGTAGAATACGTGGGGCCACAACAACTGTGGAATACGTATTATGTTTTATGTTACTTGAATACGTGGGGCCACAACAACTGTGGAGTACGTATTAACGCATGTTATTAATCAAGACAATTGAATAATATTCCAAGTTTATGTTAAGTCCAGTTTCAGATCAAATATATGATAAGTCAAGTTTCAGATCAAGTTCATGTTATGTTATGCTCACGTACATGTTATGTTCATGTTCATGTTATGTTCCAAGTTCATATTCACATCATGTTATGTTCACGTTTATGATATGTTCAAGCTCACGTTCATGTTATGTTATGTTCATGTCCATGTTATGTTTCACGTTCATGTTATGTTGTTTGTTCACAGCACAGTCCACAAAACTACAAAATCAAGCCTAACACTTCACAACCACACTTCGCTTCACAACTACGCAGCGAACTCCACAAATACAACTACACAGTCTACAAACCAACCAACTAACTACTTTAAACGTAAATAACTAGAGATAGAGGGTTATACCATCGACGGGATAACCCGTGCGTCGCTCGCTGCTCGTCACGAACATGCGTCGGAGGAGCGTACGTGGCGGTAACACCGCGTACGGTGGTTGTCCACCACATAAAGTGGTAGTTTGGGCTTGAGAATAGCTAGGCGTGGCCTTGGAAGGCTCAAGGTCGCCTTGTGGTGGTCAAAGGTGGCAAAGCACGGTGGCATCACGCCATGAACAGTAAAACCGAATGGTGGGTGTTTGCTTGAGGTAGCGAAATGCCATAGAACTTCATGGCAAGCTAGGGAAAGGTAGAGGAACATGTGGTGAAGCTGTGGTGGCAAGGAGGTGGTCGTACGGTGGCTAACGACGGCAGATCAGCCGTTTGAAGCCATTTTCGGCCTTGGAGAGTGAGGGAGAGTGAGAGCTCTACATAGCTCCGTTAGCCATGGAATTTCTTAGAGAAGTTCATGGTGATGAGAGGAACAAGATGGTGGTGATGAAACACCGTGGGTGGCCGTGTACGGTGGTGCACGGTGGTGCAACCGAACGTGTGTGTGTGGAGACCCATTTGAGAAAGAGTGAGAGTTAGGGAGAAAGAAGGACATGGGGAGGAAGCCCTTGACATGGTGGTTCCAATGGTGGTGCTTGTTGGTCGTTTCCACTGTGTATGGTGGTCCAAAGTGGTGGAAAAAGCCTTAAGACCCATTTCTTTGGAGGAAGAAAGAGAGAGAATCGGTGACCGGTTTAACTCACCACCGGTTGCATAGTGTTCACCGGAGGGAGGAGGTCACGCCGGTGAGGGAGGTGAGGCACGGCGGCCGGAGGTGGCGCCGGTAGGAAGCTCGAACCGATTGGACATGGAGGAAGGCCATCACGTGTAGTCGGCCATGGAGAGGAAAGAGAGGAGAGAGAAGAAGAAAAAGGAAAAAGTGAAGGGGAAAGGTTAGGGGCCTGGGTAATTAACTTCAATCCTACGCTTCAGGATCCTCAAATAATCCAACGATGAGTTAAAACACTGATTTGAAAATACGTAAGTGTTTTATTTTAAATAAAACACTTTAAATAAAACACTACGAGGAATTAAGGTAGAATATTATTTTATAAACTAAAGTTTATAAAATAATATTTCCTCATCATTATTTAAAATGATAAAGTACCGCTAATTAATCGAAGAGGATAAAATCATTTAAATTAATAAAACACTTAATTACAACACTGAAAGGAATTAAGATAGAATTTTATTTTACAAACTAAGGTTTATAAAATAATATTTCTTCATCATTACATAAAATGATAAAGTATCGTTAAATTACTCGGAGAGGGTAAAACCATTTAAATTAATAAAATGCTTAAATACAACACTGAGAGGAATTAAGATAGAATATTATTTTACAAACTAAGGTTTATAAAATAATATTTCTTCATCATTATTTAAAATGATAAAGCATCATTAATTACTCAGAGAGTATAAAACTACTTAGATTAAATAAGAGTTTTCAACGTAAAGTTAAATCCCTTAATATCTTAAAACAACTAAAATATTTAATCTAAGTAATTATCCACAATTATAATATTTTCAGAGTTCATTAAAATATTATAATTGTGCTACTTTAAAAAAAAGCTTATCTAATAACACTGGAAATATCTTCTATAGATATTTCCATAATACTCCAAATATCCGTAGACTATAAAATATCTTACTTTGAAATCCGGTGGATAACTTCCGGGATGCGCCATCGAGGTACAACGCTTAGGATAATTCTGTTCATGATCTTTCAGTTGTTGGGTGAAGAACAAAATAACGTGATTTACGAGAAAAGATAAATTATGCACGTGATTTCGGGTGAGGGTAGAGACGAGAGAGATGGTGATTGCTGTTGAGAAAGAATCCAAAACTGATTGCCGTGCTGTCTAATATGTGCAAAATAAAAGGAAAGAGAAGGGTGAGGAGATAAGGCTAAATTTTAGCGTGCTGTTACAGGTAGCTCGCTAAGCATCAAAGATAGTAACCTGAAATGACAAAATAAAACTAACCTGCAAACAAAAATAAATAAAACAATAGCAAACAAAAAAGAAAAAGAAATAAAATAAGAAAAAACAAAAATAAAACAAAACAAATAAATAAAAATGTACCTGCATGTCTTTCACTTTCGAAACTTTCCTATCAATTAATACTTTAAGTCGTTGACCATTTACTTTAAAGATCCAACCATCCTTAGGATCCTTTATTTCTACTGCCCCGTTTTCAAAAATATTTTGCACTACAAAGGGGCCAGTCCACCTAAACCGAAGTTTTCCTTGGTGCTTGTGAAGTCCAAAATCATATAAGTATACACGGTCATTAAGGTCAAACCTCTTCCTAAGAATATTTTTACCATGAAACGGTTTCATTTTAACCTATAGATTTTAGACTTAGGTAAAGGTTTCAATTTAACTCTTGGTGGTTTCATACTTACAAGAATCTATCTTTCACTTTTGTTAGGCAACTCCTCAAATTTTGGTTGCCAGGCCTGTGTACCATAATCCTGAGTTTCATAAAAAATAGCACAAATATCAGCAGTATTAGATGAATCACTAATAGTATCAAACTCAGAATTAACAATGGAATATTTAAGGGGATCAAAATCATAAGTTGTGTGAACTCCCTTGTCTATGAGTGTGTCAATCATGTAAGTTTGGTGGCACTCGTCATCCTCTATTGGTTGTTTTTCAATATGGAAAATATTCAACTCGAGAGTCATATTTCCAAAATACAGCTTCATAAACCCATTCCTACAATTAATAAGAGCATTAGCAGTGGCAAGGAAAGGCCTACCTAAAATGAGAGGAACCTTAGAGTTAGACACAACAACCGACTGAGTGTCCAAAATTAAGAAATTAATAGGATAATAAAACTTATTAATTTGGATCAAAACATCCTCAATTATCCCTCTCGGTTTCTTAACTAAATGATCAGCCAATTGAAACATAATAGAAGTAGGCTTAATTTCACCCAAACCAAGCTACAAATAAATGGAATAAGGCATCAAATTAACACTAGCTCCTAAATCTAGCAAGGCTTGCCCAAAGTCATGATTCCTAATACTACATGCAATCATTGGACAACCAAGATCCTTATACTTAGGAGGAATTCGCTGCTCAATTAGAGCATTAACTTGCTCTATCAGAAGTGTTGTCTTCTTAACATAGTGCTTCCTCTTAACTGTACATAAAGTTTTAAGAACTTTTGCATAAGTGGAAAATTGTTTAATAACATACAAAAGAGGAAGGTTAATCTTTTTCTACTTGAGGTTCTCCAAGATTTCATTACTAGAATCCATAGTTCGCATACTAGATTTTAAAGTTTGAGGAAATTGTACCTTAACTAGGCTCTTAATTACCTCAGCTTCCTTGGGGAACTCAGTATTATCATTGCTTTGTTCCTCTTTAACATCCCCTGGCTTATCAGTTGTTGAGATGTGTAAGGACTTGCCACATCTTGTCACAATGGCATTGACCTCTTTCAAATTTCCTTGCGCCATATGTTGACCTTGGGGTGTGGATTGAGGTTGAGAAGGGAACTTCCCACGCTCATTCACACTCAAGTAGTTCATCATCTTGGATACATGGCTTTTTATCTCCTTGTTTTCTTCAATAACCTGCATAATCAAAGATTCAAACTTTTGATTAGTTTTAACCTGTGTCTCAATAAAAGCATGTAAAGTATCTTCCAAGGAGTTCCTAGAAGAAGAAGATACATGATATGGTGCAGGATATGATCTAGGGGGTTGTGCAGGCGGCTAGTTTTTAGACTTCCAGCAAACATTTGGGCAATTTCTCCAACCAAAATTGTATGTATTTGAGTAGGGTGATTTCAACAAATTGATGCTCTCTAGGAGTGAGACCTTCATAAAAAAAAGCTAACTAGATGCCAGCTTTCATAACCATGATGAGGACACAAGCTAAGTAACTTTTTAAAACGTTCTCATGCTTGATACA
Source organism: Carya cathayensis (assembly GCA_011037825.1). NCBI lineage: Eukaryota > Viridiplantae > Streptophyta > Magnoliopsida > Fagales > Juglandaceae > Carya > Carya cathayensis. The sequence continues at coordinate 185,778 of QGSO01000576.1, forward strand.
AAGTCTCGCTATCCTTTTGTGTAAAAGTTGAGATTTGTCTTTTCAAAGTATTAGTCTTATGATGAGAAAAGTATTTATTGAAAAATATTTGGGTCATCTCAGCCCATGACCCAATCGACCGTGGTCTCAATGAATATATCCAACTCTTCGCTTTATCCTTTAGTGAGAAATGAAATAACTTAAGTCGAACAATATCTACAGTGCTAGGTTGACCATGAAATGTATCAATAACCTTTTCAAACTTCCTAATATGCACATATGGATTTTCACTCTCTAAACCATGAAAAGTAGGGAAAAGTTGTATTATACCTGGTTTGAAAGCCATTGGTGAAATATTTGGTGGAAATATAATGCATGATGGTGTTGCCATGAGTGTAGGGTGAAGGTACTCATGTAGAGTCCTAAGTTGATCTTCGTGCACACTCATGTTTTCGGGACTAGTTTGACTATCAAACAAATGATTACAAAAATTAGACTCTGACTCTGACTCTAACACTGGTCTACAAGCAAACAGACCCGAGGCTTCTCTATACCTATGCATGCAAGTAAGAGAAAAATTCAACACAAAAAAAAAACCTACAAAAATAAAATAAAATAAAATAAAGATGCAGCAAGCTAAAAGAGGGAACGAAGTTACCGCCTTTCCAAACCGCTAAAAGGAAAAACTATCTAACAATTCTTCTACCGTCTCTCGGGCAACGATGCCAAAATTTGATTACGCCCAAAGAATAACGTGTTAACTGTAGCACAGCTTTGGGGTGTCGATTCCACAGGGAGACAAATTAAAAGAATAGCAGAAGGAACAAAGAAATAAAGAAAAATATTAAATAAGTAATGAAGAACAAAGATTAATCTTTAGTAATTGAAAATCAAATAAATAAATTAAAAATACCATCTAATGTGCAAGTTCATCCCTAGCCCTACTTGAGAATTTAGTTACTCATAAATATAATGGACAACAAAAATTTTCAGAGAAAACTAAACTGAACGGTGGCCATGGAAGTAATTTTTTCCTTTCTTCAAACTTGCCTCTTGTGCCTCTCCCCCTCTTCTATTTCGTGCTAATGATATACTTATATAGGATAAGAAAGAAACTCTAATATCTTCATAATTTCTACATAAAAAATGCCTAAATTTTAGGACTCATCTTGGGAGTCACGTATACACTTCAGGCATTTGAATTTGGAAATCCTTATTAGAGACAAATTTATATCCCTTTAAGATAGCTTTGTAATGCATTAAAAATCAAATCAATCGAATATGTAAGTAAACAGTTACAGTCAAATTACTAAAGCATGTTGAGACTATCTCCTAGCAAATTTTAGATTTAGACTTCTTGCAGTTTCCTTTTGTGATTTTTTTTCTTGATCCAAATTGCTCTCAAACCCCATAAAGCTCCTCCTTTGAATTTTACTGTGCTTTGACTTGCTCTTTTATAAACTCTAAAATTAAACATAAAAAAATGCTTAGGAGTATCTCAACATAAACAGAAACTCAATTCAAGAATACACACTAATTTATATGATTTCTATTCACATTTTAGCATTTTAATCCAATAATAGGGTATTTAGAGTGCACTTTCGCAGACTCATCAGGTGCCGAGACCCTTCCTGTCATTGGGCCCTGTTTGGTCTTCCTCATTAGCCAGGGTCAAGGAAGGCCAAGGCTCCAACTCGGACCTTGATAAGGCTCGCATTGTGGCTACCGAGTAGACAACCTAGAGGCTGCGAGTCCTTTTTCTCTCGCTAGTCTTTGAATTCCTAAGTGTCCTGTCCTCCCTCATCCTCATTTCTGTTGATTTTGGCAAGCTGCGGATCAATTGGCGGTGATGGTAGGTGAAGAGCTCAGGGAACCGTTTGAGGCTATCCGACAGCCTGCAATACTGGTCTACTACGGGCATTAGAAGTTGAGGTAGGCGATCCGATGAAACGAGGAGCTCGATTCATAGCGCCAAGGGTTTTTTCGAGGTGGTGGAAGTGCATCCAAAGCGAGGAACGAGCGCCAGAACAAAGAGTTGAGGAGATAGCTCCTCTTGGCTGAGGATGATGCTTACAAGTTGGCATCTTATTGCAAGTAGCTCGAGGCATCACGGGCAGCTACCAAGTTGAGCTTGGTTAGTCAAGAAGCCGAGAAGGCCCGAACCCAGGTGACCTTAAAGAAACCAAGATGAGACCACATCAAGGCTTGCAGATAGAGCTCGAGGTTGTTGTCCATGAGTTTCAAAACCATCATAGATGTGCAGTACCTGCACACACGAAGGGAGGGGTTGGTTGTGTGGGCCCAGGAGCAAGTCAGTGGCCTAAAACTGGAGGTGTCCGAGAAGAATGAAAGTCTCTAGGCCCAGAATCTCACGATCACGGGACTGAGGTCGAACCTTGATAGTGTCAACTGGAATACTGCGGGGATTAGGGCCAACTTCGTGAATTCCAACTCCATTTGGGACACAACTTGGTCATGCGACTATCGAGAGGGCCTCGAAAGGCTACAAGAACACTTGTTGGATTTGTGCACCCTAGACTTCCATTCTCTTAAGCCAGATCCCCAGGCTTGGGTTTATTGCAAGAAGTTTGGACATCCGGGGTACCCCCTTCCCAGTGGGCAGTTCTGCCTTGCCTCCCCAATGACGGGCTCGGGGGCCTTCCTACGCCTTCTTTTCCCTTTTGTGTTATTTTTTTTTTCTTTTTGTACTTAGTAAAGAACACGTATTGTGCACATAATTAATGAGAATCTCTTTCCCTCCACCTATGCATTTTACTTCTCGTTCTCTTTCTTTCTTGTGCTTTGGAAGCAAGATGGGTCCCCTTGTCCATTCCGAATGAGCAGTAAGGAGGTTAGTGGGTCTTGCACAAGTCTAGGGACTCATCACAGCCTTACCCTGCACCGAGTCTAGGAACTTGGCTTTGTTCAACAGGGGGTCAGCAAGCCCTAGAGACTTGGCCTTACCCTATAGTGAGTCAAGGAACTCAAGTTTGATTTGAGTCTAGCGACTTGAATTCAATGCTAGTCTAAGCAGTCGGCTTTTTTAGACAGGTGGTCGGCAAGGCCTTATCCTGCAGCAAATCAAGGAACTCAACCTCAATGCGAATCTAGGGACTCAGCTTTGTTGGGTAGGAGGTTGGCAAGTCCCAGAGACTTGGCCTTGTCCCCACAACGAGTCAAGGGACTCAACTTTCATGTAAGTCTAGGGACTCAGTTTTGTTGGATGGGGGCTCAATAAGGCCTTACCTTGCAGTGAGTCAAGGGACTCAACTTCAATGCTAGTTTAGGGACTCGGCTTTGTTGTTTGGGGGGGGGGGGGGGGCAAGGCCTTACCCTTAGCGAGTCTAGGGACTCAGCTTTGATGGATGGGGCGTCAGCACGGTCTTACCCTGCAGCGAGTCAAGGGACACGTCTTCGATGTGAGTATAGGAACTCAGCTTTGTTGGACGGGGGGTCGGTAGAGCCTTAACCCACAACGAGACAAGGGACTCGACTTCGATACGAGTCTAGGGACTTGGCTTTGTTGGCTGGGGGGTCGGCAAGGCCTTACCCCAAAGTGAGTCAAAGGACTCGACTTCGATGAGAGTCTATGGACTCGGCTTTGTTGGACAGGGCGTCGGTGAGGTCTTACCCTGCAGTGAGTGAAGGGGCTCAACTTTAATGCAAGTCTAGGGACTCGACTTTTTTTTTTAATTTGGGTGAAAAAGGGTTTAGGGAAACTATTCACACATTTTCATTCGTAAATTTCAATTTTCATACATGTGATTGCTCCCTGTCCTTACACAAAATATGTCTTTAAATATTTGGCATTCCATGGGTGGGGGAGCTTAAGTCCTTCGCTGCTCTTAAGAGGATAGGAACGGGGCTAGTTACTAGTAGTTACCATATACAAGCCTTCCCATCATGGTTCAAGCTTTCCTTTTTCTAGGGTAGTGACCCTTGTTTGTTTCAATAGCAAGTTGCCTACTCTAAAGGAACATGGCCTAACTTGTTTGTTGAAATACTATTCCACCTTTCTTTTGCTGCTTACCATTCGTATGGCCTCTTTTTCCCTCCTTTCTTCCAGGAAATCCAGTTCTTCTACTAGTCTTTCGTTGTTAGAGCCCAGATCAAATTGTTGCACACAAAACGTAGGAATCCCAACTTATATTGGGATTACTGCTTCACTCCTGTAAGTGAGGGCGAATTGCGTCTCTCCGATAAGTAGTCAATTGCTACCATCACGAACTTGGCTCCTCCACTGGCCGTCAGGAATGGGCTGATTAGGTTCAGACCCCATTGGGCAAGGGCCAAGGGGCATTGATTGACATTAATTCCTCTAGGGGACTGTGCGATACTGGCCCATGTTCTTGTCCTCGTGTTTCAAGGCCTGGGTTCCTTCGTGGGCTCGACTCCCTCTCCCATTCTACTTCCAAACTAGAATGTGTCTGAGGCCCACCTCACTGTCGCACTGGGGTTTCGCCCTTCCTCTTTGCCTCGGATGTCCCTTTCTTTCCTCCCTCTCATCCGCAACTCCCTTTATGTATGTCTGTTCCATCATGGATTGTTGTGTGGTAGTCAGGGCCTTAAGGGTATCCTCTGTGTTAATGAACCTTTCTGCCTAGTCCATGAACTCCCTTAACATGGTCAAAGTCTGTCGGGCTATCTCCATCATAAATGGGTTCATGGGCCAAATGACTCCTAGGAGGGCCACCAAAGTGATATTTTCATCTTGATCGTCGATGGACATTTGCTCCCGATTGAAGTGGGTGAGATATGATTTCAAACTTCCATTGTCATTTTGTTTCACCGTTAGGGGGTATGCGACTAATTGTCTCCTTTTTCAGCTCGCCATGAACTACATCATGAAAATTTTGGCCAGCTCTTCAAAGCTTCCCATGGTCCAAGGTGGCAGGGACCCAAACCAGGTCCGAGTGGCTCCCTCTAGGGTTAAAGGGAAGGCTTAGCAGGCAACCTCCCTGGGGAAGCAGTGTTAGGTCATGTGGGCCTTAAATGTGTCCAGGTGCTCTAGGGGGTCCTTGGTCCCATCGTACAGCTCCATCTAGGGGACTTTAAACTTCAATGGGACAAATACCGTCATGACTCCCGTACTATATGGCAAGTTGGTACTGACGAGCAGTTGGTCCACTATGGACGGTGTGCCAACTTGCCTAGCTATCTTTGCATACCTATCCCCCAGTTCTTGAAGCTTGAGGGACATCTTGCGCCTCTCCTCATCCACCACGGTGCCGGCCGGGTCACACTGCGAGTCAGCGTGCTCATTGCCGCTAGGTTCTCCCCCCTAATAGCTCTTCGTTGGTCCTTTATAGACCCATGTTCTCCTGGCAGAGTGTGCTTGTCTCCTCCGTGAGTTTCTTTATCATCTATTTCATCTCTATGATCCTTGCCTCCATCGCTGCGTAGCCTGAGATCGTGATGCTGCCAGCATGCGAAGTACATGATTCTATAGAAAAGAAAATCCCACAGAGGGCACCACTATTGATGTCATGTTTTGCGACCCAAGCAGTTCCACGATGGCCCAAGCTTTTGGCACCTGTAAGTGTAGGGAGAAAAGTGGGCTCGAGAGAAGTATGTGAATCCTCCAATGTTGAAATCAATTAGGTGCTCTTTAGACAAGACAAGTACGTAGAAGTGATTTAGAAAATCAAAACTTTCTCCATGGGCAAGATCGGGGTATTTGTACCCAACCTGACTCAGCTATCGGGGGAGATCGTGAGGTGTTAGGTCATACCCTGGGTCAAACCTGCCGCACCCCTGCTACTACGGTGAATTGTCAAGCCGTGATCATGCCATCTCATGAGTGTGTTGTCGCGTGTCCGTGCCCCCCTAACATGCATTAAATGTGGTGTGTCTTCAGCCTGGGGCGCCTGCAACTGAGCACGCCTAGCTGCCTAAGCCCTGTAGTAGTCACCTATCAACGCACTCCTTTGGCAGGCTTTGGTTCCTTACTGAACCTTCGAGAAGCTCGTTGCTAGCAAGAGCCTTTTCGACCAACCCGGGATCTGGCCCGAGGGCCCTTCAGAAGTAGACTTGTTCATCCAGGTTCCAACCCGAGAATCTAGGTATACCAAGACCAAAACCCGAATTTCAAACCTGGGCTAGATTAGCCCGGACCAGACCTGGTCTGAAACCCGGGTTTTATAAAACCCAGATTCCGAGCTCCAGGTTGAATCCTTTTTTTTTTTAATTCTATATTTCAATACGGTTTATAAAGAATAATTTGTTTTTAATAAAGACCTATATTATATTAAAGATTTTTCAAGAAAAATTCCTTGTGTAAAAAGCCTATATTTATTATATAAATTTAAAAAAATGTTGAAAATCGTAATTTTTTTTCTTTTTTTTATAAAAGCCTATATTTAGTGTGAAAATTTTCTAAGAGGTAATGTTAAAAAGCATAATACTAACATTTTCCATAATAATAAAAATATATAAAAATGAAAAACTAAAATGCATGAATCCACTACACTTACATTATTTTGTTATTTACATATTACATTTACAATACAAAATACAAAACTACAAGATGAATTACAAAATAATTACAAAAAAATCCTGTTTCCCTTTGAATAATCATTGCCTGCGCTAACAGCAAAAACATGTGTTATTTCATGATCTTCAACCTACAAATGTGAAAATGAAATAGCAACATTCGCTATTTCATGATCTTCATTTCCTCTCCTCTACTACTTCAATCTGTTAAGCAAAAGCATAAATGGCAAAATTAGATAGCAATAAATTGAACTGATATGCAATTATAACCTCATATAAATTCACAGCTTCATTTCTAAATAAAAAGAGATGGATGGGATATGACAATAGAAGAAACTCACACAACTGAACATTTTTTTTTTCGAAAGGATCATTTGTATTCATTATAATACTGCATTACAAGGTAGTATTACACTTTAGAGCAAAAACTACTCGAGTTCCACAATAACATTATCAATTTCAAGAGCTTTCTTAGCTAAATTGTGTGCCTCCTGGTTAGAGGATCGACTAGTATGCACCACTTCCCAGCTTTCAAATCTGGACAAGGTGTGTTTGACCTCTGATATGATCATTCCTGCCTGGCCCCAGTTCTCACTATCTCCACTAATTTCTTTGACAACTTTGAGAGCGTCACCTTCCAGAATTACTTTTCTTAGACCCACTTCCACGCCCAATAGAGTAGCTTGCAATGCTGCATATGATTCTTCAAGGTAGGGGTCAGGATAGAGAGATCTGTTCATCCTCATGGTCCCCACGACCTGACCCTCCCAGTCCCTGATGATTGTGCCAATGCCCACTCGACATTTCTTATGGTCAATGGCAGCATCCCAATTTATTTTGTAATGGACAACAGGGGGTGCTTTCCATTGGTTTACTGAGTTGACCATGACACTTGCAGAATTTGAGTGAGGAGGTCTGAGGTTCAGGAGACTAAGGTCCTGCAGCTTCTGTTGGATCTGTCTCCACAAGGTAGAGGGGCTAGTGAAAACCTTTTGGAAGATAACTTCATTTCTTCTCTTCCATAAACTCCACGAAACTACTACCATTTCAGTTAGCCTCTCCTTATTTAATACTTCCATGAGGTTGGTAACCAGCTCTCTAAATGATTGACCCCTTATGCTCCTCTTCTGTAACTGCCTTGAGCAGAGTCCCCACACATCTCTTACTGCCTGACACTCCCAGATAGCATGTTCAACACTCTCTACTTGATTCAGACATATCGGGCATTTTGGATCATCAATGGCTTTCTTCTTGAAGAGATTACACCTTGTAGGCAGAAGATCATGGCAAGCCTTCCATAGGAAAAGCTTCTCTGTATTTGGCACTGCTAGCTTCCACAAACTTTTCCACACACCAGTCTGTTGAGCACTACTTGCGTGACCTTTATCTCTATGTTGGATTTCAGTTTGTAGATGGTAAGCACTTTTTACAGAAAAAAGTCCATTATTAGTACACCTCCAGGTGAGTTTATCAGTAGTGTTGTATAGACTGAGTGGAATTTTCTGAATTGCTGCTGTCTCACTCTCAGAAAAGATTGATTGTAGTAACTGTGTCTTCCAAGTCTTTGTATCTGTGTCAATTAGTTTAGCCACTCTAGCCTCTGCCTGCAGAACCTGGATACCACTTTGAACCCTAAAAGAGGTTGGAGATGGAAGCCACCTGTCTTGCCATATTCTGACAGTAGAGCCATTCCCAATCCGCCACAGAGAGCCTTCTTCAATGAGAGGCTTGGCTGAACAGATGCTTCTCCATATCAGGGATGGACTGCTACCTAAGCCAGCTGTGCCAAAGTTACCCTTAGGGAAATACTTAGCTGCTAGGACCTTTGCTGCCAAGGACTGGGGGTGCTAGATTAATCTCCATCCTTGCTTGGCAACCATTGCCAAATTGAAAGCTTCAAAGTTTCTGAACCCAAGCCCACCCGAAAACTTAGACAAACCCAAGACCACCAATGGATCCTCCTCTCTTCCATTTTTTTCCCCCACCAGAATTGCTTGGTGATCCTGTTCAGTTCCCTTAGAATGGTATTTGGGATTTTGAAGACCCCCATGTAGTAGGCTGGAATGGCCTGAATCACTACTTTAATTAGAATTTCTTTCCCAGCATGAGAAAGGAACCTTGTTTTCCAGTTGCTTATCCTTGCCCTTGCTCTGTCCAGGATACCCTTGAAGCATTTAGATCTGGCTCTACCCACCAAAGCTGGCAAGCCTAGATACTTTTCATAAGGTTCTGTAGTCTGAATGCCAGCAATCTAAATGATTATATCCTTTACTTCTGATCTTGTGTTCTTGCTAAACATTATGGAGGTTTTCTCTTTATTTAATCTTTGGCCCAAGGCAAGCTCATAGGTGTCTAGCACATGGATTAGTCTACTCCACTCCAAGGGGTTGGCTTTACAAAAAAGGAGACTGTCATCAGCAAAAAATAGGTGGCTTACACGCAGCTGGTTGTGAGCCATAGGAATACCTGTGATTGCACCTGAAAATTCTGCAGCTCTGAGGAGGCAACATAGTGCTTCAGCACACAAATTGAGAAGATAGGGTGATAGTGGATCACCCTGTCTAATTCCTCGAGATGGGCTGAATGGTTCTTGATGAATTCCATTGATTAGAAGGGAGTAGGATACTGAAGAGACACACCTCATGATAGCCTTAATCCACTGATGATCAAACCCATTTTACCCATGACTGTAGCCAAGAAATCCCATTCAATTCTGTCGTATGCCTTGCTCATGTCCAGTTTCAATGCCATATACCCCTCCTTACCTCTCAATCTTCCTTGCATCGTGTGTAGTGCTTCAAAGACCACTATGACATTGTTTGTTATTAGTCTCCCGGGTATAAAGACACTTTGGGATTGGGATATCACAGTAGGAAGTAGCTTCTTGAGCCTGTTAGCTAGTACTTTAGCAAGGATTTTGTAGCTTACATTACATAGCCTAATGGGCCTAAACTCTGTGACCTTTGTGGGTTCTGTACCTTTGGGATCAATGCTATAAGAGTGGCATTGAAATCTTGAGGCCATTCACTACATTGGAAAGCCTCTTTTACTGTTGCACAGACTCCTGGACCTACTACATCCCAATGGTCTTAATAGAAGATGGCTGGAAAACCATCTGGACCCGGGGAGCCCAAACCATTCATGTGAAAAATGGCTTGCACTACTTCCACTTGATCAATACTTTTGACCAACGAGGCATTCATAACTGTTGTAATGGAAGGGGTGATATGTTGGAGGCAGAGGCAGTCTTTTATTCTTTCGGGTTGTGAGGTTGAGAACAGTTTCTGAAAAAAATTCTGGAAAAGATGGTTCACTTCTTCTGGTGTGGAGGCAGTTCTTCCTTCCTCATCTGAGACTTGTGATATGTGATTGGTCTTCCTCCTCTGGTTAGCACACTTATGGAAGAAACTTGCATTTCTATCTCCCTTTTCAAGCCATTGTTGTTTAGCTCGCTGCTTCCACCTCGTATCCTCCTCTTCAAGTAAACCATCTATCTCCTGTTTCAGTTTACTTATAGTCTCATTTGCCTCACCAGAATTGGACTCTTGAAGCAGCTTTAGCTGTTGCATTCTAGCTGAAATCAGACCTCTTTGTTTCTTAAAATTAACTTGATTCCATGCCTGAAGTTGCTGTCTACACCTCTGTAGCCCTGTTGTGACTTTTTCCATGCTAATCAGAGGTTGTTGAGAGTGACCCCAGGCTCTAGCTATCATGGCATGGCACTCATCTCTCCTGCCCCAGGTAGCTTCATATCTGAATGGCTTGCTCCTGGATCGAATTCTTTCCTCTAAACTTGTATGCAGAATAATAGGACTGTGATCTGAACTATGAGCAGCTAGGGAATACACCACACTGTCGTCAAAGAGGCTGAACCATTTCTGATTCCCAAAGTCCCTGTCTAATTTTTCCTTTGTGAATAAACTGCCCTCTCTTCTATTGCTCCAAGTAAAGACATCTCCCTTAAATTGCACCTCACTTAAACCACACGTTTCAATTGCCTCTCTAAAGTTCTCCATCTATCTATATGGCCTATCCGCAGCACCTTGCTTCTCCTTTTGATGAAGGATTTCATTAAAGTCACCTATGCACAACCATGCTTCTTCACCATGTGGTTTCAGAAGTTTAAGAAGATCCCAACTACCCTTCCTTTTCGAGGTTTCAGGGCTGCCATAGAAACCCGTGAGGACTAGTTTATCTACTGAGCCATTTTTCTTAATGGATAGAGATATGTGGCTGCTGGTGTATGTTTGAAGGTCCACATCCATGTTCTCCTTCCAGAGAAAATCCAAACCTCCCCTCAGTCCTCTACTGTCCACGACAAAGCTGTGCTGGAAACCAATCTGTCTTGTAACCATTTCCACTTTGTTTCTACTGCACTTAGTTTCCATGAGGAAAACTAAGTCCGGGCCCTTGTCCTTCACCAAGTGGTGAAGCTCAAGAACTATTCGAGGGTTCCCAAGCCCTCGGCAGTTCCAGCTGATGCAATTCATGGGACTTGGTGGGGCTACATAGCAGCCTCCACCTTAGAGTTGGAATGGAGCCTTTTGATGCATCCATTTTGTGTTTTTGATTTTTTAGGTTCATTCAGGTTTGTTATATCCCCCAGAGCTTGCTGTGAGCTTCTTTTGAGAGTATTTCTGGTAATACCAGTGGGCTCTATTTGGTTCGTGGGGGTTGGGTCCCTTGCTTTTCTTTTCCAGCTTGCCTTCCTTGTGGTAATGGGGGTTGAGGTTTGGTTTGGTTGAGGCTGGCTTGTCACTTGTTGGGAGGATTTGACTGTTTTAGGTAAGTTTGGTTGGGCCTTTTTCTGTTTTAGTTCTATAGTGATTGGCACGTGGTCCATTTCCATACCTGGACAGATTTCATTTTGGGGGGTTGTTGGTTTCGACCCTATGTGTAGATCAGTTTATACAGTACAGTTTTGAGAAAAAAGACAGGAGTTGTTAGGGATTACTATAAGTACCTCATCTCCTGGCTTGTGACCCCTTTGACTTTCCTTCTGACTTGGACATCCTTTTGACAGGTTATGCCTCGAAACTGGGAGCTCTAGACTTAGCTCTCTAGCCTTTTCCTGATGAGACACCCTAGTGTATTGCCCGCTGTCTGCTTCCTTGTTACTGTGCTCTTCGTTCCCCTTGGTTCTGGTTTGATGCTAGTGCTTGTCTTCTTGACTAGGGGGTGCCGAGCCTCCTTTGTAGTGCTTGGTTGCCATGGTATGGAATTTTGGTGGAGCTGCTCGTAACCAGGCACCATATTGTGAAGGGAGATCAGGTTGAAACTGGTTACTATACCTTTGGTTTTGGCACCCTCTCGCCTGGTGTTTTATAACCCCACAACTGAAGTAAAAGTTTTGTAATCTTTCATATTTGAAGGCAACCCAGACCTTTTGCTCCCCAGATTGTATCCATCTTCCTCTGGCCAAAGGTTTTGTGAGGTCAACTTCTACCTGCACTCTCAAGCACCTTCCCCAACCTTGCCCATCCCTGTCTACTTCCACTATCAGAACATTTCCAATACCAGTAGCAATCTAGTTTCCATACGTCTCATTCATCCTAGCCAAAGGTAGATTGTGTAGTTGAACCCAGAAGGACTCATAAGTGAAGCTAGTTCCACTAGGTGAAAGGTTGCTATCTACATCTTGGATGGCTATAAGGCTTCTGTCAAAAGTCCATGGTCTCCCTTGGAGGATTTTCCTTTTGTCAGTTGCATTTTGGAACTCCATGATGAAGCTTTTCTCGCCTATTTCAGTGAAGGACATGTCTGCTTCCACTTTCCACACTTGTTGCATTGTTGTACGAAAAGCTTCTTTGTTAAAACTTCTATAACTGATGACCATCGCCATTAGACAATTCTCCCCTCTTTCTGCAGTTGCTTGTAGTGCTTCATCTGATAGCTTAATCAAATCTTCTTCATTTGCCGTGAGGTTCAGGCCTTCCCATAGTTTTGTGAGATCTTCATCTCCCATACTTGTGGGCTACCTGGACAGGTGTGTTTATCTTGTGAAAGCTGTGAGAAACTAGGACGGTGTACTACAACACTCGACCAAAAACTAGAAACTGTCTTTAATGAAGGGGTTGCACAATGCTGTGAATTTTGAGTTGGTGAAAAAAAGCTCTCAGTGAGACTGAGAGACTAACTCTTTGTAGCAGGGACAAAGAAACAAACACCTTACACTCTCATATTCTCAGAGTAGAGAGAGAAGGACCCATATCTTGTAACAACGACATCATCTTTTGAATGGACTCTGTTTTGCTTTTTGACATAATCAAAGTTGCAATAACCTACACTAAGCCAAAATGTTAATGAAAATACAGCTCGAAAATGTCAAGTATAATTAGACAAACTTTGCAAATTTTTTGGCTGGACACGACCCAAAATATGGCACCAACTCTATGCAACCATTTATCATGCTTTTAAGGTGAATAAATATACAACAAGGAAGAGTGAGGTTTCACTGCTTACAAGTCAATTAGGCCAGGCATGACAACAGCCTCCCCACAAAGTTTTGAACAACTTATTTGGCACATTCTTTTTCATCACAGTGTAAGCAAGCTATAAAATTCCAACACCACAATAACAATACCCACTGAAGGCAATATCAATAACAGTTCTCTCTTATCTACTCAAAGCCACATAAGGAATCTCACACAACTGAACATTTGAATGGACTCTGTTTTGCTTTTTGACATAATCAAAGTTGCAGTAACTTACACTAAGCCAAATTTTTAATGAAAATACAGCTCGAAAATGTCAAGTATAATTAGACAAACTTTGCAAATTCTTTGGCTGGACACAACCCAAAATACAGCACCAACTCTATGCAACCTTTTATTATGCTTTCAAGTTGAAGAAATATACAACAAGGAAGAGAGAGGTTTCACTGCTTACAAGTCAATCAGGCCAGGCATGACAACAGCCTCCCCACAAAAAGTTTTGAACAACTTATTTGGCACATTATTTTCATCACAGTGTAAGCAAGCTATAAAGTTCCAACACCACAATAACAATACTCACTCATGGCAATATCAATAACAGTTCACTCTGATCTACTCGAAGCCACATAAGGAATCTCATCTACTCGAAGTCACATAAATCCCAAATCAATAAAGTAATAAACGCCAAAAAACCCCAAAAAAAATTGCTTCTTACATTCAAACATTCTCATCAAAACAGACCCAAATAAATAAAGTAATAAAAGGAAAAAAACCCTAAAAGATTTGAAGAAGGATGCAACAAATGCAACAGATCTAAACTGAACAAAAGCTACATAGACCCAAATCGGAATAAAATAGAACCAAATTGTAGAGAACAAACCTTTGTGGCCACTCGCTAGGGTTTAGTGTGTGATAGAGAGAGAGAGGGAGAGAGAAAGTAGATTTGGAGATGAGAGTGGTTCGAGGGAGGGGGGGCACAAGAGAGATAGAAAGAGAGAGTCTAGAGAATGGAGATGAGTTTCATTCCTGCAGGGAGGGGCGCTAGGGCTTCTAAAGGATAAGCCATGTTTTTATTAAATGCGGGTACTGGATTTAAAACCCTGATACCCAATTTTTCAAAACCGTATCCGAGCCAGATGAGCCCGGGTTTGATGATGCAGGTACCAACCTAGATTTATTCCGGGTTGGGTTTATCTGGCCCATATGAACAGTGCTATTTAGAAGGGCAGATGCATTACGGGGGGGTGGCACAAGTCCCTCCCACCTTTGGCCACCTTACCTTTCGTCTAGTGGGCCTTGGCCTTGGGCTACCTTGCCCCCCTTGTCAGGTGAGCCGCGGGTCCCACAGCAGGCTTGGGTATGGGGTTATTGGATGCCCTGGTCCGGGCCACTTGGCTCCCGCCCTTTTCCCCTTACACCACTAGTAAGTACGTTGAGCAACCATGGAATAAATAAATCACTATAATACACATGGCACCACCCTTTTTGAAAACTTATCAATTAAAAATCTATTGTCTATTATGAAACATTATTCTTCATCCTTGTATTTATTATTTCTAGTGACACAATATCTTTTACCACTGAAAATTATAAAATTTAAAATAATTGAGTATCAACGGTAACATCTACCCTTGTTACTAAATTAATATAATATTCTTACAATCGTGATTGATGCTAACATTACGCAAATGTTACTAGTGGGTGTTTTGGTATTTCTACTCTTTAATGTTATTAACCCTCAAAGTAAAAATTGACCGAAGAAGAAAGTAGAAAGTTAGGTGGATACAAGACACCTCCATATATGCAAATCACCTTCCTTTGACCAGAAAAAATCATTGGACACAACTGGAAACAGCTACCTATGCAGTTTCGAATAGGGAAAGTAAAAAGGACCGGAAGCTCTCTTGAGAGAGAGAAGAGTGGGGAAAGATACACAAGACTTGAGAAAGCTTGAAGAAGAATGAAACATGCCATTCTTCTTTCGTTTTGTTCACTGAAAAAAGTCTCCAATTATGAACACAGAGAAAGCATAACAAGAAAATCTTGCATTTCTGTAATAGTAATTAGTACATCTTCTCAAGGAGGAACAGAACAAAAAACTCTTCAGGACAAAAATAAAAATTGAAGAAAACAAAACGGCTAAATTCTACAAAACAGCTTCAATCAAAGCCACAAGGCCCCGGCATCTTTCAATATAGGAACCAATTCTCCAGATATATGAGTAGCCATAACTCGATCCAATCCTCCGAACAAACTCCCGCCAATAAACACTGCCGGAAACTGCAGTACTTTACCATCTTTTCCTGTATTGCTGAGGGTCTCCAATTCCTTCACAACCCCAATTTCATCCTTCTCATCAACCTCGTAAACGGCAGGATTCACTCCTAGGCCTAAAAGCAAGCGCTTCACGACATGGCTCATGCAGCATCCGCGCCTTGCAAAGACTATGACTGCGTTCTCTGATACCATGTTGAGCATATCGTCTCCTTCCCTCAGAACCACTTTGGGCGGCGACACAAGGGGGTTGCCGTCGACTTTGAGGGAAAATGATTGCTGGGCTTTTGTATGGATTGGTGGCCATGACTTGTAAGGAATTGCTTGCTGCATAGCGACGAGAGAGAGAGAGATAGAGAGAGAGAGAGTGTTTGTTATGATGGTGTGGGTAAGGACTATGGAGGTTATGGCCGGAAGAGTAGTGAATATAAATAGTGGGGGGGATGACTTGTAAGAGTCGTACGTCAATGGCAGCTGGGGCCTTTGGTTACGCGCTGTAATATGTCATTTTGGCTGTGGCTGACGTTTTCTTTTGGGCCACTCTTAATGCGCTCAAGATATTTAAATTTAAAATATAGATTCATCCATCCTATATTATCTATTTTTTTGTGAGTCCATTTCTTCTTTAATATCACTAAATAATGACAACATGATAGCATAAAAAAAGACATATTCCATTTCCATGAACCTATTTCTTTTGAAATATCATTTAAGTAATTAGGTTAGTTGTGTCTCATATGTTTTTAGATAAATTCTTTCACTCGCAAGCCAACGAGAAAGATAAGTCATTCATGTTATTAATACAATACGAAAAATTCTATTTATAAGTCGATGTAATAAAATATTTATATAATATAATTTGATTTAGAATATATATTTTAAAATTTAAATTTTATAATTTAATTCTTATTATTTAAATAATATAGATGATGTGCGCTCTATACATATACTTGAGAAGAAAATAACTTATAATATTATTTGATTTGTAAAACTTATAATTCTCTTCCATATCAATTTTTATATTGCCAGTAATATAGAAGTTGAGTCTTCTATATTGTTTTATAATTATAATTTTTCTTTTTACATTGGATTTGTTTTTAATTCTGGAATTGAGAATTTATGTCATTAAGCTCCAAAAGTAAAAAATACGTTATTTTATTAAATAAAAAAAATATGCATTTTAAAAACTAACAAATAGTCATTTGAAAACTAGTTATATATTATTTTTTAGAAGAGTAACCCTAAGTGTTGTTGTGGAATGTTAAGTTTTGTATAATTATTTTAAAAAGGAGTGAAGTTTACTGTTAAAAATATAATTCTTTATTATATAAATTTCGTATTTATATTCTTTTAAAAAAATTACGTAATAATTACACAATTCAAAACTGGAAATACTAAATATCATCTTTCTTTTTTGAGTGGCGTTACTTATACATCATTAGATCAATAGTATTTCAGTAATGCCGCTTATGTGGCATATATGTATTGGTTCAATTGGACGTAAAGATTTGATTTTTCTCCGTTCTAATTTTCTTTAATAATTAATGCATGATTGTCACATTGATGATGATTTGCGAGTGTTATTACAAATATAATGATTTTTAATTTGAAGTGCTTAACTGGATGATGACGTGTGCCCAATGTTTGCAAAAAAAAGTTAGAATTGGTCCATCCGAATGTTGAATGCATGCATGTATGTATGATGGCTCTTTCTAAAGCTCCTTGTTCAAATTCTCTTAAGATGGGGGAATGATCATCTAGATGCAGCACGGGTGTGACGTAAATTTCAGTCATGAAATCATCATCATCATAAATTTGGTGTGATGTCACGACTCACGAAGGGCCCGGCCACGTGGCAGGATAAGTCCGACCATTCGCATGACCTCCTCAATCACGTCACCAGACCAAAAATCTGCGGACCCAACCATAAGATAACAAGAGTAATAGTGACGCACCAATCATCTATCCCCACAGGCCACCTATATACACCGTCCCTCTCGTATTGCCTTCAAGTCTAGCTAATGGATTTTTTCATTTTCGGAGACCAATATTATTACGAATTTGAATTATTTGGGCTGTGTACGAGCGTTTACACTATTAACAGTATATTATTTATAAATATTTAACTATTATTTATAAATTATTTTATTATTATTTAAAAATTATTTTATAAGTATTTATAAATAATTTAAAATATTCTTAACATCCAAACTTATCCGTAAATTTCTTATCAAAATTTCAAGATATAGAGTTGGTGGTGTATTTATAGAGTGAATTTTGGGAGGTAAATTTCTAAAAATTTCTGAATAATAATTAAATAATTTGTTAATAGTATTGGAATTTTTTAAATTAAAATATTTATGAGATTTTAGAAAGTGATAGAAACTATTGAATAATAATATTATAAAATTAAAATATTATTTTTTAATATTATTTTTATTTTAGAATTTACAAAAATTGTATTATTGTTTGTGTATTATTTGAAAGTTTGAAAAAATTATAATGATTAAATAATTATTAGATGAAAAGTTGAAGATTTAATATCACAAAATATTTATGTTTTAGTGATATTTAAATGTTAAGATAAGATGAGATGAATTTAATGGATAAAGATACTATTTATGGTGAGACCCATTATATTTATAAGAATATTTAAAGTACTAATTTTTTTTATATAAGAATTCTACACCAACATGAATGTATTTGATGCGTCAATAAATTAAAAAAATTTGTAGATTGTCTATTAGACTATAAAGAACATAACAAGATAAAAATTTTAAAAATAGATGGAAGGGCTACATCTACTATTAGTATAAAACTGTCGCTTTCTGATTATTTGTTACCATGTCGCTTACTCGGGAATAAAATAAAAAACTGTTAGGTATTGATTGGTAAAATGGCCCCTGCACGCATCATCATTAAGCATGCATCATAATCTTGTAAAACCACTACATTGACCATAGTTATTACTTTTTTGAAAAAAAAATAAAAATGTTATGAACAGTTATTTTTCTATATTTTTTATACATTCCAGTAATATAATTAGTTGCGTCACTTTTTTAATATAAAATAATTATTTTGACCTATTATATCAGTAAAGTGTGTAAAAAATATGTAAAAATGACTGTATATAATATACCTCTTTTTTAAAATAAAAATTCCCTTAAATATTTAATTGCAATCTACATGGAAAAAAAATCACTTGTTTCAGTAATTAATTATCTTTGAATTTTGAAATATATTTTTTTGAAACAACCACCATTCCATTAAGACAGGGGAAGGGAAGATACACGAATACAAGAGGGGCTATAGACCATAACAGCCGAATTCCCACCTAGCTTAAGAGAATCCTTAGCCAGTTTATGAGCCATTTGATTTCCACTTCTCCTAACAAAACTCATGGACCAATGGCTTAAACTAGAAAGCAATAAGAAAGTGTCATACATAACCATGCCCACCCTATCCCATCTCTCAACATGTTGGTTAATGCCTTTCACACTCTGTAAGTTATCCCCTTCTAGGATGACAGATCTGTACTCTAGTTCCTTAGCCAAGGAAGCCGCATGAAAAGCTCCTAAAGCTTCAGCCAAAAGGGGGTCAGGAATGCTGGGAATATGAAGCTGTTTAGTGACTAAAACAATGCCCTCATGGTCTCGGGCCACCAGACCAATTCCAATACGATCTTGGGACACATCCACAGCAGCATCCCAGTTAATTTTGATGGAAACTGGAGAGGGTGGAGACCAAACAGAGGCATGAGCAGGTGGTGCAAGAGTGGTAGCTTTCCTATTACCTTGGGCCTCCTTATAAAATGCTAGAGATTGAGCAGCTTGTTTCACCACTAGATTGGGATGCATAAAAGATCCCTCAAAAATCAGTTTGTTCCTCCTGAGCCAAATGTTCCTGGCAATGACTGAAAACAAATCCATCAAAGGTTGAGCACACTGATTGCTGAGGAGCTCGAGAAGTTCCTTGAAACTGTCAACCCTTAGAGAGCTTTTTTGGAAAATAATGTGGCCTTGACTCCAAACATCCATGGCTGAGCTACAGTTCCAAAGAGCATGAGTGGTGGATTCCTCTTCTAAACAACAGATAGGACAGATAGGCGAGTCCACAATCTTTTTCTTGAAAAGATTGAGTTTTGTGGGGAGAGCTTCTAGACATGCTCGCCACAAGAAGGTTTTGGTAGCATTAGGGACCTGCAAATTCC
Organism: Carya cathayensis; assembly: GCA_011037825.1. Lineage (NCBI taxonomy): Eukaryota > Viridiplantae > Streptophyta > Magnoliopsida > Fagales > Juglandaceae > Carya > Carya cathayensis. The sequence goes on from QGSO01000576.1 coordinate 205,167, forward strand.
ACAAACCAGTCCAGTCCCTCTGTCTAAGCAGCCCTCTAGAAGATTGTCCTTTGATCTGTTCAAGATGCTCCTTATGAAAATGATAGGCACTCTTAACAGTAAAGGAACCATCCTTGGAGCCTAACCAGATCAATTTATCCACTGCACCCGAGGAGCTAATAGGAATTCTCAGGATCACTTCAGCTAGCTCAGAGCCAAAGACTTCTGTGATCAAACCTCTATCCCATTGCTTAGTTTCATTATGAATGAAACTTGCTACTTTTTCATCCTCCTGCAGAATTTGAACTAGTACTTGGACTTTATAACTTGTAGGTTGTGGCAACCACCTATCCTGCCATATTCTGGTGTTATGGCCATCACCAATACGCCAGATGGAGCCTTTTTCTATCAAGCCAATTGCAGCACAAAAACTTCTCCAAATAAAAGATGGCCTGTTCCCCAACCTGGCTTGCAGGAAGTCAACATTAGGAAAATACTTCAATTTTAGGACTTGTGCAGCAAGGGAGTTGGGTTGTTGGATGATTCTCCACCCTTGCTTTGCCAAGAGAGCTAGATTAAAACTCTCAAGATCTCTAAAGCCCAAGCCACCTGCAGCTTTCGATCTTCCCATCTGACCCCAAGAAACCCAATGCACCCTTTTTTCATTTTGAAGATGGCCCCACCAAAAATGATTCATAATTTTGTTGACTTCACTCAAAAGGGATTTAGGCAGTTTAAAGACCCCCATGCAATAGGTTGGAAGGGCTTGAATCACAGCCTTAAGGAGAATCTCCTTTCCTGCCTAGGAGAGGAACTTGTTTTTCCAGTTACTGATCTTCCCTCTGATTCTATCAATGATATCCTTAAATGCAGCATGCTTGGATCTACCAATAAGAGTTGGTAATCCGAGGTACTTTTCATAACAAGAAGAAGACCTAGTCTCAGCCAGGTTCAATATGTATTCTTTTGTAGTTGCCTTTGTGTTGGGGCTGAAGAAAATAGAGGTCTTGGTCTTGTTGAGTTTCTGCCCAGAGGCTTCTTCATAAAGGTTTAGCAAACCATGTATAGATGACCATTCTCTTGCATTGGCTCTGCAGAAAACCAAGCTATCATCAGCAAAAAATAGGTGATTGATGCTGAGCTTCCCCCTGCAAATAGGAAATCCGTGGATCATCTTGGTGCTTTCAGCATGATTCATCAAACTACTATGCACCTCAGCCACCAAAATGAAAAGATAAGGGGAGAGAGGATCTCCCTGTCTGATTCGATCCTCTAGTTGGTATAAATTTGCAATGAGAACTACCATTAATAAGGAGAGTATAAGAAACGGTAGTTACACACTGCATGATCAAGTTAATCCATCTGTTGCTGAAACCCATCTTACCCATGACCTGCCTCAAGAAAACCCACTCCACTCTATCATAGGCCTTGCTCATGTCGAGCTTTATAGCCATGTATCCTTGCTTCCCTTTGCCTTTGGTTGTCATAGAATGAAGAGTTTCGAAAGCCACAATAACATTGTCAATGATCATCCTGCCTTGAATAAAAGCACTTTGGGTGGGAGAAATAATAGTAGGGAGAATCTGTTTAAGCCTATTAGAGAGAACTTTAGACACCACCTTATAAATAACATTGCAGAGAGAGATGGGCCTAAAATCCAGGACAGTTTGGGGGTTTTTGGAATTAAAACAATGAATGTGTCATTGATAGCTGAAATATCGCCATTACCATTTAAGATTTCCAAGACAGCTTCAGTGAGGTCATTTCCAACCACATCCCAGTGAGATTGATAGAACAAAGCAGGATATCCATCAGGACCAGGAGAGGCCATGGGATTCATATGGAACAATGCAGCCTTTACCTCTTCAGTTGAGAACTGTTTGGTAAGTTTGTCATTCATCTCCCTGTCTACTCGAGGGTGGATTTGGCTCAAGCATGCCTCAATACCCCTTGAATTTGCTGATGTGAAGAGATCTTGGAAATACTGGGAAAACAAGTCAGAAATCTCTCCCAAGTCAGTTGTAGAACTTCCATCCATTCTCATAATCTTATTAATCCCATTGTTCTTCCTCCTCTGATTGGCACATTTATGGAAGAATTTAAAGTTTCTGTCACCATCTCTCAACCACAACTGTTTTGCTCTCTGTTGCCATTTCAGGTTCTCTTCCAAGATGTGATATTTTTATTGAATAAAAATAATAAAAGACAATCGTATCCTCCTGATAAATAATTACTAAGTACAAATCTTTTACACTTTTTTAAAAGACAATCATATCGTATTTTAGAAAGTTATAAAAAAATATTAAATGTTTGTAGAATTTATTTTTTAATAAAAACTCTGTACAAAACTTATTTATTTAAGATTTGTTCTGAGCACGTCTCTCTATACGACGTTATTTCTTAAAAAATGAACGAAGAAGAGGGATCTGGGTCCCCTCCTAGGAATTGATGTATGTGAGTGCAAATTAGAGGGTTCCTTTCGGCTGTGTCTCAGTTGCACATGAAGAGATGCTTTCTTTCCCCCCAACAAAAGTATTGGTAGTTGAAGCTCTCTTAACATATCATCACCTGTTTTCTTTTATTTTTACTTGAATTTATCTAATTTATAAATAGTTCCTACCGTTAATCTTTTTTTTTTTTTTAATCTAATTTATAGACATTGCAGCCTTATTTACTTTTAGGATTGATTGTTTTCAAGATTCTATTTTAGGGGATAATTGGAGAATGAGATGAGATGATAAATCTGTTAATAGTAATAAAATAGTTTATGAATAATTAATATGAACCCGAGGAATTGGAATCCTTTGAACCCACAATCAATTTAAAAACTCACCCAATAAAGTGGAAGTCAAGTTAATAGGTGGAGAATTTAGACCTATTGAAAACTCGATTAAAAATGCTTATTTTATTAGTTTAGAATAATTGTGTTTATTATGAGAAGGACTGTGACGCCCCCAAATCCCCACGTCCTCACACGGGGAGTTCGGGACGTCCGGATGGTGACAACCCGGGTCACCAACATTATGGAGGTTTTCTCTTTATTTAATCTTTGGCCCAAGGCAAGCTCATAGGTGTCTAGCACATGGATTAGTCTACTCCACTCCAAGGGGTTGGCTTTACAAAAAAGGAGACTGTCATCAGCAAAAAATAGGTGGCTTACACGCAGCTGGTTGTGAGCCATAGGAATACCTGTGATTGCACCTGAAAATTCTGCAGCTCTGAGGAGGCAACATAGTGCTTCAGCACACAAATTGAGAAGATAGGGTGATAGTGGATCACCCTGTCTAATTCCTCGAGATGGGCTGAATGGTTCTTGATGAATTCCATTGATTAGAAGGGAGTAGGATACTGAAGAGACACACCTCATGATAGCCTTAATCCACTGATGATCAAACCCATTTTACCCATGACTGCTGCCAAGAAATCCATTCAATCTGTCTATGCCTTGTCATGTCCAGTTTCAATGCCATATACCCCTCCTTACCTCTCAATCTTCCTTGCATTGTGTGTAGTGCTTCAAAAGCCACTATGACATTGTCTGTTATTAGTCTCCCGGGTATAAAGGCACTTTGGGATTGGGATATCACAGTAGGAAGTAGCTTCTTGAGCCTGTTAGCTAGTACTTTAGCAAGGATTTTGTAGCTTACATTACATAGCCTAATGGGCCTAAACTCTGTGACCTTTGTGGGTTCTGTACCTTTGGGATCAATGCTATAAGAGTGGCATTGAAATCTTGAGGCCATTCACTACATTGGAAAGCCTCTTTTACTGTTGCACAGACTCCTGGACCTACTACATCCCAATGGTCTTGATAGAAGATGGCTGGAAAACCATCTGGACCCGGGGAGCCCAAACCATTCATGTGAAAAATGGCTTGCTCTACTTCCACTTGATCAATACTTTTGACCAACGAGGCATTCATAACTGTTGTAATGGAAGGGGTGATATGTTGGAGGCAGTCTTCTATTCTTTCGGGTTGTGAGGTTGAGAACAGTTTCTGAAAAAAATTCTGGAACAGATGGTTCACTTCTTCTGGTGTGGAGGCAGTTCTTCCTTCCTCATCTGAGACTCTGATATGTGATTGTTCTTCCTCCTCTGGTTAGCACACTTATGGAAGAAACTTGTATTTCTGTCCCCCTTTTCAAGCCATTGTTGTTTAGCCCGCTGCTTCCACCTCGTATCCTCCTCTTCAAGTAAACCATCTATCTCCTGTTTCAGTTTACTTATAGTCTCATTTGCCTCACCAGAATTGGACTCTTGAAGCAGCTTTAGCTGTTGCATTCTAGCTGAAATCAGACCTCTTTGTTTCTTAAAATTAACTTGATTCCATGCCTGAAGTTGCTGTCTACACCTCTGTAGCCCTGTTGTGACTTTTTCCATGCTAATCAGAGGTTGTTGAGAGTGACCCCAGGCTCTAGCTATCATGGCATGGCACTCATCTCTCCTGCCCCAGGTAGCTTCATATCTGAATGGCTTGCTCCTGGATCGAATTCTTTCCTCTAAACTTGTATGCAGAATAATAGGACTGTGATCTGAACTATGAGCAGCTAGGGAATACACCACACTGTCGTCAAAGAGGCTGAACCATTTCTGATTCCCAAAGTCCCTGTCTAATTTTTCCTTTGTGAATAAACTGCCCTCTCTTCTATTGCTCCAAGTAAAGACATCTCCCTTAAATTGCACCTCACTTAAACCACACGTTTCAATTGCCTCTCTAAAGTTCTCCATCTATCTATATGGCCTATCCGCAGCACCTTGCTTCTCCTTTTGATGAAGGATTTCATTAAAGTCACCTATGCACAACCATGCTTCTTCACCATGTGGTTTCAGAAGTTTAAGAAGATCCCAACTACCCTTCCTTTTCGAGGTTTCAGGGCTGCCATAGAAACCCGTGAGAACTAGTTTATCTACTGAGCATTTTTCTTAATGGATAGAGATATGTGGCTGCTGGTGTATGTTTGAGAGGTCCACATCCATGTTCTCCTTCCAGAGAAAAGCCAAACCTCCCCTCAGCCTCTACTGTCCACGACAAAGCTGTGCTGGAAACCAATCTGTCTTCTAACCATTTCCACTTTGTTTCTGCTGCACTTAGTTTCCATGAGGAAAACTAAGTCCGGGCCCTTGTCCTTCACCAAGTGGTGAAGCTCAAGAACTATTCGAGGGTTCCCAAGCCCTCGGCAGTTCCAGCTGATGCAATTCATGGGACTTGGTGGGGCTACATAGCAGCCTCCACCTTAGAGTTGGAATGGAGCCTTTTGATGCATCCATTTTGTGTTTTTGATTTTTTAGGTTCATTCAGGTTTGTTATATCCCCCAGAGCTTGCTGTGAGCTTCTTTTGAGAGTATTTCTGGTAATACCAGTGGGCTCTATTTGGTTCGTGGGGGTTGGGTCCCTTGCTTTTCTTTTCCAGCTTGCCTTCCTTGTGGTAATGGGGGTTGAGGTTTGGTTTGGTTGAGGCTGGCTTGTCACTTGTTGGGAGGATTTGACTGTTTTAGGTAAGTTTGGTTGGGCCTTTTTCTGTTTTAGTTCTATAGTGATTGGCACGTGGTCCATTTCCATACCTGGACAGATTTCATTTTGGGGGGTTGTTGGTTTCGACCCTATGTGTAGATCAGTTTATACAGTACAGTTTTGAGAAAAAAGACAGGAGTTGTTAGGGATTACTATAAGTACCTCATCTCCTGGCTTGTGACCCCTTTGACTTTCCTTCTGACTTGGACATCCTTTTGACAGGTTATGCCTCGAAACTGGGAGCTCTAGACTTAGCTCTCTAGCCTTTTCCTGATGAGACACCCTAGTGTATTGCCCGCTGTCTGCTTCCTTGTTACTGTGCTCTTCGTTCCCCTTGGTTCTGGTTTGATGCTAGTGCTTGTCTTCTTGACTAGGGGGTGCCGAGCCTCCTTTGTAGTGCTTGGTTGCCATGGTATGGAATTTTGGTGGAGCTGCTCGTAACCAGGCACCATATTGTGAAGGGAGATCAGGTTGAAACTGGTTACTATACCTTTGGTTTTGGCACCCTCTCGCCTGGTGTTTTATAACCCCACAACTGAAGTAAAAGTTTTGTAATCTTTCATATTTGAAGGCAACCCAGACCTTTTGCTCCCCAGATTGTATCCATCTTCCTCTGGCCAAAGGTTTTGTGAGGTCAACTTCTACCTGCACTCTCAAGCACCTTCCCCAACCTTGCCCATCCCTGTCTACTTCCACTATCAGAACATTTCCAATACCAGTAGCAATCTAGTTTCCATACGTCTCATTCATCCTAGCCAAAGGTAGATTGTGTAGTTGAACCCAGAAGGACTCATAAGTGAAGCTAGTTCCACTAGGTGAAAGGTTGCTATCTACATCTTGGATGGCTATAAGGCTTCTGTCAAAAGTCCATGGTCTCCCTTGGAGGATTTTCCTTTTGTCAGTTGCATTTTGGAACTCCATGATGAAGCTTTTCTCGCCTATTTCAGTGAAGGACATGTCTGCTTCCACTTTCCACACTTGTTGCATTGTTGTACGAAAAGCTTCTTTGTTAAAACTTCTATAACTGATGACCATCGCCATTAGACAATTCTCCCCTCTTTCTGCAGTTGCTTGTAGTGCTTCATCTGATAGCTTAATCAAATCTTCTTCATTTGCCGTGAGGTTCAGGCCTTCCCATAGTTTTGTGAGATCTTCATCTCCCATACTTGTGGGCTACCTGGACAGGTGTGTTTATCTTGTGAAAGCTGTGAGAAACTAGGACGGTGTACTACAACACTCGACCAAAAACTAGAAACTGTCTTTAATGAAGGGGTTGCACAATGCTGTGAATTTTGAGTTGGTGAAAAAAAGCTCTCAGTGAGACTGAGAGACTAACTCTTTGTAGCAGGGACAAAGAAACAAACACCTTACACTCTCATATTCTCAGAGTAGAGAGAGAAGGACCCATATCTTGTAACAACGACATCATCTTTTGAATGGACTCTGTTTTGCTTTTTGACATAATCAAAGTTGCAATAACCTACACTAAGCCAAAATGTTAATGAAAATACAGCTCGAAAATGTCAAGTATAATTAGACAAACTTTGCAAATTTTTTGGCTGGACACGACCCAAAATATGGCACCAACTCTATGCAACCATTTATCATGCTTTTAAGGTGAATAAATATACAACAAGGAAGAGTGAGGTTTCACTGCTTACAAGTCAATTAGGCCAGGCATGACAACAGCCTCCCCACAAAGTTTTGAACAACTTATTTGGCACATTCTTTTTCATCACAGTGTAAGCAAGCTATAAAATTCCAACACCACAATAACAATACCCACTGAAGGCAATATCAATAACAGTTCTCTCTTATCTACTCAAAGCCACATAAGGAATCTCACACAACTGAACATTTGAATGGACTCTGTTTTGCTTTTTGACATAATCAAAGTTGCAGTAACTTACACTAAGCCAAATTTTTAATGAAAATACAGCTCGAAAATGTCAAGTATAATTAGACAAACTTTGCAAATTCTTTGGCTGGACACAACCCAAAATACAGCACCAACTCTATGCAACCTTTTATTATGCTTTCAAGTTGAAGAAATATACAACAAGGAAGAGAGAGGTTTCACTGCTTACAAGTCAATCAGGCCAGGCATGACAACAGCCTCCCCACAAAAAGTTTTGAACAACTTATTTGGCACATTATTTTCATCACAGTGTAAGCAAGCTATAAAGTTCCAACACCACAATAACAATACTCACTCATGGCAATATCAATAACAGTTCACTCTGATCTACTCGAAGCCACATAAGGAATCTCATCTACTCGAAGTCACATAAATCCCAAATCAATAAAGTAATAAACGCCAAAAAACCCCAAAAAAAATTGCTTCTTACATTCAAACATTCTCATCAAAACAGACCCAAATAAATAAAGTAATAAAAGGAAAAAAACCCTAAAAGATTTGAAGAAGGATGCAACAAATGCAACAGATCTAAACTGAACAAAAGCTACATAGACCCAAATCGGAATAAAATAGAACCAAATTGTAGAGAACAAACCTTTGTGGCCACTCGCTAGGGTTTAGTGTGTGATAGAGAGAGAGAGGGAGAGAGAAAGTAGATTTGGAGATGAGAGTGGTTCGAGGGAGGGGGGGCACAAGAGAGATAGAAAGAGAGAGTCTAGAGAATGGAGATGAGTTTCATTCCTGCAGGGAGGGGCGCTAGGGCTTCTAAAGGATAAGCCATGTTTTTATTAAATGCGGGTACTGGATTTAAAACCCTGATACCCAATTTTTCAAAACCGTATCCGAGCCAGATGAGCCCGGGTTTGATGATGCAGGTACCAACCTAGATTTATTCCGGGTTGGGTTTATCTGGCCCATATGAACAGTGCTATTTAGAAGGGCAGATGCATTACGGGGGGGTGGCACAAGTCCCTCCCACCTTTGGCCACCTTACCTTTCGTCTAGTGGGCCTTGGCCTTGGGCTACCTTGCCCCCCTTGTCAGGTGAGCCGCGGGTCCCACAGCAGGCTTGGGTATGGGGTTATTGGATGCCCTGGTCCGGGCCACTTGGCTCCCGCCCTTTTCCCCTTACACCACTAGTAAGTACGTTGAGCAACCATGGAATAAATAAATCACTATAATACACATGGCACCACCCTTTTTGAAAACTTATCAATTAAAAATCTATTGTCTATTATGAAACATTATTCTTCATCCTTGTATTTATTATTTCTAGTGACACAATATCTTTTACCACTGAAAATTATAAAATTTAAAATAATTGAGTATCAACGGTAACATCTACCCTTGTTACTAAATTAATATAATATTCTTACAATCGTGATTGATGCTAACATTACGCAAATGTTACTAGTGGGTGTTTTGGTATTTCTACTCTTTAATGTTATTAACCCTCAAAGTAAAAATTGACCGAAGAAGAAAGTAGAAAGTTAGGTGGATACAAGACACCTCCATATATGCAAATCACCTTCCTTTGACCAGAAAAAATCATTGGACACAACTGGAAACAGCTACCTATGCAGTTTCGAATAGGGAAAGTAAAAAGGACCGGAAGCTCTCTTGAGAGAGAGAAGAGTGGGGAAAGATACACAAGACTTGAGAAAGCTTGAAGAAGAATGAAACATGCCATTCTTCTTTCGTTTTGTTCACTGAAAAAAGTCTCCAATTATGAACACAGAGAAAGCATAACAAGAAAATCTTGCATTTCTGTAATAGTAATTAGTACATCTTCTCAAGGAGGAACAGAACAAAAAACTCTTCAGGACAAAAATAAAAATTGAAGAAAACAAAACGGCTAAATTCTACAAAACAGCTTCAATCAAAGCCACAAGGCCCCGGCATCTTTCAATATAGGAACCAATTCTCCAGATATATGAGTAGCCATAACTCGATCCAATCCTCCGAACAAACTCCCGCCAATAAACACTGCCGGAAACTGCAGTACTTTACCATCTTTTCCTGTATTGCTGAGGGTCTCCAATTCCTTCACAACCCCAATTTCATCCTTCTCATCAACCTCGTAAACGGCAGGATTCACTCCTAGGCCTAAAAGCAAGCGCTTCACGACATGGCTCATGCAGCATCCGCGCCTTGCAAAGACTATGACTGCGTTCTCTGATACCATGTTGAGCATATCGTCTCCTTCCCTCAGAACCACTTTGGGCGGCGACACAAGGGGGTTGCCGTCGACTTTGAGGGAAAATGATTGCTGGGCTTTTGTATGGATTGGTGGCCATGACTTGTAAGGAATTGCTTGCTGCATAGCGACGAGAGAGAGAGAGATAGAGAGAGAGAGAGTGTTTGTTATGATGGTGTGGGTAAGGACTATGGAGGTTATGGCCGGAAGAGTAGTGAATATAAATAGTGGGGGGGATGACTTGTAAGAGTCGTACGTCAATGGCAGCTGGGGCCTTTGGTTACGCGCTGTAATATGTCATTTTGGCTGTGGCTGACGTTTTCTTTTGGGCCACTCTTAATGCGCTCAAGATATTTAAATTTAAAATATAGATTCATCCATCCTATATTATCTATTTTTTTGTGAGTCCATTTCTTCTTTAATATCACTAAATAATGACAACATGATAGCATAAAAAAAGACATATTCCATTTCCATGAACCTATTTCTTTTGAAATATCATTTAAGTAATTAGGTTAGTTGTGTCTCATATGTTTTTAGATAAATTCTTTCACTCGCAAGCCAACGAGAAAGATAAGTCATTCATGTTATTAATACAATACGAAAAATTCTATTTATAAGTCGATGTAATAAAATATTTATATAATATAATTTGATTTAGAATATATATTTTAAAATTTAAATTTTATAATTTAATTCTTATTATTTAAATAATATAGATGATGTGCGCTCTATACATATACTTGAGAAGAAAATAACTTATAATATTATTTGATTTGTAAAACTTATAATTCTCTTCCATATCAATTTTTATATTGCCAGTAATATAGAAGTTGAGTCTTCTATATTGTTTTATAATTATAATTTTTCTTTTTACATTGGATTTGTTTTTAATTCTGGAATTGAGAATTTATGTCATTAAGCTCCAAAAGTAAAAAATACGTTATTTTATTAAATAAAAAAAATATGCATTTTAAAAACTAACAAATAGTCATTTGAAAACTAGTTATATATTATTTTTTAGAAGAGTAACCCTAAGTGTTGTTGTGGAATGTTAAGTTTTGTATAATTATTTTAAAAAGGAGTGAAGTTTACTGTTAAAAATATAATTCTTTATTATATAAATTTCGTATTTATATTCTTTTAAAAAAATTACGTAATAATTACACAATTCAAAACTGGAAATACTAAATATCATCTTTCTTTTTTGAGTGGCGTTACTTATACATCATTAGATCAATAGTATTTCAGTAATGCCGCTTATGTGGCATATATGTATTGGTTCAATTGGACGTAAAGATTTGATTTTTCTCCGTTCTAATTTTCTTTAATAATTAATGCATGATTGTCACATTGATGATGATTTGCGAGTGTTATTACAAATATAATGATTTTTAATTTGAAGTGCTTAACTGGATGATGACGTGTGCCCAATGTTTGCAAAAAAAAGTTAGAATTGGTCCATCCGAATGTTGAATGCATGCATGTATGTATGATGGCTCTTTCTAAAGCTCCTTGTTCAAATTCTCTTAAGATGGGGGAATGATCATCTAGATGCAGCACGGGTGTGACGTAAATTTCAGTCATGAAATCATCATCATCATAAATTTGGTGTGATGTCACGACTCACGAAGGGCCCGGCCACGTGGCAGGATAAGTCCGACCATTCGCATGACCTCCTCAATCACGTCACCAGACCAAAAATCTGCGGACCCAACCATAAGATAACAAGAGTAATAGTGACGCACCAATCATCTATCCCCACAGGCCACCTATATACACCGTCCCTCTCGTATTGCCTTCAAGTCTAGCTAATGGATTTTTTCATTTTCGGAGACCAATATTATTACGAATTTGAATTATTTGGGCTGTGTACGAGCGTTTACACTATTAACAGTATATTATTTATAAATATTTAACTATTATTTATAAATTATTTTATTATTATTTAAAAATTATTTTATAAGTATTTATAAATAATTTAAAATATTCTTAACATCCAAACTTATCCGTAAATTTCTTATCAAAATTTCAAGATATAGAGTTGGTGGTGTATTTATAGAGTGAATTTTGGGAGGTAAATTTCTAAAAATTTCTGAATAATAATTAAATAATTTGTTAATAGTATTGGAATTTTTTAAATTAAAATATTTATGAGATTTTAGAAAGTGATAGAAACTATTGAATAATAATATTATAAAATTAAAATATTATTTTTTAATATTATTTTTATTTTAGAATTTACAAAAATTGTATTATTGTTTGTGTATTATTTGAAAGTTTGAAAAAATTATAATGATTAAATAATTATTAGATGAAAAGTTGAAGATTTAATATCACAAAATATTTATGTTTTAGTGATATTTAAATGTTAAGATAAGATGAGATGAATTTAATGGATAAAGATACTATTTATGGTGAGACCCATTATATTTATAAGAATATTTAAAGTACTAATTTTTTTTATATAAGAATTCTACACCAACATGAATGTATTTGATGCGTCAATAAATTAAAAAAATTTGTAGATTGTCTATTAGACTATAAAGAACATAACAAGATAAAAATTTTAAAAATAGATGGAAGGGCTACATCTACTATTAGTATAAAACTGTCGCTTTCTGATTATTTGTTACCATGTCGCTTACTCGGGAATAAAATAAAAAACTGTTAGGTATTGATTGGTAAAATGGCCCCTGCACGCATCATCATTAAGCATGCATCATAATCTTGTAAAACCACTACATTGACCATAGTTATTACTTTTTTGAAAAAAAAATAAAAATGTTATGAACAGTTATTTTTCTATATTTTTTATACATTCCAGTAATATAATTAGTTGCGTCACTTTTTTAATATAAAATAATTATTTTGACCTATTATATCAGTAAAGTGTGTAAAAAATATGTAAAAATGACTGTATATAATATACCTCTTTTTTAAAATAAAAATTCCCTTAAATATTTAATTGCAATCTACATGGAAAAAAAATCACTTGTTTCAGTAATTAATTATCTTTGAATTTTGAAATATATTTTTTTGAAACAACCACCATTCCATTAAGACAGGGGAAGGGAAGATACACGAATACAAGAGGGGCTATAGACCATAACAGCCGAATTCCCACCTAGCTTAAGAGAATCCTTAGCCAGTTTATGAGCCATTTGATTTCCACTTCTCCTAACAAAACTCATGGACCAATGGCTTAAACTAGAAAGCAATAAGAAAGTGTCATACATAACCATGCCCACCCTATCCCATCTCTCAACATGTTGGTTAATGCCTTTCACACTCTGTAAGTTATCCCCTTCTAGGATGACAGATCTGTACTCTAGTTCCTTAGCCAAGGAAGCCGCATGAAAAGCTCCTAAAGCTTCAGCCAAAAGGGGGTCAGGAATGCTGGGAATATGAAGCTGTTTAGTGACTAAAACAATGCCCTCATGGTCTCGGGCCACCAGACCAATTCCAATACGATCTTGGGACACATCCACAGCAGCATCCCAGTTAATTTTGATGGAAACTGGAGAGGGTGGAGACCAAACAGAGGCATGAGCAGGTGGTGCAAGAGTGGTAGCTTTCCTATTACCTTGGGCCTCCTTATAAAATGCTAGAGATTGAGCAGCTTGTTTCACCACTAGATTGGGATGCATAAAAGATCCCTCAAAAATCAGTTTGTTCCTCCTGAGCCAAATGTTCCTGGCAATGACTGAAAACAAATCCATCAAAGGTTGAGCACACTGATTGCTGAGGAGCTCGAGAAGTTCCTTGAAACTGTCAACCCTTAGAGAGCTTTTTTGGAAAATAATGTGGCCTTGACTCCAAACATCCATGGCTGAGCTACAGTTCCAAAGAGCATGAGTGGTGGATTCCTCTTCTAAACAACAGATAGGACAGATAGGCGAGTCCACAATCTTTTTCTTGAAAAGATTGAGTTTTGTGGGGAGAGCTTCTAGACATGCTCGCCACAAGAAGGTTTTGGTAGCATTAGGGACCTGCAAATTCCACAAACCAGTCCAGTCCCTCTGTCTAAGCAGCCCTCTAGAAGATTGTCCTTTGATCTGTTCAAGATGCTCCTTATGAAAATGATAGGCACTCTTAACAGTGAAGGAACCATCCTTGGAGCCTAACCAGATCAATTTATCCACTGCACCCGAGGAGCTAATAGGAATTCTCGGATCACTTCAGCTAGCTCAGAGCCAAAGACTTCTGTGATCAAACCTCTATCCCATTGCTTAGTTTCATTATGAATGAAACTTGCTACTTTTTCATCCTCCTGCAGAATTTGAACTAGTACTTGGACTTTATAACTTGTAGGTTGTGGCAACCACCTATCCTGCCATATTCTGGTGTTATGGCCATCACCAATACGCCAGATGGAGCCTTTTTCTATCAGGCCAATTGCAGCACAAAAACTTCTCCAAATAAAAGATGGCCTGTTCCCCAACCTGGCTTGCAGGAAGTCAACATAGGAAAATACTTCAATTTTAGGACTTGTGCAGCAAGGGAGTTGGGTTGTTGGATGATTCTCCACCCTTGCTTTGCCAAGAGAGCTAGATTAAAACTCTCAAGATCTCTAAAGCCCAAGCCACCTGCAGCTTTCGATCTTCCCATCTGACCCCAAGAAACCCAATGCACCCTTTTTTCATTTTGAAGATGGCCCCACCAAAAATGATTCATAATTTTGTTGACTTCACTCAAAAGGGATTTAGGCAGTTTAAAGACCCCCATGCAATAGGTTGGAAGGGCTTGAATCACAGCCTTAAGGAGATCTCCTTTCCTGCCTGGAGAGGAACTTGTTTTTCCAGTTACTGATCTTCCCTCTGATTCTATCAATGATATCCTTAAATGCAGCATGCTTGGATCTACCAATAAGAGTGGTAATCCGAGGTACTTTTCATAACAAGAAGAAGACCTAGTCTCAGCCAGGTTCAATATGTATTCTTTTGTAGCTGCCTTTGTGTTGGGGCTGAAGAAAATAGAGGTCTTGGTCTTGTTGAGTTTCTGCCCAGAGGCTTCTTCATAAAGGTTTAGCAAACCATGTATAGATGACCATTCTCTTGCATTGGCTCTGCAGAAAACCAAGCTATCATCAGCAAAAAATAGGTGATTGATGCTGAGCTTCCCCCTGCAAATAGGAAATCTGTGGATCATCTTGGTGCTTTCAGCATGATTCATCAAACTACTAAGCACCTCAGCCACCAAAATGAAGAGATAGGGGGAGAGAGGATCTCCCTGTCTGATTCCTCTAGTTGGTATAAATTTGCAATGAGAACTACCANTCCCATCGACGGGTGTCAAGTGTGTGCAAGCGACACGGTGCACAAGAGAATACGCAGCGGATAGCAAAGTCTAATATTAAGTACCAGAATTTTTTTCTCTTAAATAAAATACAAAGATGTTCAAAAGCACATAATAAAATATTACAAAACATAAGTATTGTTTCAAAGCCAAACATAAAGCATAAACTCCAACTAGAACTCCGGCGGAGCCGCATCCTCGGGCTCAGCCTCCTCCTCCTCCTCGAACACTGCATCAAAATCTACGGTACCAAAAATGGTGCCGCAGGTAAGTAAAATCCAGAACACTACTAGATAAGTATAAATTTGCAATGAGAACTACCATTAATAAGGAGAGAATAAGAAACAGTAGTTACACACTGCATGATCAAGTTAATCCATCTGTTGCTGAAACCCATCTTACCCATGACCTGCCTCAAGAAAACCCACTCCAGTCTATCATAGGCCTTGCTCATGTCGAGCTTTATAGCCATGTATCCTTGCTTCCCTTTGCCTTTGGTTGTCATAGAATGAAGAGTTTCGAAAGCCACAATAACATTGTCCATGATCATCCTGCCTTGAATAAAAGCACTTTGGGTGGGAGAAATAATAGTAGGTAGAATCTGTTTAAGCCTATTAGAGAGAACTTTAGACACCACCTTATAAATAACATTGCAGAGAGAGATGGGCCTAAAATCCAGGACAGTTTGGGGGTTTCTGGTTTTTGGAATTAAAACAATGAATGTGTCATTGATAGCTGAAATATCGCCATTACCATTTAAGATTTCCAAGACAGCTTCAGTGAGGTCATTTCCAACCACATCCCAGTGAGATTGATAGAACAAAGCAGGATATCCGTCAGGGCCAGGAGAGGCCATGGGATTCATATGGAACAAAGCAGCCTTTACCTCTTCAGCTGAGAACTGTTTGGTAAGGTTGTCATTCATCTCCCTATCTACTCGAGGGTGGACCTGGCTCAAGCATGCCTCAATACCCCTTGAATTTGCTGATGTGAAGAGATCTTGGAAATACTGGGAAAACAAGTCAGAAATCTCTCCCAAGTCAGTTGTAGAACTTCCATCCATTCTCATAAGCTTATTAATCCCATTGTTCTTCCTCCTCTGATTGGCACATTTATGGAAGAATTTAGAGTTTCTGTCACCATCTCTCAACCACAACTGTTTTGCTCTCTGTTGCCATTTCAGGTTCTCTTCCTCAAGGGATTTGTCAATATCCTTCTGAAGCACCCTTATAGCTGCAGAGTTCGAGCCAGTGTTTGAGTCTTGCAACTTCAACAGGAGGTTCAATTGGCCTTGGATGTCCCTCCTTTTTTTCCCCAGACTTGAGCTCCAGTGCTTTAAGGATTCCTTGCATCTATTTAGTTTCCTCAGGATTGAATGCATCTTTAGACCCTGGACTGTATCCTGTGATGACCAGGTAGATTTAACAATGCTGTTGCATGCTTCATGTACATTCCAACTAGCTTCAAATCTGAAAATCTTCTCCCTTCTAGTCTCAAAACATAAAGCCCTCATACCTCTCTTTCTAGCATTAACCAATAAAGGACTGTGATCAGAAGTTTGGGCAGCAAGTACCTTGATACTGCATTCACAGAACAGATTAGACCACATCAAATTGCCCATAGCCCGATCCAATCTTTCTTTAATAAACTGACCTCCCTCTCTATTATTGCACCAGGTATACTTTGAACCTTCAAAGCCAAGGTCACTAAGGCCACACCAGTCCATAGACATTCTGAAGGCTTCCAATTGAGAATAAGGTCTGCTAGCTGCTCCTACCTTCTCATGGTGATGCATTATCTCATTGAAATCTCCCAAACAGAGCCATGGTTTGTCCTCCACTGGCTTGATCAACCTCATTAAGTTCCAACTTTCCCCTTTCTTAGATGTTTCGGGAAAGCCATAAAAACCAGTGATTAAAAGCTGCTGGGAAGAATCCTCTTGAGAAAGAACCATAGAAATATGATTATTAGAGTAGTTCTCTAAAGAGAAGTCCATATTGCTTTTCCAAAGAAAAGCTAAGCCACCACTGGGACCTTTGCTTTCTACCACAAAACTACAATCAAAAAGAAGATTGTTCCTCACATCCTCAACCCTTTTCCTACCACACTTAGTTTCCATTAAAAAAATGAAATCGGGGAACTTTGACCTCACTAAGAGGTTTAATTCTCGAACTGTACGGGGGTTCCCAAGCCCCCTACAGTTCCAACTAAGGCCAATCATAGTTGTTGGCGGGGCTGCTCAACAGCCTCCACCAGGATAGTTTCCTCACTTAAAACAGGTGATTCTTTAATGCCCTTATGTTTTTTCACTTTATTATCCGTGGCTATTTGAGAGTTTGGTTCCCTTTTCTTATTGCCTCTTCTACTGGGATTTATGACCATAGAGATAGAATGATTTACCTCTCTAGCCTTTCTTTTCCAAGTGGCCCCTTTTTGTCTAGTCACTACTCCCACAACACTTGGCTCAAACACTTCTTTCTTAACTTTATCTTGTACCTGACCCCTATTCGAGTCAACTGGGATACTAATAACTTCTGGAGGGGCCAATTCCTGGACAGATGGAAAATTATTGTTAGAATTAAAGGCCTCCACCATAGGAGCAATCGTGGACTCCGATATATGGCCTGTGCCAAGCTTTGAGGGGTCACTTCCTTCCTTAGATTTTCTGCCAACTGAGTTTAAGACTTCTTCCTCACCCTCTTTCTGGTTCATTTTAACTTCACTTTCATGACCATTTGAATACTCTGAGTGTTGCCATTGTTGTTGATTCAATCCACCCTGCCTACCCCCATACTGCTTGCCATCAAAAATCTTTGAGTTCATTGGTTGAGCCCTGATCCATGGGCCAAATTGCAGGGTTTTTGGATCATTGCCTGATATAGGCCCCCTCTGTTGGTTGCATCGTTTACCTTTGTGAGCTATTATGCCACAATGAAAACAGAACGACTGTAACCTTTCATATTTTATGGAGATCCAATGTTTTAAGTTATTCAGTTCCATCCATTTACCACGAAGAAGGGGTTTGTGTAAATCCACTGCTACTCTAACCCGCATGCATTTCCCCCAAGCCACCCCATCAGAGTCTGCATCGACTCTAATGACATGGCCAACCGAGGAGCCCAAGTGCCAACCAACTTCCTCTGTCATCGCCCCCCACGGTAGTCCATGAAGTTGAATCCAGAAGGGTTCAAACCGGAAAGGAATGTCATTTAAGAGAACATCTTCATCAAATTCTAGGAAGGACACCAGGTTTCTATCGAAAAACCATGGCCGTCCCCCTAAGACTTTTTCTTTATCTCCAAGAAACTGAAATTCGATTAGGAATTTGAAATCTCCTAGTTCTTTGAACTTCACCCATCCCTCAAGTTTCCAAATTTGTGACATTGTTACTCTGAAGGCTTCACTATTGATTCCTTTTTCGGTCAGCACTCCTCCAACTATGCAATGTTTGCTACGTGATGCGCTCTCTGTTGATCTAGCAGACTGAATCTTGAGGACTTCACTCTTTGCCGAGGATAAGTTCAATCTTTCCCATCTTTTGGCAAGATCTTCCTCCTCCATGTGAAGGGAGAGAAATAATACTGATGGTGTGGAAAGGACAATGCTCCCAATAGGGAAGACCAGACCACCTTGCACGAGCAAGAGGACTCGAAACCTTACTCTGACTCAGACTCGCGGGAGAGAGACGACAAGGACCTTGAATTTTGAAATATGGAAGGAAAAGGATAGAATTGATTTTGCAATATTGGAGTTCTTCTTCTGGGCTTGATTCCATATAACAAAAATGTTGAATGAATATCCCCTAAATTTGATCTTAAGCATACTCGAAGGTGATTTTTTTTAATCATTAACGCTAACATCTTTTCTAATTAGATGCTGAATCGAGGAAATATTAAGAATCTGCTAAATATAATACGTAAATGCATGCTAATATATAACATTAATACGTTTCATTAAATAAATTGCAAGGACCATAGGGTAGATTATAAGGACCATATGTGTGTGTGTGTGTGTGTGTGTGTGTATTAGCCTTGGGCTCCGACTCCGATGGAGTCGGAATCACCAATTCCGAACTCCAACTCCGATCTGAGACAAAACCGGAAAATCACTCCGACTCCGACTCCGAGTCGTAGTCGGAATCCGACTCCAATCGGAGTTCGGAGTTCCGATCGGAATTCTGATGAATTTCGGTCGGAATCGGGCTCCGACCTCCATCCCCATCTGATTCCGATATATTTGGACCTCATTCGACCAATTCCGAGCCCTAAATAAAAAAAAAAAAAAAAAGATATAATACATATTACATCTTTCAAAACTACTACACAATTGTTCAAAACATTGATAATAGTTTAGACAATCCATTTCAAACATCTTCCAATACAAAAATAAAAACATCTTCAATACAGAGGTGCTCCAAAACATCTTTCAATACATCGTGGTTTGTCGTTGGTGATACCTGAAATTAAATAAAAAGTCACAATCAATAAAAAGAAAAAAAATGATTCAGAAAATTTATTATTGCTAAAAATAAAATTTGACGGCGTATTTTTCACCAATAAAATTTAAAGCGAGTTTATCAACTTAGCCACACTCCAAGTATCAGTCATCAGCAAGTATGCTAGAGTTCACAATTATATCTATGAAATCATAAAAAGTATAAGTTTAATAGATTTATGAAATCATAAAAAGATTTAAATAAATTAATTCAAATACTCAAATAAAGTTACCCAATTCAAGCTTATAGCTATCAGCATCAAAGCCAATTGTATCTAGTCCAATGAGCGTATCACTTAACCAATTCTGTGTGCAAACGAGGGCCTCCACAGTTGACGGTGACAATGAACTCTGGTAAGAATCTAATACTCGACTTCCAGTGCTAAATGCGGACTCAGAGGCAACCGTAGTGATAGGAATGACTAGCACATCTCGGGCAATACAATAAAGGATCTGATACTTGGTGGAATTAACCTTCCACCAAGTTAATAGCTGAAATGCATCGCTAGGTGCCTCGACCTCTTCCATAAAATACCGTTCAATCTCATAAGTACATTGCATAATATTCCTCGTTGCAACGAGTTGATAATATTGATTCACAATATTGTAACCTCGACGTGGTGGATGTAATGAGTCATCTGAGCTACGGTCATCGAAGCGAGGTGTTGGAATCGAGTGTGAGCTGCCCACTGCAGATGAAGGCTGACCACTATTGTTATAGTGGGAACATAAGTCATCAAGATCCCTTTTAAGCGTTGTAATAAACCGTGCAGCCTTCACTGCCCCCATTGTGGAATTTGCCCAAAATTCTATCAAGGCCAACTTATATCGGGGGTCAAGGATCACAGCCACAAAAAGTTATCTATTTATTTTCTCAACATCCCCCAATATTTATCATATTTGGCTTGCATCCTCATAGCCATACCAGATAATAGTCCGCATCGATCAGTACTACCTTCTTGCAAGTATTAGTGAAGCTCTGAAAGCTTGCTAAAGAACAAGTTTGCAGTTGTATATGCGGATCCAGATATCCGCATAGTCATATCATAAAAAACTTGTAAAAATCTCACAAAGTGCCCCACACTAGTCCAGTCATGTGTGTCTGGCGCACCAAGCCCCTTTCCTACAAGCTCCAACAAAGCATACTTAAGCCCCCCATCCTCGACCTCCATCCGCTCGAATGCTCTTTGGTACTTTTGTGCCACATCTAACATAAGGTATGTTGAGTTCCATCGAGTCGGAACATCCAAGCACAATATCTTAGAACATGAAATCCCAAGCTGGCTTGCTATTGCCTTGAACTTGGATAGCCTTTGAGGGGAAGCCCTCACATACCGCACAATGTTGCGAACTCTGGTAATGGAATCATCAACCTCTTTTAACCCTTTCACAACAATCAGGTTGAGGATATGAGCACAACATCGAACATGAATAAATTCGTGGTTGCGGATGACATCAGCTTTCACACTCGTATTCCTCTTGAACCATTCAATTGCAGTGTCATTGGCACTGGCATTGTCAACTGCAATACATAGAACTTTTTGAATTCCCCAATCCTTTAAACAATCATCCATCAGTGCCCCTATTGATGCTCCCTTATGATCAATAATTTCTTTGAACCCAATAATCTGTTTTCTCAAATTCCACTCACTGTCGATGTAGTGTGCTGTGATACACATGTAGGATATGTTCTGTATGGAAGTCCATGTGTCAGTCGTAAATGACACTCTCTGACTAGTGATAGTGAACATCTTCTTCATCTCTGCCTTCTCTTTGGCAAGCTTCTTCATATAATCTCGCATAACCGTGTACCGTGATGACAATGGAAATCGTGGCTCAATAGTCTTAATAAACTTTCGAAAGCCTCTTTTATCGACTGTGGTAAAAGGCATCTCATCTACAATTATCATCTCTGCAAGAATATCCCTCACCAATTTCTCACTGTATTGAGGGATGACCATTTTCTTAATTTGTGTACCATCAGTGGCCGTAGAAGTTTCGTAACTGAGCTTGGTCTGATCAGTGGTCGCCTCTCCCTTCGCCATTTTATATCGCTTGCAACCATTAAGATGAGCTATCAAGATAGATGTGCCTTGCTTCTTTGAATGACATTTACAAGTTGCCCACAGTGGTGACATCTCGCCTGTGGGTTCTCACGATTACCCAGAATCTTGGTGAAATGCTCCCATGTCCAAGATCTTTTTTTAGTAGTTTGTGGCTGAGGTGGCATTGCAGATGGAGGTGGTTCATCCCCAATACCCATCTCCTCATCCTCATTAAACTCATCCTCATCTTCTATGTCTACTGGAAGTGGGAATCGACTACTTGCACAAGAAGTAGCTGCTCTAGAAGTGGGTCTAGATATCGGTGACGGAATTGTGGTCAGTGGATTCCCTTCCGACCTTCCACTAGGTAAAGCCTCCATATCTATCAAAAAAAAAATTAGATAAGAGGCTGCTGCCTTAAATAGTAATAAAATAAAATAAAATAAGTGACATTTGCAAAATAAATAATTCCATGTCAAAAGCATTCAGTAAAAAATGCATTCAAGCAGACATATGCATCTTCCATATCAAAAGCCAAAGCATGACAGTTACCATACCAATCGGAGAAAATAAAAGCCTGCTCACTCTGAAATTTTTCTGAAAAAAAAATTTCAGATAAGATGAGATGAATTTAATGGATAAAGATACTATTTATGGTGAGACCCATTATATTTATAAGAATATTTAAAGTACTAATTTTTTTTATATAAGAATTCTACACCAACATGAATGTATTTGATGCGTCAATAAATTAAAAAAATTTGTAGATTGTCTATTAGACTATAAAGAACATAACAAGATAAAAATTTTAAAAATAGATGGAAGGGCTACATCTACTATTAGTATAAAACTGTCGCTTTCTGATTATTTGTTACCATGTCGCTTACTCGGGAATAAAATAAAAAACTGTTAGGTATTGATTGGTAAAATGGCCCCTGCACGCATCATCATTAAGCATGCATCATAATCTTGTAAAACCACTACATTGACCATAGTTATTACTTTTTTGAAAAAAAAATAAAAATGTTATGAACAGTTATTTTTCTATATTTTTTATACATTCCAGTAATATAATTAGTTGCGTCACTTTTTTAATATAAAATAATTATTTTGACCTATTATATCAGTAAAGTGTGTAAAAAATATGTAAAAATGACTGTATATAATATACCTCTTTTTTAAAATAAAAATTCCCTTAAATATTTAATTGCAATCTACATGGAAAAAAAATCACTTGTTTCAGTAATTAATTATCTTTGAATTTTGAAATATATTTTTTTGAAACAACCACCATTCCATTAAGACAGGGGAAGGGAAGATACACGAATACAAGAGGGGCTATAGACCATAACAGCCGAATTCCCACCTAGCTTAAGAGAATCCTTAGCCAGTTTTGAGCCATTTGATTTCCACTTCTCCTAACAAAACTCATGGACCAATGGCTTAAACTAGAAAGCAATAAGAAAGTGTCATACATAACCATGCCCACCCTATCCCATCTCTCAACATGTTGGTTAATGCCTTTCACACTCTGTAAGTTATCCCCTTCTAGGATGACAGATCTGTACTCTAGTTCCTTAGCCAAGGAAGCCGCATGAAAAGCTCCTAAAGCTTCAGCCAAAAGGGGGTCAGGAATGCTGGGAATATGAAGCTGTTTAGTGACTAAAACAATGCCCTCATGGTCTCGGGCCACCAGACCAATTCCAATACGATCTTGGGACACATCCACAGCAGCATCCCAGTTAATTTTGATGGAAACTGGAGAGGGTGGAGACCAAACAGAGGCATGAGCAGGTGGTGCAAGAGTGGTAGCTTTCCTATTACCTTGGGCCTCCTTATAAAATGCTAGAGATTGAGCAGCTTGTTTCACCACTAGATTGGGATGCATAAAAGATCCCTCAAAAATCAGTTTGTTCCTCCTGAGCCAAATGTTCCTGGCAATGACTGAAAACAAATCCATCAAAGGTTGAGCACACTGATTGCTGAGGAGCTCGAGAAGTTCCTTGAAACTGTCAACCCTTAGAGAGCTTTTTTGGAAAATAATGTGGCCTTGACTCCAAACATCCATGGCTGAGCTACAGTTCCAAAGAGCATGAGTGGTGGATTCCTCTTCTAAACAACAGATAGGACAGATAGGCGAGTCCACAATCTTTTTCTTGAAAAGATTGAGTTTTGTGGGGAGAGCTTCTAGACATGCTCGCCACAAGAAGGTTTTGGTAGCATTAGGGACCTGCAAATTCCACAAACCAGTCCAGTCCCTCTGTCTAAGCAGCCCTCTAGAAGATTGTCCTTTGATCTGTTCAAGATGCTCCTTATGAAAATGATAGGCACTCTTAACAGTAAAGGAACCATCCTTGGAGCCTAACCAGATCAATTTATCCACTGCACCCGAGGAGCTAATAGGAATTCTCAGGATCACTTCAGCTAGCTCAGAGCCAAAGACTTCTGTGATCAAACCTCTATCCCATTGCTTAGTTTCATTATGAATGAAACTTGCTACTTTTTCATCCTCCTGCAGAATTTGAACTAGTACTTGGACTTTATAACTTGTAGGTTGTGGCAACCACCTATCCTGCCATATTCTGGTGTTATGGCCATCACCAATACGCCAGATGGAGCCTTTTTCTATCAAGCCAATTGCAGCACAAAAACTTCTCCAAATAAAAGATGGCCTGTTCCCCAACCTGGCTTGCAGGAAGTCAACATTAGGAAAATACTTCAATTTTAGGACTTGTGCAGCAAGGGAGTTGGGTTGTTGGATGATTCTCCACCCTTGCTTTGCCAAGAGAGCTAGATTAAAACTCTCAAGATCTCTAAAGCCCAAGCCACCTGCAGCTTTCGATCTTCCCATCTGACCCCAAGAAACCCAATGCACCCTTTTTTCATTTTGAAGATGGCCCCACCAAAAATGATTCATAATTTTGTTGACTTCACTCAAAAGGGATTTAGGCAGTTTAAAGACCCCCATGCAATAGGTTGGAAGGGCTTGAATCACAGCCTTAAGGAGAATCTCCTTTCCTGCCTAGGAGAGGAACTTGTTTTTCCAGTTACTGATCTTCCCTCTGATTCTATCAATGATATCCTTAAATGCAGCATGCTTGGATCTACCAATAAGAGTTGGTAATCCGAGGTACTTTTCATAACAAGAAGAAGACCTAGTCTCAGCCAGGTTCAATATGTATTCTTTTGTAGCTGCCTTTGTGTTGGGGCTGAAGAAAATAGAGGTCTTGGTCTTGTTGAGTTTCTGCCCAGAGGCTTCTTCATAAAGGTTTAGCAAACCATGTATAGATGACCATTCTCTTGCATTGGCTCTGCAGAAAACCAAGCTATCATCAGCAAAAAATAGGTGATTGATGCTGAGCTTCCCCCTGCAAATAGGAAATCTGTGGATCATCTTGGTGCTTTCAGCATGATTCATCAAACTACTAAGCACCTCAGCCACCAAAATGAAGAGATAGGGGGAGAGAGGATCTCCCTGTCTGATTCCTCTAGTTGGTATAAATTTGCAATGAGAACTACCATTAATAAGGAGAGAATAAGAAACAGTAGTTACACACTGCATGATCAAGTTAATCCATCTGTTGCTGAAACCCATCTTACCCATGACCTGCCTCAAGAAAACCCACTCCAGTCTATCATAGGCCTTGCTCATGTCGAGCTTTATAGCCATGTATCCTTGCTTCCCTTTGCCTTTGGTTGTCATAGAATGAAGAGTTTCGAAAGCCACAATAACATTGTCCATGATCATCCTGCCTTGAATAAAAGCACTTTGGGTGGGAGAAATAATAGTAGGTAGAATCTGTTTAAGCCTATTAGAGAGAACTTTAGACACCACCTTATAAATAACATTGCAGAGAGAGATGGGCCTAAAATCCAGGACAGTTTGGGGGTTTCTGGTTTTTGGAATTAAAACAATGAATGTGTCATTGATAGCTGAAATATCGCCATTACCATTTAAGATTTCCAAGACAGCTTCAGTGAGGTCATTTCCACACACTTCCCAGTGGATTGTAGAACAAAGCAGGTATCCATCTGGTCCAGGAGAGCCCATGGGTTCATATGGAACATAGCAGCCTTTACCTCTTCAGCTAAGAACTGTTTGGTAAGGTTGGCATTCATCTCCCTTCTCTGAGAGTGGACCTGGCTCAAGCATGCCTCAATACCACTTGAATTTGCTGATGTAAAAAGTTCTTGGAAATACTGGAAAACAAGTCAGAAATCTCTCCAAGTAGTTGTGGAACTTCCATCGCTCTCATTAGCTTATTAATCCCATTTTCTTCCTCCTCTGATTGGCACATTTATGGAAGAATTTAGAATTTCTGTCACCATCTCTCAACCACAACTGTTTTGCTCTCTGTTGCCATTTCAGGTTCTCTTCCTCAAGGGATTTGTCAATATCCTTCTGAAGCACCCTTATAGCTGCAGAGTTCGAGCCAGTGTTTGAGTCTTGCAACTTCAACAGGAGGTTCAATTGGCCTTGGATGTCCCTCCTTTTTTTCCCCAGACTTGAGCTCCAGTGCTTTAAGGATTCCTTGCATCTATTTAGTTTCCTCAGGATTGAATGCATCTTTAGACCCTGGACTGTATCCTGTGATGACCAGGTAGATTTAACAATGCTGTTGCATGCTTCATGTACATTCCAACTAGCTTCAAATCTGAAAATCTTCTCCCTTCTAGTCTCAAAACATAAAGCCCTCATACCTCTCTTTCTAGCATTAACCAATAAAGGACTGTGATCAGAAGTTTGGGCAGCAAGTACCTTGATACTGCATTCACAGAACAGATTAGACCACATCAAATTGCCCATAGCCCGATCCAATCTTTCTTTAATAAACTGACCTCCCTCTCTATTATTGCACCAGGTATACTTTGAACCTTCAAAGCCAAGGTCACTAAGGCCACACCAGTCCATAGACATTCTGAAGGCTTCCAATTGAGAATAAGGTCTGCTAGCTGCTCCTACCTTCTCATGGTGATGCATTATCTCATTGAAATCTCCCAAACAGAGCCATGGTTTGTCCTCCACTGGCTTGATCAACCTCATTAAGTTCCAACTTTCCCCTTTCTTAGATGTTTCGGGAAAGCCATAAAAACCAGTGATTAAAAGCTGCTGGGAAGAATCCTCTTGAGAAAGAACCATAGAAATATGATTATTAGAGTAGTTCTCTAAAGAGAAGTCCATATTGCTTTTCCAAAGAAAAGCTAAGCCACCACTGAGACCTTTGCTTTCTACCACAAACCTACAATCAAAGAGAAGATTGTTCCTCACATCCTCAACCCTTTTCCTACCACACTTAGTTTCCATTAAAAATATGAAATCGGGGTACTTTGACCTCACTAAGAGGTTTAATTCTTGAACTGTACGGGGGTTCCCAAGCCCCCTACAGTTCCAGCTAAGGCCTATCATAGTTGTTGGTGGGGCTGCTCAACAGCCTCCACCAAGATAGTTTCCTCACTTAAAACAGGTGATTCTTTGATGCCCTTATGTTTTTTCACTTTATTATCCGTGGCTATTTGAGAGTTTAGTTCCCTTTTCTTATTGCCTCTTCTGTTAGGATTTATGACCATAGAGATAGAATGATTTACCTCTTTAGCCTTTCTTTTCCAAGTGGCCCCTTTTTGTCTAGTCACTACTCCCACACAACTTGGCTCAACCACTTCTTTCTTAACTTTATCTTGTACCTGAACCCTATTCGAGTCAATTGGGATACTAATAACTTCTGGAGGGGCCAACTCCTTGACAGTTGGAAGTTGATAGTTAGAATTAAAGGCCTCCACCATAGGTGCAATCGGGGACTCCGATATATGGCCTGTGCCAAGCTTTGAGGGGTCACTTCCTTCCTTAGATTTTTTTCCAACTGAGTTTAAGACTTCCTCCTCACCCTCTTTCTGGTTCATTTTAACTTCACTTTCATGACCATTTGAATACTCTGAGTGTTGCCATTGTTGTTGATTCAATCCACCCTGCCTACCCCCATACTGCTTGCCATCAAAAATCTTTGAGTTCATTGGTTGAGCCCTGATCCATGGGCCAAATTGCA
The DNA here is from genome assembly GCA_011037825.1 of Carya cathayensis. Taxonomy (NCBI): domain Eukaryota; kingdom Viridiplantae; phylum Streptophyta; class Magnoliopsida; order Fagales; family Juglandaceae; genus Carya; species Carya cathayensis. The sequence continues at coordinate 232,650 of QGSO01000576.1, forward strand.
GGGTTTTTGGATCATTGCCTGATATAGGCCCCCTCTGTTGGTTGCATCGTTTACCTTTGTGAGCTATTATGCCACAATGAAAACAGAACGACTGTAACCTTTCATATTTTATGGAGATCCAATGTTTTAAGTTATTCAGTTCCATCCATTTACCACGTAGAAGGGGTTTGTGTAAATCCACTGCAACTCTTATCCGCATACATTTCCCCCATGCCACCCCATCAGAGTCTGCATCGACTCTAATGACATGGCCAACCGAGGAACCCAAATGCCTACCAACTTCCTCTGTCATCGCCCCCCACGGTAGTCCATGAAGTTGAATCCAGAAGGGTTCAAACCGGAAAGGAATGTCATTTAAGAGGACATCTTCATCAAATTCTAGAAAGGACACCAGGTTTCTATCGAAAAACCATGGCCGTCCCCCTAAACTTTTTCTTTATCTCCAAGAAACTGAAATTCGATTAGGAATTTGAAATCTCCTAGTTCTTTGAACTTCACCCATCCCTCAAGTTTCCAAATTTGTGACATTGTTACTCTGAAGGCTTCACTATTGATTCCTTTTTCGGTCAGCACTCCTCCAACTATGCAATGTTTGCTACGTGATGCGCTCTCTGTTGATCTAGCAGACTGAATCTTGAGGACTTCACTCTTTGCCGAGGATAAGTTCAATCTTTCCCATCTTTTGGCAAGATCTTCCTCCTCCATGTGAAGGGAGAGAAATAATACTGATGGTGTGGAAAGGACAATGCTCCCAATAGGGAAGACCAGACCACCTTGCACGAGCAAGAGGACTCGAAACCTTACTCTGACTCAGACTCGCGGGAGAGAGACGACAAGGACCTTGAATTTTGAAATATGGAAGGAAAAGGATAGAATTGATTTTGCAATATTGGAGTTCTTCTTCTGGGCTTGATTCCATATAACAAAAATGTTGAATGAATATCCCCTAAATTTGATCTTAAGCATACTCGAAGGTGATTTTTTTTAATCATTAACGCTAACATCTTTTCTAATTAGATGCTGAATCGAGGAAATATTAAGAATCTGCTAAATATAATACGTAAATGCATGCTAATATATAACATTAATACGTTTCATTAAATAAATTGCAAGGACCATAGGGTAGATTATAAGGACCATATGTGTGTGTGTGTGTGTGTGTGTGTGTATTAGCCTTGGGCTCCGACTCCGATGGAGTCGGAATCACCAATTCCGAACTCCAACTCCGATCTGAGACAAAACCGGAAAATCACTCCGACTCCGACTCCGAGTCGTAGTCGGAATCCGACTCCAATCGGAGTTCGGAGTTCCGATCGGAATTCTGATGAATTTCGGTCGGAATCGGGCTCCGACCTCCATCCCCATCTGATTCCGATATATTTGGACCTCATTCGACCAATTCCGAGCCCTAAATAAAAAAAAAAAAAAAAAGATATAATACATATTACATCTTTCAAAACTACTACACAATTGTTCAAAACATTGATAATAGTTTAGACAATCCATTTCAAACATCTTCCAATACAAAAATAAAAACATCTTCAATACAGAGGTGCTCCAAAACATCTTTCAATACATCGTGGTTTGTCGTTGGTGATACCTGAAATTAAATAAAAAGTCACAATCAATAAAAAGAAAAAAAATGATTCAGAAAATTTATTATTGCTAAAAATAAAATTTGACGGCGTATTTTTCACCAATAAAATTTAAAGCGAGTTTATCAACTTAGCCACACTCCAAGTATCAGTCATCAGCAAGTATGCTAGGGTTCACAATTATATCTATGAAATCATAAAAAGTATAAGTTTAATAGATTTATGAAATCATAAAAAGATTTAAATAAATTAATTCAAATACTCAAATAAAGTTACCCAATTCAAGCTTATAGCTATCAGCATCAAAGCCAATTGTATCTAGTCCAATGAGCGTATCACTTAACCAATTCTGTGTGCAAACGAGGGCCTCCACAGTTGACGGTGACAATGAACTCTGGTAAGAATCTAATACTCGACTCCAGTGCTAAATGCGGACTCAGAGGCAACCGTAGTGATAGGAATGACTAGCACATCTCGGGCAATACAAAAGGATCTGATACTTGGTGGAATTAACCTTCCACCAAGTTAATAGCTGAAATGCATCGCTAGGTGCCTCGACCTCTTCCATAAAATACCGTTCAATCTCAAAGTACATGCATAATATTCCTCGTTGCAACGAGTTGATAATATTGATTCACAATATTGTAACCTCGACGTGGTGGATGTAATGAGTCATCTGAGCTACGGTCATCGAAGCGAGGTGTTGGAATCGAGTGTGAGCTGCCCACTGCAGATGAAGGCTGACCACTATTGTTATAGTGGGAACATAAGTCATCAAGATCCCTTTTAAGCGTTGTAATAAACCGTGCAGCCTTCACTGCCCCCATTGTGGAATTTGCCCAAAATTCTATCAAGGCCAACTTATATCGGGGGTCAAGGATCACAGCCACAAAAAGTAATCTATTTATTTTCTCAACATCCCCCAATATTTATCATATTTGGCCTGCATCCTCATAGCCATACCAGATAATAGTCCGCATCGATCAGTACTACCTTCTTGCAAGTGGTAGTGAAGCTCTGAAAGCTCGCTAAAGAACAAGTTTGCAGTTGTATATGCGGATCCAGATATCGCAAGTCATATCATAAAAACTTGTAAAAATCTCACAAAGTGCCCCACACTAGTCCGAGTATGTGTGTCTGGCCACCAAGCCCCTTTCCTGCAGGCTCAACAAAGCATACTTAAGCCCCATCCTCGACCTCCATCCGCTCAAATGCTCTTTGGTACTTTTGTGCCACATCTAACATAAGTATGTCGAGTTCCATCAGAGTCGGAACATCCAAGCACAATGTCTTAGAACATGAAATCCCAAGCTGGCTTGCTATTGCCTTGAACTTGGACAGCCTTTGAGGGGAAGCCCTCACATACCGCACAATGTTGCGAACTCTGGTAATGGAATCTCAACCTCTTTTAACCCTCACACAACAATCAGGTTGAGGATATGAGCACAACATCAGAACATGAATAAATTCGTGGTTGCGGATGACATCAGCTTTCACACTCGTATTCCTCTTGAACCATTCAATTGCAGTGTCATTGGCACTGCATTGTCAACTGCAATACATAGAACTTTTTGAATTCCCCAATCCTTTAAACAATCATCCATCAGTGCCCCATATTGATGCTCCCTTATGATCAATAATTTCTTTGAACCCAATAATCGTTTTCTCAAATTCCACTCACTGTCGATGTAGTGTGCTGTGATACACATGTAGGATATGTTCTGTATGGAAGTCCATGTGTCAGTCGTAAATGACACTCTCTGACTAGTGTAGTGAACATCTTCTTCATCTCTGCCTTCTCTTTGGCAAGCTTCTTCATATAATCTCGCATAACCGTGTACCGTGATGACAATGGAAATCGTGGCTCAATAGTCTTAATAAACTTTCGAAAGCCTCTTTTATCGACTGTGGTAAAAGGCATCTCATCTACAATTATCATCTCTGCAAGATATCCCTCACCAATTTCTCACTGTATTGAGGGATGACCATTTTCTTAATTTGTGTACCATCAGTGGCCGTAGAAGTTTCGTAACTGAGCTTGGTCTGATCAGTGGTCGCCTCTCCCTTCGCCATTTTATATCGCTGGCAACCATTAAGATGAGCTATCAAGATAGATGTGCCTTGCTTCTTTGAATGACATTTACAAGTTGCCCACAGTGGTGACATCTCGCCTGTGGGTTCTCACGATTACCCAGAATCTTGGTGAAATGCTCCCATGTCCAAGATCTTTTTTTAGTAGTTTGTGGCTGAGGTGGCATTGCAGATGGAGGTGGTTCATCCCCAATACCCATCTCCTCATCCTCATTAAACTCATCCTCATCTTCTATGTCTACTGGAAGTGGGAATCGACTACTTGCACAAGAAGTAGCTGCTCTAGAAGTGGGTCTAGATATCGGTGACGGAATTGTGGCCTGTGGATTCCCTTCCGACCTTCCACTAGGTGAAGCCTCCATATCTATCAAAAATAAAATAAATTAGATAAGAGGCTGCTGCCTTAAATAGTAATAAAATAAAATAAATACTGAAACATCCATTAAATACTGAAGACTACTGCATGCAATAAATTTATCATCTCCTAAGGGTTTGTCGTTTTTAGATAAGTTTGATTACTTACATACTAATGATTTTTCACAAACCAGAAGCAACACTAACGTCTATACCTACATACCATTAATTTAATAAGACTTAATTTGCAAGATAAATTTAAAATTAAGTGGCATTTGCAAAATAAATCATTCCATGTCAGTGGGTCACAACTGAAATAAAGAGATTTTTTAACAAAATATACTAAAAAAATACAGAAATATACTAAAAAACACAGAACTTTGAAGCAACTTTTGTTGCCTTTTTTTCTCTTGCTGATTTCATTCTCTTGAGCCATTTGGAATCAGAACCAAGATTAGATCAATCCGACAAATTCAAAGATTGACAACATGTTTTTGCTGTCCAAACCTACCTGATTATGATTTGTTGTTGAGTCTGGTTTTATTATGGTTGTAAACTGAATTTAAGCAGTCTTGGTTTGTTAATAAAATTATGCTTTAAAGAAGCATATAAGGAGGGTTCTATGGAGCGTAATTCCAATCTATTTAATGTGTTGTATATGGAGAGAGAGAGAACATTGAACAGTAGGATACTATACCTACTAGACTATATTCTATTTGTGTATACCAATTTCTTGGTCTGAGTGTGCTAGTCACCTAATTTCTATATAATAATGAAAAAATTACCAAAGGATATGTTGAAAGCATGAAAGCTTCTCATGTCTGTTTCATGTGTTGCAGAGAGACACTACTCACTACTGGCTTGACTGCTGAGAATAAAGGGCTCAAATTGCAATTACAAGCTATGGAGCAACAAGCACATCTAAGAGATGGTATGCATTTTGTCAATTCTGTTTATGCCACTCTTTGAGTCTTTGTGCCTTTTGAAGCCGTAAGGTTTGGTTGATAGATATTTGCACCATTCAGATTCAGAATTTCAGATTAAGTTACTTATAAAAGAGAGAAGAATTTCATAAGAAGTCCAGTCAGGCATCAACCGAGTCAGTAGCCAACAAGTGAATCAATAAAATTTCTTGAATATATATATATATAATATATATATGAATTCTTTCTTGTAACTACCACAGAAAAGATTACACAATGGCTTGGTTCCCATATTTCTACACTTTAAGAACTTTTGGAGTGATGAATTTTTGCATTATCTTCTAGCGGGTATTGAGGAATGAATTCAGTTGGGTGAGAAGTTTAAAGTAGTTATACCTTTTATGTGGTCTACAACGTAACTAATGGGGATAGGGTTGTTGGCAGTTGCTACAAACTGTGGGGAGCTCTTTTTGCCCCAATATTCATTTAAAGTTTTGGAAGTGATGTGATCAGGTTATAATCTGTATAAACGGTGACTTAGTTGTACAAATTCAATTCCCTTAATAATGTTTACAACCTAAAAGTTTCTGCATATCATTTTATTTATTACAAGATGCCTAACATAGCATTGGCTGACCAATTCTTTTTAAACATTTGTTGCATTCTTCTCCTTGTGTATCAATTGTGTTTACTAACTATATGAACTACAGATTCACAGAACTAGTTTATAGGACATGGGTATAACCGTATAAGTTATAACAAAACAATTTTCAGGAATCAAAAGTCAAAACAAAATCCACCAAATATGAGAATAAATTCAATAAATAGGATAAAAAAAATACTAACCGTTGATTTATGATTTTGTTAGGAGGAGTGAGGCATGGGCAGCAGCAACAACGACAGTGTGGCTGCGGCATTGTGAAGACGGCGGCCGAAGAAGAAATAAAACGGGGGCAGTGGCACTGAGCAAGTGAGCAACTGAGCAATTGGTACCAAATGAACAAGGGGTGGCTGACTCATGATCCAGGAAAGAATAAATGAAGAAGAAATGGGGAAAGGGGGTTCTCGACGGCTGACTCAGGGTTCAAGAGGCAGGAAAGAAGCAAGGGGGGAAGGGGGGATAAGCTGCTGCCGTTTTGCTCATGTAGCATAACCGAAACGGTGTCGTTCCTATGTCAAGGAACGGCGTCGTTTAACTCAAGGGGGGAAAGAAAAACAGATTCTTTTCACGACGTCGTTTTGATTCTTTTTTTTTTTTTTTAAGTCGGAGTTCGGAGCTCCAATGGGATCCGAACTCCGACTCCGACTCCGGTGGCATTTTCGGAGTCCTTCTGATACCGACTCCGAATTCCGACGACTCCGACTCCGGTGAAGTCGGAATCAGAACGGATGTCGGTCGGAATCGAAATTCTCAGAAATTTGCCCACCCCTAGTATATATAACCCATATGACATGCAAAAACATTGGGAACTATAGGGGTGTAACCGGTCCGGTTTGATCTGGTTTGGGACAAAATTTAGGACCAAACCGGTATGTACCGGTTTTACATTTTTCAAAACCGATCACGCACCGGTTATCCTCGTAAACCGGTACTCCAGTTTTACCGGTTTCCTGTCCAGTTCGGTCCGGTTTTACCGGTTTTAATGTACTATATTATATATTATATAATATATATAATATAGTATATTATAGTATATAATACTATATGATAATATATTATAGTATATTATAATATATATTATAATTGTATTATAGACTATAATGATATATTATAGTATATTATAATATATAGTGATATAGTATTAGTATAACTATTAATATGCACTATATAATATTAGTATAACTATTAATACAATAAACAAAATGATATAAGATTTTAAAATTTAATGTTATATTAATTAGTAATTTATCATATAATACAAAAATATTTTATATATAGTTATATATTATATATAAATATTATATACAATATAAACAATTAATATATATATATATAAATCGGTCCGGTCCGGTTTTAGAAAAAGAAAAATTGAAACCGGACCGATTTTGATCGGTTTTAAGAAAACTAAAACCGATACCGGACCGAACCAACCTTGGGACCGGACCGATGCCACTGGTTTGGTCCGGTCCGGTCCGGTTTACTGGTTTATCGATTTTTTTTTACACCCCTAGGGAAATATAATATTGGTTTATTTGTAATTCACTGCAACAAATATGAGCTTTGGGGATGAAAAGTTTTTGCGACAAGTTTAATTTGGTCCCAAAATATCACTTTTAGAGAAGAAATTCTTGTTTCATCCTAGAATGTCCTAGTAGTCCGATTATAAAATAAGTCACAAAACAAAAGTTATTGCCTAGTAATTAATATACATGTTGAGATTCCTAACAATTTCCTCTATCCCAATCAAATGAGCATCCACCATGTTTAGTCGATCAATGAGAGCCGTTGTGACGCTCCTAGGCTCCGCTTGAAATTTGGCAAAGCTTGAAGTATTGGGACGTGTAATACAAAGTTATCTAACCCCATTCATAATAGATGAAGAGGCAATGCACTTAACATGCATTTAACAATATACAATATTCGTAGTGGATAATTTTTTTCTTTGAACAATACTATGTACTAAATATAATATATCCCAAAATAATATAATCACACTTCAAAATTACAGTGCTTGTCCAAAAGGTCTGTAACAACATGAGTATTGGAGACAACACTCTTTAAATACAGTATTAAAAAGAACATAACTACTAAGCTTGCTCAATGAGTCGCTCTCACATTTCGGCTAAGATAGCCATGATCCTATCTAAAAATTGGAGCACTTAAGTGATAAGCTCCCCGTCTTCATGTTGTTGCCTAATCAACCTCCTCCAGGTGATCCTCTGCTGACTTTTCACATCCTAACACATAATCTACCATTCTTTAGGGAGTATGGTAGTTAGGACTACCGAGTGAAATTAATTACAAATCTCAGCAAGTTAACAACCAACTTAAACTGGCAATATACATATGCATACATAACAATAAAAAGACATGAATTGTAACGTGAACATGAATGAGAGTGACATGACATGACATAACAAATAGCAAGACATGTGCTAACATAACTTGAAAATTGGGGTGTACTGAACTGACATGTACTATAACTTACATGAATTGAAAATGGAATGTGAATTAAAGTGACATGAACTGAATATAAAACTAAACATGAACTGAACATAAAACTGAACACATGAACTTTTGCAGCATATTGTTCGACTGTGGAGTTTCCTTGTACTAGAGTGGCAAATTCTTTGGCCTTCTGTTGTAATATCTCGCTCCTTACTCTCTCTTATTTATCACGAGTCTCATTCTGCATGTCAAACCTCGATGACGTATTTTTAAAGATATCAAGTGATTTCTAAAGCAAACCCAGTGTTTTAAAACCCTTGACTATTTCAAATGTCCTACAAATATTTATATGGGATATTTTAAATGTTATTGGACCAAGCCTAATTTTAAGTAAGACAATTATAATATTTTTGAAAAGTTTCAAAAATATTATAACTATAGAAAATCATTTTAATTAAATGATTTTAGTCATTTAAAAATATAATGAGATTTAAATTATGTTAAAAACTCTAAATTTATTTAAATGGTTTCATTCTCTTAAAAATAATTAGCAAAACCTTATCATTTATTTAATGATGAAAGAATATTATTTTATAAACTAAAGTTGAGTTTAAATTAGTATTAATAAGTTTATATCCTTAAATATCTATTTTTAAGTTAGTTAACTTTATGTTTAATTCCCCACCGTTGGATTAGATTGGGAACCCTAGGATGAAGGGTCTAAATTAAATACCCAAGCCCTCCCCCTTTTTCCTCAGCAGCCACCCCACTCCCTTCTCTCCTTCTCTCTCCCTGATTTCCTTCCCCCTTCCCACGTAGTCCAACCCCAAGCCACCGGCCGCCGCACCGTGCCACCACCACGCAATCCAACACCTCACCGGCGACTCTCCTCATGTTGGCGAGTACCTACCCACCATCGGGAAGCCTCACGGTAGCCTCTTTTTCTCTCCCTCTTACCCCTTTCCCGAAATGGGTCTCCCACGGTTTCACCACCATCGACGACCTTAGTGCCACCATACACCGGTTCTGGCCCCACTGAGCACCTCCCCTGACCACCACAACCCCACCCCAAGCTCCTTCATGCCCAACCAAGCCTCCATCTCTCTCATGGGTTTCTCCACCCATTTGGCTTAGATCCGCCGCCCTCTAGCTACCGTGCCGCCTCCACCTTGCCACCACAGCTCCACTGCACCTCTCTCCAGCCCCTCCATGGCCAACTACCACCAGCCAAGCTTCCCCCTCCATTTCCATGTCTTGAAACCGATGACCTAACCCTTAAAACCCACAGCTTCGCCGTGCTCCATTACCCCAGCCACCATACAAGGTGGATAGCCACCGTGCGAGATTTAGCCGCCATGTACGACTCTTCCGATGTCATTGACCTTGTCGGGTAGCGGGCAATGCATAGGTTAATCCAAACGATGGTTGCCATTTGATACGCACATGAATGGATTACATGAAATGAGTATGGCATGGAGTCCATGTAAGTATTATATTCATACTCTTCTAGAGTTTTCTAAATGATAAGAAATGAAAATGAAAAGCTCTTATGAAAAATATTCTTTTAAGCAATGAAGGAAAAGAAATGATGTTTTACGAAAGTATGCTACATATAATGTTAAAGGTATACGCACATAATGACCCTCCTTGGCAACCTCTTTTTATGCAATCCAAAGTATTAAGTGTATGCATGTGAATGGATGGTATGCATAGTAAGTATTGTATGTATTTTCATGAAATGAAATGTGAGGCTTATGCCTTATGCTTTACGCGATGCTTGAAATGACACAAAGAAAGTGTTTTGAATGTCCCTATGAAGTGATGTTTTAAATGATGTCATAAACTGATGTTTAAGATGATGCTCATGTTTATGCTCTTAAAGAATGTTTTAAATGTCAAGGTTTAAGCATGTCCTTTTAAATGATGTCTATGAACTAAATGGACGGAAAAAGAATAAATGAAAAGGATTGAAAGAACTGAACAAATGAATGAAATGAATGAAAGTTTGAATGTATGAAAATACGTAATGGCCATGACTGAATGAATGGGTATGAAAGGACTGGGCAGATTGCAATGTCAAGTAGTACTGGTAGTGCACCCAATGTTACCCACTGACTGAGGAATTCTCAACCCGCTGCCATGGGCGGAATCAGGTCTAAAAGACCTTTACACAAGGAGTGTAACAGTATGTAATGGCCAAAGGAAAGTGATAAGAAAGAATGTACGTATGATAAGAAAGAATGTATATATGCTCAAACTCTTTAAAAAATAAAGGCACGAGGCGTGGGAAATGTTTTATGAAAGAAAAGAAATGTTTAAAGAAAGAAAATCCTTCTAAAAAAAAAGAACCCCGCCTCAAAATTTTGTAAATGAACGAATGTCTTAAGTATAGTATATATGGAGTGATGAATGCATGACTGAAAACCTACGTTATTATATTTTAACTGTATGAAGTAATGCTTCAAGTCTTCAACTCACTTTAGTTTTTATATGTTCCTTCCCAAGGACAAGATGAACAGTACGCGTCAAGACGGACACGACCTAAGGGGAAGAGCATGAAAGCCTATACACAATGTTTTGTAGGAAAGAATTTTAATTATAAAGTTTAATATTTTTTGCTGTAACTCTATTTAAATTAATAAACATGTTTTTATTTTATAAACATGGGGTCTTTCATATCCTGTAAAGGAAAGGAAAAAGTTTTAAAAGAACGGTAATTCCCGTCGTCTTTCTTAAAATCATTAAAGGTCCCACCACAAGGACGGGCGTTACATCTATTGTTCCATCGATTCTGAGAAGAATTGATTGTCAAACTGCTTCTTGAACCTTTCCCAGGTCAAAGTAGCAATGTCGCCCAATTCTCTTATCGGCAGTTATCTTATGGTATCCCACTAGATACCGGCCTCCCCTTGCAGCAGAACCTTCTAATCTCGAAGGTCCTATCGAGATCAAATAGCCACTTGTTGGCCTTCATGAGTCCTTCGATTCCCATGGAATTAGGGTCTCTATATATTAGAAAATTTTCATACGAGCAACTTTTGTTCTCCACCCGCTCCTGCCTTTTCATTTGTGGGCGTGGCTATTATTGGTTCTGCCTCAGGATAATCTCTTGTTATTGCTTCATTCTCTTCGTCATTTGATGAATTGCATCCACCAAGTCGTGTCCTTTATCCAACAAGCGATCTTGATCTCTGCTAGTAGTGGATGCCTTAGGGTTTCTTTCCTTTTTGTCATGTGCCATTTTTCTTGAATCTTCCAAATCTTGAGAGGCACATGTATCAGATCCAGCTCTAGTTTCAAGACTCAAGCCCATCCAAGACTAAAGACATAAAGCCTACATTCCTAAGGACATGTGGTTTTAACTAGAGACATAATTGCTTTGATACCACCTTGTGATGCCCACAAACCCCCACTTGGGATGTAAATGAGACTTGGAGCATTAGGACATGCAACACATAGTTGTATACCCTCGTTCATAACAATTAATATGTAATGCATCCTATTATACAACTAGCAGTGCGCAACAAACGCATCGGAATAAAGGTGTCAAAAACAAAACTCATGCTAGAATGAACTAAACATCCCAATTGCATTAATAAACATCATTAGTTTAAACTTATAGATAGCACATCCTTAATAGAATTACTTAAAACTAAGTCTCAATACTTAGATTAGCTCTTTCATACACTCTAAGGTATGAAGAGGTAGTGCTATGAACATCATAATCAAATCTAATCTCCACTCTAGGTCTGGCTTCTCCTCATCCAATTGTATCCATTGTTCCATCCTAGTTGGTCTTCTTTGGTCATGATACAACTTCTACCATTACGGGGGAATGTAGTGGGACTACCATAGTAAGATTCCTTGAAATTTTAGTAAGTTAACAACCAACATGCACAAAGATAAATTATGCATGACAGATGATAAATATGACATGTATGCATGCAGGGAAATCTGTATTATTCTCACATCCAACTTTCTCAAAAATTCTTTCAAATCATACGAAAAACATTTTGATGCGCATTTTCTTACAAAGAACGTGTATTACAATTCAAAGAAATATAACCTTTCATCTTCATTAAAGTCATCGTTAAAATTTACATTATCATCATTACTTATGGTATCATTATAGTTCCCCATATGCATTGTGAGCTGATGATTATATTACAACTCATTTTTAAAATACATTGTTTGCAAACTTGTTCTCAATGCATTGGTAACATAAAAGTTTATCATAACATCATACATATGCACCCACTAGCCTTCGCTGCCATAAATTTGACTTCACTCTGACTCACTCAAAAATGAGTAGCACTAAGGCTATCCCAAGTGCAGTAGGATGTCGTGTAATAATTAGGAATAAATTCCTAGATCGTCTCCCCAGGGAAAGTTACTTAAAAATCAAACTCGTTGAAAAATGTGAAAAACTTCACAAAGAGAAAATAAATATGATGGTATGTGCAATGAATGGAAAAGGGTACTAGTCATGGACTAGATTCATATTTTTAGATTTTGATTTTCGGATTGAAAAGTAAAGGGCTAATAGATTAAACTCAGAAATTAATAAAACTAAATTAAGAATTAAACTAGATTAGAAAGTAATTGACGAAACATGCACTGAAAATTGAAAAGCCCCAAATCAATGTTCTAGGGTCCATCATTGTATTCAAATCACAAATTCTCAAATTAAACCATAGCAATTGTAATCACTATTAAAATGAAAGCTTAACGAAACGAGAAATATAAATAACATGAATTAAATGAATAACAAATAAATTACTCAAATGTCTAAATCAAAAAGCTCCAAATAATCCAGAAACTTAAAACTGAAATGAAATAGCAAGTAGGGAATTAAAAAGATCAAGCCAATTGAATGGAGATGAAGATTCGAAGCGGTGGAGGAGGTTGAGCTGCAGTAGCAATTGGACCCCTCGAGGAGTTCTTCAATCTGTTGCAGTGTGAGTGAATGATCCCGAAGAATTCGTGTTGCTGCGTGAATGATCGCTTGTCAGAATCCTCCTCGCCGAATCTGAGTGAAAATCAATGAAAAATTAAATTCTAAGTGTTCCTCTAGTCAAAACAGTGTTTTCCATGCCAAGGGTCGGCCATAAGATGTAAAAAATCATATATATACTCTAACGGCAGAATAAACCCTAGATATGTAAAATACGATGTCCACTCGAGCAGAGTGTCGAGCGGACATCGAGCGTTCGACTCTGCCTAAGTTCGCTCGAGCAGAGTATCGAACGAACATCGAGCGTTCAACTTTGCCTAACTTCACTCGAGCGGCCATATTCCTCCGCTCGAGCAATCTCCTTTCCTGCAACCCGCTCGAGCTCACTATCGAGCGGCAGTCGAGCGTTTGAATCTACCTGAATTTGCTCGAGCGGCCAAAAGTCGCCGCTCGAGCGATATGGACCAGAATTCATGCTTTTAATAAATTAAAATCACAACTTGGATTCATTCATTTTTCCACATAAAACCAATGATAAAGTAATGAAAGAATTAAGATATATTGGTTCCAAAAGCATTAAAAATGCAATAATTCAGCTCAATCACACCCCCAACTAGCATTTTTCTAATCCTTGAGCAAAATAGTGAAAATTAATTGAGATGAATATTGCATAAAGATCGAAATTCAAACAAAAACAATCGAACACAATTCTAAATTCTCACAAAAGTGACACGTTACTACTCAACCCCCAAGGGTTATACCCACCAAGACTATCTCACATAGAATTAAGGCAAATGTCTCATAACTCAAATGTGTGTGTGGAGCTAAACTGGTTGTGTGTTCCTCATTACTAGCCATGATTTGTCATAGGACTTTTCAACCTTAAGATTAATCATTGCTGATTTTAACTACCTCAAAGCCCAAGAGACTAGCAGTTTTCACTCCAGCTCTATTTTTAAAGGTTGGACACTCAACCCCCAAAGTCTTGGGTAACTGTTTCTAGCCCTTTTACTTAGGAAAATTCACTAAGTCGCCTTTATTCTTTTTTTTTTGTCTTTTCTTTCTAATCTTTTCAAGTCCTTTTTTTTTTCTTTTTTTTTTAGGCATGGCTCTGTAGTCCTGCAGTTTACTTCTCCAGTGTTAAATCAATGAATGGTAAATAAGGAACACTACAAGCGTAAGCATGTGCAAAATGTCCTTCAAACTTTGCCTTTCGTTCTACAAAAATCTTATCAAGTTTCATCTCAACAGGTATAACATCTCGGTGTTTCAAGCCACATATCAACAAAATATGATGCATCAAAAATCATGCTCTATGTTTAAGCTTGAAAATAAATCTTCACAAATGATCCCGCTCAACTACTCCACCAAGATGCTCAAATTCCACCAAGATGCTCAATCATAAATGTATCAATGGACATCATGTTATTTTTTTTCTTATATATATATTTTTTTTATAAAACTGTGCACACATGCTACCCCACAACTAGTGAGAGACATAGTCCTCAATGAATCGAACGAAAGAAAACAAAGTGCACAAAACTAAGCAAGCAAAACAACAATCAACATGAAAAATAAAAAAATGCAAGTAAAGAAAACTGTAAAGAAGGAAAAGCAAATCAAAACACTTCCCTGGGTCTTGCACAAGCAAGATCTTTTCATGTGGATCAAAGACCTTCAGAAATGACTTTAGATGTTGTCCGTTGACAGTGAAGCTATTACCATTCTTCGGATTGATAATGTCTACCACGCCATGAGGATGAACGTTCTTTACAATGTACGGCCCACTCCATCGGGATTTCAACTTACCAGGAAAAATATGCAAGTGTGAGTTGTAAAGGAGAACTTCCAGGCCAAGTGTGAAATGCTTTGGATGAATTTTCTGATCATGTAGAATTTTCATGCGTTCCTTTGCCAGCTGAGCGTTGTCATAAGCATTCCGATGAGCTTCATCCAATTCATTGATCTGCAATTTTCTCAACCCTGAATCTTCATCAAGTGACATGTTAACATATTTTATGTCCCAAAGAGCTTGATGCTGAATATCAACAGGTAAATGACAAGCTTTACCATAAACTAATCGATAAGGAGACATCCCTAAATTTGTTTTAAAAGCTGTCCTATAAGCCCACAAAACATCAAGAAGCTTAACTGACCAATCTTTCCTATTAGGCTTGATGGTTTTCTCTAAAATAATTTTTATCTCTCTGTTTGCCAATTCAGCTTGCCCATTTGTTTGAGGGTGATAGGGGGTAGAAACTCTGTGTGTGATGCCATATTTCTTCATGAGTGAAGAAAATGGTTTGTTGCAAAAATGAGAATCCCCATCACTTATAATAACTTTTGGCATGCCAAAACGAGCAAACAAAGATTGCAAAAATTTTAGGACAACACGATGGTCATTTGTTTTGCAAGCAATGGCCTCCACCCATTTTGAAACATAATCCACAGCTAATAGAATATATGTGTTTTCAAAAGAAACCGAAAAAGGTTCTATGAAGTTTATTCCCCAACAATCAAAAATTTCTAAAGTAAGAATAGGGGAAAGAGGCATCATGTCTCTTTTACTAATGGATCCCAATTTTTGACAAGGCTCACAAGCCTTGCAAAAATTATAAGCATCTTTAAACATGGAAGGCCAGTAAAAACCACTTTGCAAAATTTTTGAAACCGTTTTCTTTGCTGAAAAATGACCACCACATGCACCCATATGAAAAAATCTCAACACTGAAGAAAACTCATCATCAGGAATGCATCTTCGAATCAATTGGTCCAAACAATATTTAAAAAGATATGGATCATCAAAGTAAAAGTGTCATACCTCAGTGAGAAACTAACGCTTATCATGGGTGGACCATTTAGAAGGCATTCGCTCAGTCACCAGATAATTGACTATGTCAGCATACCAAGGAGCTCTATCAACCACAAACAGCTGCTCATCCAGGAAACTATCATCAAGAGGAAGGCTGACATTTGAAGAAGGAGATGATGGCAATCTAGAGAGGTGATCTACTACCACGTTTTCAACTCCTTTCTTGTCCTTAATGTTGATGTTGAACTCTTGAAGTAATAGAATCCAGCGAATCAAGCGTGGTTTTGCATCTTTCTTAGCCAACAAATACTTAAGAGCAGAGTGGTCAGTGAAAATAGTAACAGGAGAACCAAGAATATAAGTCCGAAATTTATCAAGTGCAAAAACCATTGCAAGCAATTCTTTTTCAGTAGTGGTATAATTTTTCTGGGCATCATTCAAAGTTCTACTAGCATAATAAATCACAAATGGCCTATTATCAACCCGCTGCCCCAAAACAGCTCCTAAGGCATAATCACTAGCATCTGTCATGATTTCAAAAGGAAGGTCCCACTGCGGGGGTTACACAATAGGGGCAGTGGTAAGCGACTTTTTAAGGGTATCAAAAGCTTTTTGACACTCATCAGTCCAAACAAATTCAATATCATTTTGTAAAAGAGTGCACAAAGGTTTTGTAATAGAACTAAACCCTTGAATAAACCGCCTAAAAAAAAGCCTGCACGACCAAGAAAAGAACGAATATCCCTAACCGTCCTAGGGATAGGAAGTTTAGATATTAATTCAATTTTAGCCTTGTCAACCTTTATACCCTCAGAAGAAACAATATGTCCCAATACAATGCCCTGAGTAACCATAAATTGGCATTTCTCCCAATTAAGTAAAAGATTTTTTTCCTCACATCTCTGGAGAATACGTGCCAAATTATGCAAACAACTCTCAAAAGATTTTCCAAAAACAGAGAAATCGTCCATGAATATTTCACAAATATCATCAATCATGTCAGAAAAAATACTCATCATGCATATCTGAAAAGTAGCTGGAGCATTACACAAACCAAAAGGCATTCTAGTAAAAGCAAAAGTGCCAAAAGGACAGGTGAAAGTGGTTTTCTCCTGATCCTCAGGCGCTACAGCAATTTGATAATAACCAGAGTAGCCATCCAAGAAACAATAATATGCATTACCAGCTACTCTTTCTAAAATTTGATCCAAGAATGGTAAAGGAAAATGATCCTTCCTACTGGCTGAATTAAGTTTTCTATAATCAATGCATATTCTCCAGCCAGTAACCATTCTAGTTGGAATCAACTCATTTTTATCATTTTTTATAACGGTCAAACTAGATTTTTTTGGTACCACTTGAGTTGGACTTACCCACTTCCTGTCCGAGATAGGGTGAATCATACCCACTGTGAGTAGCTTAAGCACCTCATCTTTCACAACTTCCTTCATGGTAGGATTGAGCCTACATTGAGCATCACGAACCGGTCTAACATCATCTTCAAGATGGATTCTGTGGGTACATATAGCAGCATCAATGCCTTTGATGTCGGCTATTGTCCAACCAATTGCACCTCGATGCTTTTTTAATACTTCAATCAACTGGGCTTCATCCTTCTGATTTAGCTTTGAGGAAATCACCACCGGAAAAGTGCCTTCTTCAGGACCAAGAAACACATACTTTAACTCTTGAGGAAGTGGTTTCAGTTCCAACTGGGGAACTTCTTCCTCTGAAGATTTAAGCATGTTGGTGGTGGTAGAGCTTCAAACTGGGGTTTCCATCTTGCTCCTGCAAATTGTACTTCAAGTGGTAAAGAAGAATCTGTAAAACAATAAAAAAAATCAAGGTCATCTTCATTGATATGATAAATTTTCTTATTAAGTAAAAATTCAAGTGTCTGAAAAATATAATCATCATCAGAGAAGGGAGAAGTTGAGCAAATAAATTTTGTTGGTGTCAAACTCTCCACAGTATTCAAATCACTTGTGTCCTCAAAATGTGTCGGCATCTTGCAAGCATTGAAAACATTCAACTCAAGTGCCATGTTCCCAAAGGTAAGTTTCAAAACTCCACTTCTGCAATTTATTAAAGCATTAGATGTAGCTAGAAATGGTCTTCCTAGGATGACAGGAGCTTGGTAAATAGTGGAGACTGGCTGCTGCATATCAAGAACCACAAAATCCACTGGGTAGTAGAATTTGTCCACCTGGACCAACACGTCCTCTACAATACCCCTCGGTACCTTAACTGATCTGTCAGCCAACTGTAACATGATGGAGGTCTATTTCAGCTCACTCATGCTCAACTGCTCATATACTGAGAACGGTAGCAAGTTCACACTACTCCCCAAATCAAGTAAGGCTCTCCCTATGCGTGATTCACTGATCATAATGGAAATGTTGGGAGAGCCGGGATCTCCAAACTTCTGAGGAGTCTCACTCAATATCAATGCACTAACTTGCTCCGTTAGGAAAGCTTTCTTCTTTACATTCAGCTTCCTCTTCACTGTGCACAAGTCCTTCAACAATTTTGCATACGAAGGCACTTGTTGTATGGCATCCAAGAGTGGAATATTGATCTTTAGTTGCTTGAAAATCTCTTGAATCTCCGTGTGATACTTGTTCTTTTGGCCAGCTGCCAATCTCTGAGGATAGGGAACCACTGGTTGGTATCCCTTACTAGTTTCAGCATCTACACTCACAGGCTTCTTTAGCTCTGATCTCACTACCTCTGGATCTTTCTCAACTTCATCAGTCTCTGTTACATCTTCAGGTGTAGGATCAACTACCTGTGTGTCCATAGGCATCTTTGGTTGGGGAACTTCCTTCCCACTTCTCAGAGTAAGAACTGCCTTCGCTGTCTCAATAACATCCCCTGAGACATTATGCACTTGCTGTTGTTGTTTCCTATATACTTGAGGATTAGGCTGAGGCTATGCTGGAAATTTCTCTTTATCTAGGGTGCTCAAGGTCGTACTCATCTTATTAATAGTTTCTCTCAACTCATTTATGGCCTGAGTGTTCTGATTGTTTGTGGTGGCCTGAATCTGCATGAATTGCTGAAGTGTATTGGCCATCTGTGCCATACTGTCATCTAGAGTCTTCTTTGCAGATGATGAAGGCTGAGAACTCTGTGCAGCTACATGAGGCTGAAATCCAGGAGGAGCTACAAAAGGATAGCTCTGAGGACTCTGATATAGTGGAAACTGGTGCTGATGAGCACCCTGATGAAATGGTTGCTGCTGAGGTGGTGGGGACCGACCAGGCTGATCATTTCTCCATGAGAAATTTGGGTGACTCCTCCACCCCGGATTATATGTGTTGGAGAAAGACTGATTCTGTGCTCTATTAACCCAGTTAGCTTATTGCATCTGCTCAAACCCACTTTTTTGAAATACTGACATAATCGGGCAGTCTTGGGTCTTATGGTCCGAATCAGCACATATAGAACATGCCTCTACTACTTTCACATCCTTCACTTTTTCCATTTCCATGCCCTCCAGTCTTCTAGTCAATGCAGCTATTCGGGCTTAAACATCAGTGTCTTCCTTAAGCTCATTTCTACCCCCTCCAGAAATAGCCCTCAGTGGCTGTGCTGCTAATGGCACTCGATCAATACGAGTATTTCACTGCTGTGCGCTCTCAGTAAGGTAGTAAAAAAATGATAGAGCCGCATCAGGTTCCTTGCTAAAGAACTCCCCATTGCACATTGTCTGAACAAACTGCTTGCATTCTGGAGTGAGACCAGTGTAAAAATAGCTCACCAACCTCAGATTTAAAACCATGATGTGGACAAATGTTCACCAAGTCTTTAAATTTTTCCCAACTGGCCTGAAAGGTCTCATCAGGTCTGTGATTAAACTGGCTGATTTGCTCTTGCAAAAATTGAGTTCTCTAAAAAGGAAAAAAATTTTGTAAGAATTCACGCTGCATATCAGACCAACTACAAATAGAATTAGGCCTTAAAGAATTAAACCAAATCTTCGCTTTATCCTTTAAAGAGAAAGGAAATAAACGAAGTCTAATGAATTCATCAGTAACAACTCTAGTAATAAAAGTAGTGCAAGCCAACTCAAAATCTGTCAAGTGCTGGTAAGGACTCTCAGAATCCATCCCGTGGAACTGAGGTATCACTGACATCATGCCATGCTTAATAGAGAAATTAGATGCATTTTCAGGTAAAACAATGCATGAATGTGTAGTGGTGCGAGTGGGTTGCAAATAATCCTTAAGGGTGCATGGTGCAGGTGCAGCTATATTTTCTGGTTCAATTTTAATTTCCTCACCTGACTCACTCATAGAAAAGACAGAAGAGCTATCTATCTCCAAGCTGTATATACTACTCTCAAGACTCGATGTGACTCTAAGCAACCTATTTGAACTGTTTCTCACCCATGACATGAAACATCAGTTTAAAGAGCATAAAAAAAATAACTAGTTTAAATTTAAGTTAAATTACTTTCCCTGACAACGGCGCCAAAAACTTGACTCACTCAAAAATGAGTAGCACTAAGGTTATCCCAAGTGCAGGAGGATGTCGTGTAATAATTAGGAATAAATTCCTAGATCGTCTCCTCAGGGAAAGTTACTTAAAAATCAAACTCGTTGAAAAATGTGAAAAACTTCACAAAGAGAAAATAAATATGATGGTATGTGCAATTAATGGAAAAGGGTACTAGTCATGGACTAGATTCATATTTTTAGATTTTGATTGTCGGATTGAAAAGTAAAGGGCTAATAGATTAAACTCAAAAATTAATAAAACTAAATTAAGAATTAAACTATATTAGAAAGTAATTGACAAAACATGCACTGAAAATTGAAAAGCCCCAAAATCAATGTTCTAGGGTTCATCATTGTATTCAAATCACAAATTCTCAAATTAAACCATAGCAATTGTAATCACTATTAAAATGAAAGCTTAACGAAATGAGAAAAATAAATAACATGAATGAAATGAATAACAAATAAATTACTCAAATGTCTAAATCAAAAATCTCCAAATAATCCAGAAACTTAAAATTGAAATGAAATAGCAAGTAGGGAATTAAAAAGATCAAGCCAATTGAATGGAGATGAAGATTTGAAGCGGTGGAGGAGGCTGAGCTGCAGTAGCAATCGGACCCCTCAAGGAGTTCTTCAATCTGCTGCAGTGTGAGTGAATGATCCCGAAGAATTCGTGTTACTGCGTGAATGATCGCTTTTCTGAATCCTCCTCGCCGAATCTGAGTGAAAATCAATGAAAAAATAAATTCTAAATGTTCCTCTAGTCAAAACAGTGTTTTCCAGGCCAAGGGTCGGCCATAAAATGTAAAAAATCATAAATATACTCTAACGGCGGAATAAACCCTAGATCTGTAAAATACGATATCCGCTCGAGCGGAGTGTCGAGTGAACATCGAGCGTTCGACTCTGCCTAAGTTCGCTCGAGCAGAGTATCGAGCGAACATCGAGCGTTCAACTCTGCCTAACTTCGCTCGAGCGGCCAAATTCCTTCGCTCGAGCAATCTCCTTTCCTGCAACCCGCTCAAGCTCACTATCGAGCAGCAGTCGAGCATTTGAATCTACCTGAATTCGGACCAGAATCCACAGTAATCAACAGTTGGTAAAATTTAAGCAAAAATTCATACTTTTAATCAATTAAAATCACAACTTGGATTCATTCATTTTCCATATAAAACCAATGATAAAGTAATGAAAGAATTAAGATATATTGGTTCCAAAAGCATTAAAAATGCAATAATTCAGCTCAATCACACTCCTATATTCTTTAAAACGAATCCATTCAAAACTCATTGACTGTTTTTCATCAACTCAATGGTTACCACTCCATTTTTACTCACTCCAAAGTGGACAGAGGAGTTTTATTAGGATAATTCCTCATCCTAACCTTTGAAGTCATGACAAAAATTTATATTTTCATGCTATGCTTAAAAATGTTTTGCATGACATGTGTTTGTGAAGTATGAAAGTGGCAATTCATATAATATGCTCAAATGTAAAAAATGCACATGTGATGAGAACTAATAATAAAATGCACAATGCTATGTTTCATGCTTGAAACGAAATTTTTATTATGAATGTGGCATTTATCAATAAATCAAAAATAAGTTATCAATGTGTAAGTCAGAGACCAACTTACAAACTTTCCGAAGTTAGAGAATCAATGCGACTGGAATCAAAGTTTTCTAAGTTAGGATTTTAACCATTAAGGAAGATTTTTATAATCGAAAGGGTTTAAAAATTAGTGTTTACAAAACTGCCCTTAAACTTTTCAAAATTGCCGCTAAGGCCTTAAATTCTCACTATTTTCAATTCAGCCCCAAACTTGACCAAAATTCACAAACCTCATGTTTTCTATATTCTAAATTTTTCTATGCCCTTAGAATTTCAAGATTCAAATAAAAACTATGTCAAACTTACCCAACCTGCGGCATTCATCTCTTCTCGGCCTATATGTGATTTTAACTTTGAAACCTCTATAAATGCATGTGTGCTCAAATTTCATCAAGTGGCAACTATATATATAACCTTAGGGACAATTTTTAAAAATTATCTTTAGGTAATACAAATTCATCCCAACACTTAAGCATGGATTAAGACCAAATTACTACTAAACCATCCATTAAGCATATGCATGATGTTTATAGTTTTATTTTACCTAGAGATGTTTAAAACCAAACTAAATCATGCATTTTCATTCTTATCCAAATAATAAGGCTTTTTCTAAATGCTCTTTATTCAAGTCTAGGAAAATAAATCAAAACTTCATGAATTAAACTAAAGTCAAGCAAAAACCGATGCATGTTAGATGATCAACACAAGATATGAATTTATAACCTAACATGGCAAGCTTTCAACCTCAAATTTAAACTTTCAAAAATTATTTCAAGAAATTAGTGAATCATATAAAATCATATTAAGACATTCCATGGTTAAAAATTCAACCCAAAGCAATTTATTCATTCAATACTTCCAAATTGACCCGGTTTGCACTTAGCATGGTAAACCATATTTAAACTCAATTAAAATTTCATTCCCATGCTATAAATTAAAAGCCTAACATACTATAATAACACTGAAAAGGGAATAGGGTAAGATTGCTTACAAAAATCATGACCCTTGAGCTCCCATCATAACTCACTTCAAGAACACTCTTAATCACACTCGGTTTCACTCTATCTTCACACTAAGAGGGGATGACTCTCAAGAATTAAAGAGAAAGCTTTGAGGAGTGGTGTGAAGAAGTGAGGAGGTGAAGGAGGTATTTATAGGGCATCATGGAGGGTGAGAGGCATGGGTTTGGTTGAAGGAGAGGCTTGAGATTGGTGGAAGTGAACGTTGGAGTGTGGAGGTGCAAAAGTTCAATTTGTGACATTTTTGTGCAAGTGAATAGTGTTCAAACTCTCATTATTTCTTCAAGACCAGGTGATACATGGTGTGTAAGGGTGCATGTGCTGCTATGGTTCAGAAAATAAAAACAAAATGCAATGATTGCAAGTGAGGTCATGCTAGATGCTGTCAGTAAGGGGTCTTTAAAGGCTAGCCAAATTTCATCACCTATTTGTCCTATCTCCATGGCTTTGTTTTGCGGGTATGATGAATCATTTTGAAGGCCTTTTCAGGTGGTGGGAGGTGGAGGGATTGGCTATCAAGTGATCATTCAGGAACATGTCATGGAAGGGAGTGAAATGGAGGTGGTTGCTGAGTTGCACCTTGTGCCAATGCCAATTGGTTTTGGAATTTCTTTGTGGTAAAATTGGTCAAAAAGCTAGTGAGTGCTTGAGGGACCTCTTAGGGATTGGAGGGAAGGGGTGGTGGCGTGTAGAGGAGGCTCAAGGAAGAGCAGAAAATTCAAGAAGTCACCAAGATCATTCGATTGGGTCTCAACTACACCTCCTAAGGGAATAGTTGGATTTTGGTTTGGTTTCTTGGAGCCATTTTGCCCAAGTTCAAGTCTGAACCTTGAGTGATATGGTGAGGTGTGAATAGTGAAATTTCCCTTAAACATTTGGTGGAGATGGTGTGGACTAGGGGCTGGTTTGATGAAGTGCACATGGTGGTGCACCTATTTGCCGATTGTGGTTATTTGGGCATTGACATGCCTTGGTTCCAATTGACATGTGTTGGGTCAATCCTAACCTTCTAGGTTAGTCTAAGACCAATGCAAATTAATAATAAAAACCAAAAATTTATACCATAAATGTGAAGACAATATTTCAAAGAAAACCATACAAAAATCTAGATTTGAGGTTATTAATCATGTGTGAGGTTAATAGTGCTTCTTAACTCAAATTAGAAGCTTAACCATGGTTGGCAGGGAATCCTAGGAGCTAGTGGTTCATCTTGGGCTTGATGGAAACCAATGGTATGGTGTATGTAGGTCTCATTTGAAAGGCTAAAATGAAATACAACGCTTTTGAGCTCTACAGGTTGGGTTTGTTGGGCCATTTGTGTAAATCTTGGATGTGGGCTTTGGAATGGTTATATGGACCTTATGTCCAGATTTGTGGGGCTTTTCTATGGACTCAAAGGCCTACTACGTTGGGTCCCAATCTGAGGTCTTTCATAGGTTGTACCAATGACCTTTACTCTCATTAAGTTAGGCCCAATGACTTCTATTCATCACATATTGGGCCTAATTTCTAAAGTTTTTCAAGAAAGGTCTAGAACCTTATAATTCCCAAATGGGTCTATTGCTTATGGTGCCTATTCTTAGCCCATCCATTCTTAGTGAATTAGGGTCCCACATAAACCTTACTTGGGCTACTTCTAAATCCATCCACATTAAGCCTTTTAGCCTAGCCAATCAATATGCCATGTGCCGTACCACTAGCCTCTTGGTAATTACCCTAAATATATTAAGAATACTAAAATCATCACCAAAAAAGGAAAAAAAAAAATCTAACTAAACCCGTTGTGTGTGACATTATTTGATAGGAACTGGCATTCCCTGCATATCATTAGCTTAGGATATGCATTTTACATATTTCTATTTTTTTTTCTTTTTGTTTGATTTGGTTAAGTTATCTTCTATTTTTCTGTTTTGTTCAATGATAATAAAAATAAGAAAATAATTTATAACCAAAAAGATGAAAAAGGAAGAGATCATTTTTGCCTTGCCAAGTCAAGAGTACTTAGACCACATTTGTCCATTCTTGAATTTGAACATTCTCTCTAAATTTTTTTTGTTAATCACAATGAGAGTGTTGACCCTATGGTTCATATTTGCCCAAAGTCACATTCTAGTACACTATGAGGAACTTATTTCTAACATTTTAGTCATTAAGTGTGTTTAATAATTTATGGATATTGTCCCAAGGGGGAGTCTAGACCTTAAATTGACTAATACTAGTTGAACTTAGTACTAAAAGTCAAGTTGTCTCCTCTTGCGGGACATAAATTTTCATTCTATATAGAAAAAGTCGGTGTTTATTCATTGCAAAAAAACAAAAATACCCTACACGGATCATGTTCTTTAAGTCCTTATAGAAAAAATCATTGCTCTATTCATTATGGAAAAAGATAAGCAATAAATTGACATACTAAGGACTGAGCAAACTTATGTTCGGAGAAGATAATCTTGTCAAGTATCTAGGCCCTAGCATAAAGTTTCCATTTTGAGGTCAAAGTAATCTCATTTCATATCTTTGTGTCAAAAAGAAAAAATATAAATTATATATACATAAATAAATTTGATCAGTGTGAGAAGTTACCTCACACACACAAACAGACTTTGATCATGGAGAATTTATAGTGTCATCACTTATTCTAAGGTTGGCTGTGTGTTGGAACATGTTGATTTGACATTTGGTATGATTTGGCAAGTGACTTGATTTTAAGAAAATAAAGTTGATTTCAAAACTTATTTTCTTTACTGCTTATTGCAAAATAGAGTGTTGGGTCAAATTCATTTTTTTTAATCTTTTAGGCATATGGGGATTTACTACATGTAGCAGCCCACTACAAATTTAATAGCATAAATTTTATAGGTTTTAGGAATCTCGTGAAAACCCATAAGTTTTCACAAACCGACCAATCGTGTAGGTTTTAATCTGTCAGCATAGTCAGTGTTATCACTCACTATGGTATCAGAAGCACGATTTTATTTATTTAAGGTAGTTAAAAGTGTCTGAATACATTATGATCTGTACCTTTAGACTCAGTTAATTATTTATGATTTTGTGGTGCAAAAATCTCATTTTCATTTTTTCGGACGAAGTGCCTGTCAAAACTATGTTTTTATTTTTAGGGGCACTTTGGGGTTGAACTTCAATAAACTAATTGAATTGTTAGGCTTTTATGAATATTTAAGATTTTACAGTGCAAAGTTTATTATTCATTGTTTTCTGGGTGAATAGTAACCTTGATAAGCACACCAAGTGCAGTGCTTTTGAAATCACTGTATGGAATATCCAAATAAGGTTGGAGAAGTTTTATTTGGACACTTGGCAATATCTTAGCCAACACTTGGTGAATAGTAATGGATACTTGGCACCAAGAGGAACCATGAGATAGATTGTGAGGGAATCAATGTGTGAGATCATGCCACCTAAGCAAAACCCTATTCCATCTGACCAACCAAATTGTGCCAAACTTAGAGGGTTTCAATCCTAGTAAAAACCTAACTGGTTGGAATCCAAGTGAAACCCCAAAGACTTGGTTGAAATCGAAACTGTGATGACCCGCTTTTACGTGTATTTTTACTAAAGGAATATTTTAATTTAATTAATATTATAGTACTTTTATTTTAAATTATCAGATTTTAATTGGATTTTATTGGCTGTTGAATTTAAATTGCTGTTTAAATTTATTTTAGCTTGTTTTCGGATTTAAAATTTAATAGTTGGTTTTTACTAGTTATTTATTATATTTTAGCTTGACGTTGCGGTTAAAATATTTTAAATAATGTTTATTTATTTATTTGATATAGTGTTTAATTTATTTTAGTCGTTTATGTTTTTTTTATTGTCGTTTTCGGCGGATCAGTTTCTGGATCCCGGAAGTGAAGTTTGGACTTCATTTCTTTTTCCCTTATTTTCTTTTTCTCTTTTTCTTTTTTTCCTCTTTCCCTTCTCTTTTTCTTCTTTTCCTTCCTTTTCTTTCTTTCTCTTCCTTTCTCCCCGTTTTCCCCCCCCCCGCCCGCAGAAATCTCTCCCTCCCTTCTCTCTTTTTCATTCCGCGCAGCCACCTTTGGCCAGCCATATCTCCGCCGTCCGGTGGAGGTGTCATACACCACCCCCGCCATTCTCTTCCTCTCACGGCAGACTACAACCCCTCCAATTTTCAGAGCCATCGGACCCACCGTTAGCCGCCACGAGCCCCTCGAAGTCGCGGCACCAACCCAGTTTTTCCTCTTTTTTCCTTTCCGCGCAGCCTCCTTCGACCGCCCATATCTCCGCCGTCCGGTGGAGGTGTCATACACCACCCCCGCCATTCTCTTCCCCTCACATCAGGCTACAACCCCTCCAATTTTCAGGACCATCGGAGCCACCGTTAGCCGCCACGAGCCGCTCAAAGTCGCGGCACCAACCCAGATTTTTCCCCTGTAGCCGAAAACTTCCTCCGCCCAGAACCGCCACTTGCCGGCGGCGTGGCCTCCACCACCCACCCAGAAAACTTCCCCTCCCTCCGGTGCACCACCCCTCCGAAGATCTCCCCCAACCGGCCGGCCGTTTGGCCGGAAAAGCGCATCTAAGCCGCACGGTTTGTCACCGTTTCCGGCGCCGTCGCACCACCTCCGGCCACCATCTTTTCACCACTTCTTCCCCTACCTCTTGCCGACCTAACCCACCCATTTCCGGCCTAGATCGGCAACCGGAGCAGCTCCCACGAGCTCAACTCCGATTTGCTCGTTTTTCGCTTCTACCGGCATTTTGCCGCCACCCACGGCCAAAACTCACTTCCACTAGCTTCATAAACATCCCTAGACCATTCCCTATCAATTTGGTGTCTTGGTTTGTCCCCGTTCAAAAGTGGGTATTTTGCGACCCACGGCTACAGTGCATTTGCACTGTTACGTTGCTTTTCGTCCATCGTTTGCCGCGTGCCGAACCTTCTAAAAATCCTATATAGCTCTATAAGTATTTTCCAAACTCTACTTTTAGATTTAAATGTATTTTGCTCTTACAATAATTTATTTGGTTGGTTTGCTGATTCCGGACTGAGTCTGAGGAGTTCGGGGGTCGGATAGATGGAGGACGGAGTTGCTCGATTTGTTGTTTTATGCTTGGTTGGTGGTGTCGTGCATTGAGATTTCATTTACATGGTGCATGCACATGCATTTTATTTAAATTGAGAAAATCATGTTTTATTGGCGTCAAAGGATTTTCGGGTGCGTGTGTACCACGACCCAAGTCGGGATGGGGTATTATCTCGGTGGAGCTCCTCTGGTCACTCGGGAGCGTGAAATACTGAGTGACGTCCCCTGAGTCGAGGCTTGGCTACGAACACGCCGGGCATGGAACCGAGCGACAATGGGAGCGGGGGTTAGAGGATGTTTGGCTACGAACACGCTGGGCGTGGAACCGGGCATCGCTCTATGCACCGACTCTGTGGCTCTTCGCTGGCGAGGGTTAGAGGATGTTTGGCTACGAACACGTGGGGCGTGGAACTGGACATCGCTCGTCTCGAGGATGCTTGGCTACGAACGCGCAGGGCGCGGAACTGGGCATCGCTCGTTTATGTGTCATGCGCGTGGTGGATTCCCGCGGTGTGGCACAGGAGCCAGGGTGTGCGGATGACCCCTAGGGGAGGTCATGGTGCATACGGTTTGTTTGGATTGAGTTGGATATGGGCCAAATGGACTTTTGGCGTGGCATTTGGAAAGAATATGTTTTTGGACCAAATGAGATTTTTGGCGTGCATGGAAAAAATACGGTTTTATGGGTTTGGTGCATTGGCATTTATTCAAGCATATTGTTTGAGTTCTATATGTTTTTATCTAGTGGGTTTTGGATTTTACTTACCTGCGGCACCATTTTTGGTACCGTAGATTTTGGTGCAGGAATCGAGGAGGAGGAGGAGGGTGAGCCCGAGGATGCGGCTCCGCCGGAGTTTTGAGTTGGAGCTTATGCATTGGAGTTGGCTTTAAAACTCTATTTGTATTTGTAATATTCTGTTATGTATGTTTTGAACCGCTTTGTATTTTAATTAAGAAAAAATTCTGATACTTAGTTATATGTCTTTGCTATCCGCTGCGTATCTCTTCGTGCACTTTTGTCGCTTGCACACACTTGGCACTCGTCGAGAGGGTGGTGACCCGTGTTGTCACCATCCAGACGTCTCGATTTTCCCATGTCCAGGCTTGGGGACTTTGGGGGCGTCACAGAAACCCTAAGTGGTTTTCTCCAAACCCTGAAGTTAACCTACAAACCCTAACTGATTCGGTTTCTAGAATTATGTTTAATCACTTGATTAAATCACTTCCACATGCTGTTAATCCTTCAAATTTATGTTATAACATTATTATCCAACCTTTTTAACCTTGAAATTTTGATTGGGCTAAGAAAAATTGTATTTGGGCTTGATAGCATCTCAAACCTTATTTAAACCCCAAATTGAAACTCATTCGGTTAAGGCTCACGAATTTGGCCACCTTGGCAATACTTCTTGGCTAAGTTTTCTACTCCCACATGGCTGACCATCCTCTACCTATGATAGGCTGAGAGTGTACTTGAAATGAAGGTTAGAAGCCACCTCACTCTTCTCCTCTTACATGGCACCTTGGAGAGCAATACCATGGAAGGGTTTCGCCACTGTTTTGGGCTGAAAAATCCATCACTTAAAGTCACTCAAACCCTCTCATTATCCCTCACTTTCATAAGAATTCTTCCAGCCCATTTCATACTCATTTCATCCCTTTCTCACACTTTTCTTGGAGAGAAATCAAAAGATTCCCCCAAACAATTATTTTGAGTCACTTTACACGCCCTTTATGAAGCTTTGGTAAGTATTTTATCACAAATTTTCCCATATGAAAGTTGTTCTTATTTGAGTTGAGTTTCCATGGATACCTTGTTTGTTCCATTTGATAGTCATTTGATTGGTCAAAATTGTTTTTAACCTAAAGGTCATTTTGTGCGATAAATTGGAGAGTATCTTATATTTTGAAGTTTTTAACCAAACTAATGGATAGATCTTGGTCCAAACTTTTTATGAAGTGTTGTTAACATATTTATATGATTATTGGTTGATGATTTGTCACATGATTAAAGTTTTTGATGAAATATTTTATTAGATCTAGAAACTTGGAAATTCGAAGAGGAAAAACAATTTATGTTTTAAGAAAGTCTGGATCTTTTGGGGTTTAATCTTACTCCAATGGCTTTGATATATTTATTTGAGTATCCTAAACCTCTTATATATATGTTAGGATGTTAATTTGAAGAGCTTTTATAATGCCTTGGTCCCGCAGGGGTCAGAGAGTTACTTTCTATCACTTAAAACTCACATTTTATCAAGATATTTACATACTCTAAAATATAAAATCATTAGAATACTATAAAATCTCTTAATAAAATCCAAAAATCCTCAAAAATCTTTTATGAGTAGCCCACTATGTTTAAATAATCATCTAACTCATCTCCATAATTTTGATCATTAGCTGAACTATTCTAAAATCATCTGAAAATAGTATAAAGCTAAGGAGTGAATTATCAACAACTCATTAAACAGAGGATATATACTAGTATGTAAACATGAGCGTTTTCACAAATTTTAGAATGCAAAAACAAAATATTTTAGTTTCAATTTGCAAATATCAAAAATAGATGTTATAAAAAAAATCAAAGCGACACTTCAAACTGTTAATATCCAAAAACCAGCTTTTGATATTCAAAGACCCCTTTGACACAACATGACTGAACATCTTCATCTTATCATGTCATATTAGAGCATCATATCAAAATGGAGACTATGTGTTAACCCCCATGGTAGGGTTGTACATTTTACAGAGAGCCAAGCAGAAACATAAATCACCATGTTACCAAAGCGATTGCATTCAGATCAAAGACCACTATTATATCCTGTGGTAGGGTTAGAGGTCATTATTATATCCTGTGACAGAGCCAAAGGTCAATATTGTTGATGGCTTTCTAAATTTGTCTTCCAAGTGCAGAAGCTATCAAAGTAATACATGGATGAGTTCTAAGGTCATTTCCATAGGGATAACAATGTTCATGAAAAGCAAGCTTATAATGAGCTGTATTTGTGTGAGGAGCGTGTTTGTAAAAGGGGCCACTTACACAACTAAGTAAAGAAACAAGAAAAATGGAATTTATGTACTAATGTGGAGTGTATTAATGAATAATGCTTTGGATCTTTTCTCTATTTTTTCAACAGAATATTTTTCTGAATGCTTGTAAAATTAAAAGAAGTGAGTAAAGGAATATATACTAGAGAAATGAGTGCAAGAAAAATAAAAGTGGCAAAAATCTAAACTGAAAATATTTGGGATTTCAAAAGGGGATTCTAAGAAACAATTTATCAAATAACTATGCTTCAGGTTTCCCATTCATGAATTAGAATTGAATATTCCTCACATTCCTTTTTACTCAATTATTTACTCATTCAAAGAGATAATGACTGGAAGTTAAAACAATCCAAGTTCGGTTTATAGTTTATCCAAAATTTCTTATTGAGTTGCAAAGCAAGTTTGGTCAATGTAAGAGGAAAGGAACCTATGGAGTCTTAAGTTACAATCGAGCATTAGTTGTGCTTTACATCAACAACAAATCAAGATCAGCAAGAAGCACAATAAACTTTCACAAATATAACTTGTTTCACAAAGCAATAGAGTATGAAAAAGAAATCAATGGATGAAGTGTGAGAAATCAACTCTAATCCAAATCTGGGTTACTTCCCAAAATTTAGGCTTAGAAATTTAGCCTAACATATCAAAATGGATATCCTCTCTAAACATTTCTGAATCTACAAAAAAAACTGAAGTAAAAATAAACTAAGGAAAAGTAAACAAAAAGAAAATAGAAACGAAGAAGAAGCTGCCACCGAAAGCAAAACTCTGGAAAAATAAAAATGCCGAATAGCCAATAAATCTGAAAACCCAGCCGAGCAAATAAATGTGCCGAATAGCCAATGAATCTAACGTCTAGAAAACAAAAACGTAAAGCTAAAAATGAAAACCAGCTGAAAAAAAAAACACTAAGAACCAAGAAAAAAAACTAGGAAACGTAAAACGTAAAAACGTAAAGCAAGAAAAATAAAAATAACCGCCCCTTGTTCTACAACAACCCAGAAAAATTAAAAATAAAAACTGCGAGAGAGTGCCCCTTCAGTCTGAACCAAAAAGCCAAAAACTTTAGAAAAAAAAAGTATGCCAAATGGAATTTTTGTAGAAATTTCGAAATGCCCCTTCTTTGCGCCAGGTCTAGCGTGAGGCCACGATCTCCAGCTGCTGAAAAGTAAAAGCACTCCCCTGCTGTCCGAAAATCTGGAAACCCACTAAGAACGAACAAAAGAAACCCAAAAAGAAAATAATAATAATAATAACCTAGATGCTTCCGCCCCGGAGAGAAAAAGCTTAAAAAAAAAAACTAACTAAAATGCTCAACCCCAAAAATATATGGCAGCAACGCCTCCCAGTAAGCAAAAATTAAAAATTAAAACCAGTCGAACGAGAGAAAACACTCTCCTTTTTGCCATCTAAACCCAGTGAATAAAACAAAAAGGTGCAGAGTAAAAATCCCATGCCAAAAATTGAAACTGCCCCTAGCATCTTGCGTGATTTCCTCTAGCATTGAGGTCCTGCGTCTCAGCTCGTGCCCCTGCATCGTGGTCCTGCTTCTTCACTGAGGACCCGCATGATCTTGCTTGCAGGTTTGGTGATTGGCGTCCTCTCCCTTCCAGCACAGTCAGCCCAGCTTGTCTCTGCTTGATCGTGCTACACCCCACGTACGTGATACGCTACTTTCATCTTTTGGGTGCTGCATTGTGTATTTTCCATATTACCCCTGTTATAAGAGGAGTAAAATTTGAAATATTAAATTTTACGTGGAACGGCTGCATTATAAATATTTTCAAGTGTAAAATATCCGAATTTATCAATGTACTCAAGTGTCATAATTTATTGCATAATTAACTTCTTAATCCAATTTAGTTAAACAATTTAGTCACTTTAACAATTTAATTATGTAGTTTTGACACCTCATCACTCCCTCCAACTAGTTTATGTCTAGTAGTCTCTAGCAAATAATGCGATAACAAATGAAGGATCCAAGAGTGAGATACTGAACTTAAAAAAATCTATATAAAAGATCAAATCATATTGAAATCTTGGAATATTAGAATGTAGTTAGGTCAAGTTATAGTTCAACACAAAAGCTTATAAAATTCTCAAGAACTTAAACAAGGGAAATGTATCTAAGCTGTTGATCTTTGAGTGCATCAAGTGTATGAATAGATTGCCATTTTTTGGTTTCAAGATTTCTCATAATAGCTTCAGCTTAGCAACTTTTTCAAGAAAAACCAAAAGGTATTTACTTTAATTCAAAACCATTACATTGATGGCTTTTACGCTATCACACTTTGAAATACCCATTTTTTTTCTTATATTTTCTTTTTAAACGGATCCCAGTTATAGGCAACATTTTCTAATGTACTTGCACCATTTTTTTTTTATCTCTGGCCTATCCATTTTCGCATGTATTTTTACCTCAAAAAAATTTTTTTTTTTTTTTGGAGTTTCTCATTCACTTTTCCTAGGCCATTAAGATATGGTTCATTGTAGTTCTTGCTAGTTGATTAGATGAAAACCACTGATTGACAATCAAACAACAAAATCATCTATCTTGTGTCTATTAGGGTCATCAATCAATAGCTTTGAAATACATTGCATAAGTTTGAGTTGCTAAGACTTATCATAAGGTCCTGCGTTGAACTTAAACTTAAACCAGCGGGAATTAGTGTAACCCAAGACTACAACTATCTGATCTTAAGTAGAGAAGTGTGAAATCAGTAACTTGTCAAAAAAAAAAAAATCAGATCCCACAATGATAAATCCTGAGAGACTAAGTGGTAGAATACTCTCCTTATCCCCCAACTAAAAATGGGCAGTGTCGTCACTGCAAATCATGAACAAACAAGGTATGAAAGAGAATAGGGCCGAAGAAAATACCTGAGATGGTTGAGGGGATCATTAAAGTAAAAATGAAACCAGAAAAAGAGAAAAAATAAATCAATAAATAAATAAAAAGCTAAACAGTGCTGAACCTGAAGAGATAGAATGAAGAAAAAGAAAGAAATAAAGAAAGAGAAAAAGAAAACAAAGGAAAGAACAAAACATAGAAGTGAAATAAACAAGAATAGAAAAAGAAAAGAAAGAAAGGAAAAAAATTTAAAGCAAAACATAAATGAACTAAGGGTCATGAGAATAAGTAGGATCTTCCAAAGGAATGGAAGTATCCTCAGGTGAAAGTTTTCCCAAAAAATGTTTAAGTCGTTGGTCATTTACTTTGAAAGTGTTTCCATTTTGAGGATTAGTAATCTCAACAGTTCCATATGAAAACACAACTTTAACTAAATAAGGACCACTCCACCTCAATCTTAATTTACCTGGAAATAGGTGGATGCAAGAATTGTAATGTAAAACTTGTTCATTAGGCTCAAAATTCTTTCTCTGGATGTGCTTGTCATGTAACATCTTCATGCGCTCCTTTGAAAATTTGGAACTGTCATATGCATCTTGTCTAAGCTCATCCAACTATGAAATCTAAAACTTTCTCAAAGAACCAGCATGATCAATAGAAAAATTGAATTGTTTAACAACCCAATATGCCTTATGTTCAAGCTTAATGGGAAGATGGCATGCTTTTCCATATACCAAGCGAAAATGGGACATGTTAAGAGAAGTTTTAAAAGCTGTCCTATAAGCCCAAAGTGCATCAATCAACCTTAAAGGTCAATCCTTTCTATTGGGGTTGACTGTCCTTTCTAAGATGTGCTTAAGCTCCCTATTAGCTAATTCAGCTTGCCCATTTGTTTGAGGGTGATATGGAGTGGAAACCTTATGGTGTATACCATATTTTTTCATGAGGGTGGCAAAGGGTTTGTTGCAAAAATTGGTTCCATTATCACTAATGATAGCTCTAGGCATGCCAAATCTAGCAAAAATGTTTTCTTTCAGGAGCTTAAGCACGACCTTATGCTCATTTGTTTTACAAGGAATGGTTTCAACCCACTTAGAAACATAATCAACCGCCACTAGGATATACAAATAACCAAAAGAAGATGGAAATGCCCCCATAAAATCAATCCCCCAACAATCAAAAATCTCAATGACCAAAATGGGTTGTAGAAGCATCATGTTCCTATTAGTTACTGTGACTAATTTTTGACATAGCTCACAAGTCTTTCAAAAATTGTATGCGTCTTTAAACATATGATGCCAATAAAATCCACTTCGTAAAATTTTTGAAATAGTTTTATGTGCAGAAAAATGTCCCCCACATGCCTCAGTATGACAAAAGGAAAGAACAACTTGTATTCCATGATCAGGCACACATTTCCTTATGATTTGGTCAGAACAATACTTAAACAAATAAGGATCATTATAGAAGAATGATTTTACCTCATGCTTGAATTTTCGTATGTCTTGAGCGCTCCAATGGGGTGGAGTTTGTCCTGTCACCAAAAAATTAACTATGTCAGCAAACTAAGGGAAATTTTCAACTAACATTAATTGCTCATTAGGAAAAGAGTCAAGGATAAGAAAAGTGTGCTCATTTTCAGTAAATGTAAGCTGAGACAAGTGGTTGGCAACTACGTTTTCAACACTCTTTTTGTCCTTGATGATAAGGTCAAATTCTTGGAGAAGAAGAATCCACCGGATCAATCGAGGTTTGGCATCCTTTT
Source organism: Carya cathayensis (assembly GCA_011037825.1). NCBI lineage: Eukaryota > Viridiplantae > Streptophyta > Magnoliopsida > Fagales > Juglandaceae > Carya > Carya cathayensis. The sequence continues at coordinate 268,356 of QGSO01000576.1, forward strand.
TCGACAATAGATATTTTAACACTGCATGGTCAGTGAAAATAATCACAGGAGAACTAAGAATATAAGTTTGAAACTTGTCTAATGAAAAAACTACAGCAAGTAACTCTTTTTCTGTGGTAGAATAATTTCTTTGGGCTCCATTAAGAGTTCTACTTGCGTAAGAAATGACATGTGGGAACTTATTTCTATGCTGTCCAAGTACAGCTCCTATGGCTACATTGCCAGCATCACACATTATCTCAAATGGAATACACCAAATAGGGGGATGCATGATAGGGGATATAGTAAGCAAGATTTTCAGCTTATCAAAAGCATTTTGACAAGAAGGAGTCCATTAAAAAGCAACATCATGCATAAGTAACTCACACAAGGGCTTAGAGATAGAACTAAAATTTTGAATGTTATAAAACCCAGCATGCCCAAAAAAAGATCTTATTTCCTTTACCGTCTTGGGTATAGGAAGTTTGGAGATAAGCTCAATCTTAGCTTTATCAACCTCAATACCTCGGGATGAGACTATGTGACCGAGAACTATGCCTTGTTGAACCATGAAGTGAAACTTTTCCCAATTGAGAAGCAATTACTTCTCTTCACACCCTGCTAAAATAACTTGTAAGTTAGTCAAACATGCATCAAAAGAACTACCATACACTAAAAAATCATCCATAAATACTTCCAAACTGTTTTCAATCATGTCATTAAAAATACAAAGCATACATCTTTGGAAAGTAGCTGGTGTATTACATAGTCCAAAAAGAATTCTTCTAAATGAAAAAGTGCCAAATGGGCAAGTGAATGTAGTTTTCTCTTAATCCTTAGGTGCTATTTCTATTTGGCAGTAACCAAAAAATCCATCAAGAAAGCAATAAAAGCCAGCAACCTTTTCTAAAACTTGATCAAGAAATGGCAAGGGAAAATGGTCTTTCCTAGTAGTGGCATTTAACTTCCTATAATCTATACACATGCGCCAACCAGTAGAAATCCTAGTAGGGATCAATTCATTTTGCTCATTTTTCACAATGGTAAGCCCAGATTGTTTTGGAACTATATGAATGAGGCTTACCCACTTGTTGTCCGCAATAGGGTAGATAATTCTTACATCAAGTAGTTTCAAAACTTCTATTCTTACTACTTCCTTCATGGCAGGATGTAGTTTCATTTGCATCTCCCTAGAGACTTTTGCATTTTCTTCTAAATAAATCTTATGAGTGCACACAAGAGGATTTATACCTTTCATATCCGCAATTGTCCATCCAATAGCACTTTTGTGTTGCCTCAAGACTTCCATTAGTTTAGCTTCTTAGTTGTGAGTGAGCTGGGCTGAAATCACTACTAGGAAGGTGCTGTCTGGCCCAGGAATACATACTTCAGGCAATGGTTTCAGCTCAAGTGTTGGGATTTCATCCACTGAAGGCTTCAAACTTGCTGTCAATGGTGGGAGTTGCTCAATTTTAGGCCCCCATTTAGCTTCAAATTTATTTTTTGCATAAAAAATAGTAGAAGCATCAATAGGGGCGTCATCAATGATGAGGTCACAAATATTTTCTAATTCAAACAGCAGGTTAGTTAGATGGTATGCCAAATAAGCCTCCTCCTCAATGATGCTTTCCAGCAAATTGACCTCTTGTACATCTTCCAAATCTTGAGGTGGCCTACAAATGTTAAAAATATTTAGTTCGAGGGTCATGTTCCCAAAACTCAGCTTTAAAACACCACTCTTACAGTTTATCAATGCATTTGAAGTAGCAAGAAAAGGTCTCCCAAGAATCACATGTGCTTGAAAAGAAGATTTTGGGGTCAAGTGAACATCCAACACAACAAGTCTACGAGGTAAAAAAAATTTTCCACTTGAACTAAGACATCCTCAACCCCCTTGGCAATTTAATTGATCTGTCAGCTAGTTGTAAAATGATTGGAGTTGGTTTTAATTCCCCCAAACCAAGTTGCTCATACACATTATAAGGCAGTAAATTCACACTTGAACCAAAATCTAACAAAACTTGACCAATTTTTAAACTTCCTATAACACAAGCAATTGTAGGTGAACCAAAGTCTTTATATTTTGGTAGGGAATTACTCTGAATTATGGCACTGACCTGCTCAGTAAGAAATACTTTCTTTTGCACATTTAGTTTTCTTTTAACAGCACACAAATCTTTTAGAAACTTAGCATAGGTAGGAATTTTTTGAATAGCATCCAATAATAGAATGTTAAGCCTAACTTGCTTGAATATTTCTAAAATTTCAAATTGGTGTTTGTCTTTGTGCAGGGGAGCCAATCTTTGAGGAAAAGGAGCAGGTACAAGATATGTAATCTTTTTAGTTTCAGTTTCAGCTTGTTCAACCTCACTCCTTTCAGCCTAAATTTGTACAGGTCTAGAGACCTTACCAGCCTTATCTGAACCTTGAGCTGGAATGTTCACCACCCTACCATTTCTCAAAGTAGTGACTGCCTTCACTTGCCTAAAATTTGAACTCTCAACTGCTCCTTGAAGTGGCTGACTTTGTGGATTGCATTGAGGTTGTGTAGGAAATTTTCCTTTCTCTTGGGAACCCAAGGCGATAGTCATCTTTGTAAGTGTGCTACGGATGCCGTTTATCGCTTGAGAATTTTGATTGTTGATTGTTGCTTGACTTTGCATAAACTGCTACAAGGTGTATGACAGCTGCTACACCGTCTCCTCAAGTCCCTTTTTTTGCATTGGAGGTGCTTGAATTACAAGTTGAGAGGGCCCCGGAGCTGAGGTTGCTGGAGCTACATGCTGGTCACCCCTCTAATTGAAATTTGGGTGGCTCCTTCATCCTGGATTGTAAGAATTAGAGTAAGGACCAAAATACTGTTCATGTATCATGTTTAACGCATTAGATTGTTTCAACAATACTTCTTTGAAAGTAGGGATTGTGGAACATTCACTAGTTGAATGCCCATGATCCTCACATACGCCATACTTCTCAAAAAATTTAGTGACAACATGCACTTCATTTACTTTCTTCAATTCCATGGCTTCCATTTTTCTAGACAGCAAGGTTAATTTAGCACACAAATCATCATATTCCTTTAAAGTATATTTACCATGACCAGATTCAACTTTCCAAGACCTATCATGCACATCAGTTGTGTCCCAAGATTGAGCATTTTTAGCTACGTAATCAAAATATTCAAATGCCTGCTCAGGCCCTTTGTTGAAAAATTCTCCATTACACATGGTTTGTACAAATTGGCGCATTTTAGGTGTCAAACTTTCATAATAAAAATAAAAATAAAAATAAAACTTATCAATCGCCAATTTTCATAACCATGATGAGGACAAGCATTTAAAAGATCTTTGAACCTTTCCTAGCTTTGTTATAAAGTTTCAGGATCTTTTTGGGTAAAGTTCATGATTTGTCTTTTAAGTGCATTTGTCCTATGTATTGGAAAAAATTTCTTCAAAAATTTAGTTTTCATTTCCTGCCATGTACCTATGGTTATAGGTCTTAATGAATTCAGCCATGTTTTAGCTTTATCTTTCAAGGAAAATGGAAACAACTTTAGTCTAATAACCTCCTCAGTGTAGGTCCAGTCCATGAATGTAAAACAAACCTCTTCAAACTCTTTGATATGCAAATAAGAATTCTCAGATTCCATGTCATGAAAATGTGGAATCAATGGAATCATTCCAGGTTTTAAATTAAAATTGTTTGCATTCAAAAGTTGAATTACGCATGAGGGTGTGCTAGTTTTGACAGATTGCAAATAATCTCTAAGTGTCCTATTTTGATTCACCATTTCCCTATCATGATTCTCATTTTTAGCCATAGTGCTATGAGTGTCAGAAGATGATTCAAGAGAAAGAGATGCAGAGTTAAAAGATGATAGTGATTCTGTCCTAAACAACCGAGAAGTTTGGTTCCTAGTCCAACCAGTCATACAAACAAAATCAGAAAATAAAGCAAAATGTAAGAAAAACAGAAAAAATAAAAATAAAGCCAAAAACTTGATGGCTTTCTAAATCTGTAAATTTCAATATCCTCACTCATAGAAGAGACTGAAGAGCTATCTATCTCTGAGCTGTGTACACTATTCTCAATGCTCGATGTAACTCTAAGCAACCTATTTGAACTGTCCCTCACCCATGGCATGAAACATCAGTCTAAACAGCATAAATAAGATTCAAGCGATTGAGTAGTAGATGGCAAATGAAATGTGTAATCAGAGATAAGATAGTGAAAAAAAAATAAAAAATAAAAAAATAACAAGTTTAAATTTATGTTAGACAACTGTCCCTGGCAACGTCATCAAAAACTTGATTCACTCAAAAATGAGTAGCACAAATACTATCCCAAGTGCAGGAGGATGTCGTATAATAATTAAGAATAAAACTCCTAGATCGTCTCCTCGGGGAAAGTTGTTTAAATTCAAACTCGTATAAAATGGTTAAAAATTTCACAAATAAAAATGCTGGTATGTACAATAAATTGAAGAGTGCAACGGAAATAAAAATGGCACTAGTCATAGACTAGATTCATATTCTTGAATTTTTGAGTGTCGAAATTGAATGTAAAAGATTAAGAAATTAAAATTAACAATTAAAGAATCAACTAAGTTAAACAATCATCATTAATTAACCTAAAAATTAAACAATAAAACTGAAATTATTTAAATCCTAATTAAGCTTTAATCAATCTAAAATGTAAATATAATGCATATTTAATGGAAACTTAAAGAAACAATAAAATAAATGACATAAAATAAAATAAACAGCAAATAAAATGTCCAAACTATTAAGCCAAAAATAAAAAAAAATACACCATAAACTTCTAAGTGAAATTAAATAAAAAGTAGGGAATGAAAAGAGCAAGTTAAATGGATGGAGATGGAGATTGAAAGCAGTGGAGTAGGCTAGAATGTAGCAGCAATTGGACCCCTCAAGGAGCTCTTCATCGCCCCTGCAGTTCCTCTGTGAAAAGAGAAGAATGAATAATAATCCCTAGGTCCCGTGTGGCGTTGAATTAATGCCCATGAGAAATATGTGTTCGGCGCTGAAATGCCCAAGAGAAAAAATCCTTCCTTTCCTGTGCAGCGTGAATAAACTGGGCTCCCTTTCAGGTCTCGTGCTGTGCATGAGAACTTTACTAAACGAGAAAAGAAACTCTTCTCCCGTGTAGCGCGAGTCAATTGGATTCCACCAAAAGAAAATCTTTTTTTTCCATGAGGCGTTCTTCAACTTTTTCAAATGAAAAGCATGAATTCCCCTTTAAGTCCCTTGCATGCTTTTCGTCCAAAGCCCCAAAAAGAAAATGGCCTAATTTCTTCGTAAAGGCTAACAGCAATGTTGGGTCCTTGGTTTTCTTTTCTCTTTGTTTTTTTTTTATGCTTTTCATTTCTTAGCCTATAAAAAATTAAAAATTAGAAATAAAATAAAATAAGAATAAAGAATAAAATATCAAAAATATGTTGTGCATGTAAAGAAACATTGTCCAATTAAATCAGAAGTTATACTATTTAACAAAAACCATGCTATTAACCAATTTAAATTACAAATTGGATTTATGCATCTTAACAATTTTTTCATCTAAAATCAATAATAATGTAATAAAATAAATAAAATATATTGGTTATAAATGTATAAAATATCCAATATTTCAGCTCAATCAGTATTCGGTCAAATGGAGTTCAACCTAATCTTGGAAATGGACTGGCTATTCAAGCACTACGCTTTGATAGACTGTCAAAAGCGAGAAGTTGTGTTTGAACCCCAAAGTGAGGATAGGATTAGTTATATGAGATTGTTAGTTAAGGCCACCCTGCTAGTGATTTTAGCTTTGTAGGCTAGGAAGTGTATTGAGGATGGAGCCTAAGCTTCTCTATTGATCATTGTGGAGAAGATAGTCAAGAGTGAAGAAATTTGTGGGATACCCGTAGTTGAAGACTTTCTCGAAGTTTTTGTCGATGAGTTACTTGGTTTACCACTAAATAGAGAAACGGAGTTCGAGGTAGAGTTGGAACCAGCGACAGCTCCGACTCATAAGGTTTCGTATCATTTGGGCCCTACCAAATTGAAAGAGCTCAAGGTAAAAATGGAGGAACTATAAGAAAAGGGTTTTATCCAACCCAGTTCTTCACTGTGGGGAGCACCTGTGCTATTATTCGTGAAGAAGAAAGATGGATCTATAAGGATATGCATAGACTATAGAGAGTTGAACAAGGTAATGATTAAGATAAGTATCCATTACCCAGGATCAACTACAAGGAGCAACGGTGTTTTCAAAGATCGACCTGCGATCTGGATATCATCAGCTGAAGGTTAAGGAACAAGATGTGCTGAAAATTGCGGTTAAGACAAGGTATGGCCACTATGAGTTTTTGGTAATGCCTTTTAGGTTAACTAATGCACTAGCCTCTCATTCATGGACATGATGGACAGAATATTCAGACCCTATCTGGATAGTTTTGTTATCGTATTCATTGATGATATCCTAATCTACTCGAAAAGCGAGGACGAGCACATAATCTAAGTATGGCTTTGACTATACTTAAGGATCAAAAGCTATATACCAAACTTAGTAAGTGTGAGTTTTGGCTTGAGGAAGTGAAGTTTTTAGGTCACGTTATCTCTAGTGAAGGACTAGCAATGGACTCGAGCAAGATTCAAGTAGTAACGAACTGGCAGAGATTAACCAGTGTGCATAGATTTGTAGTTTTTTAAGACTGGCTAGTTATTATAGGAGGTTTGTTGAATGATTCTACAGTATTTCTGGACCACTCACCACCATGACTAAGAAGAACGTGAAGTTTGTTTGGAGTGATAAGTGTAAAATAAGTTTTCTTGAGTTGAAGAAAAGACTTACGAATGCACAGGTAATTACATTATCAAAGCCTCTTAAGCCCGTTGTAGTGTATAGCAATGCATCTAAAGTAGGACTCGAAGGTGTACTGATGCAAGAAGGGAAAGTAGTTGCTTATCCTACTCATGATTTGGAGTTACCTGCGGTGGTTTTTGTTCTTAAGATTTGGAGACACTACTTGTATGGTGAAAAGTGTGAAGTTTTCACTGATCACAAAGGCCTTAAGTATCTATTTGAGCATAAGAACCTTAATATGAGGCAAAGAAGATGGTTGGAATTAATCAACGACTATGAGTGTGACATCAAGTACCACCCAAGAAAGGCCAACATGATAGTTTATGCTGAGTCGCAAGAGCTGATCAAAAGATTCGTCTTTTCCGACAATGAGAGTTAATAGTGCAGTATACAAAAAGTGTTCTTAAGATTTGGAGACACTACTTGTATGGTGAAAAGTGAGAAGTTTTCACGAATCACAAAGGCCTTAAGTATCTATTTGAGCATAAGAACCTTAATATGAGGCAGAGAAGATGGTTGGAATTAATCAATGACTATGAGTGCGACATCAAGTACCGCCCAAGAAAGGCCAACGTGGTAGTTTATGTTGAGTCTCAAGAGCTGATCGAAAGATTCATCTTTTCCATCGTTAGAAGTAAGTTCCCTCTTATGGAGTATGAGGAAACTATTAATCGAGAACCATAGTCAAGTAGTGGTGCTAACTGCAATTCAAGAGTTCATCACATTGGATTGGGAAGAACTGAAAGACTGTTAGAAGAAAGACAATAAGCTTGCAGAAGTCGTTAGGAAAATCAATAAGTCAGAAGGCCCGAAGGATTTCAATATCAAAGAAGATGAGATCTTGTTTTACAAGGACCGAAGGATCATCCCAACAGATCAAGAATACAGATTCTATGGAGAGATTGACAAGAATCTATATAGTAGAGATTTCCATAATGCATGCAGTGCCTAAGATGATTGTGTCAGATAGAGACCCTCGTTTCATGTCATAATTCTTGTAAAGTCTGCAAGATTCGATGTGCACTAGCTTGAGGTTCAATAGTACGTACCATCCTCAAACAAATGGGCAAACAGAAAGGTCGATTCAAACTTTGAAAGATATGCTAAGAGCCTGTGTATTAGAACATGAAGGGAATCAGGAGAAGCAACTACCTCTGGTAGAGTTTGCTTACAACAATAGTTTCTAAGCCACCATTCAGATGGTACCATATGAAGCCTTGTATGACAAGAAGTGTAGATTCTCATTGTATTGGGATGAAATAAAGGAAAGTAAAGTGTTTGGAGCAGAAGTCTTGCAAGAGATAAAGGACCAAGTCCACATGATCAGAGAAAGGATGAAAACAAGATAGAGTCAACAGAAGAGCTACGCTGATAATCGAAAGAGTATAGATTTTGAAGTTGGAGATTGGGTCTATGTGAAGGTATCTCCTATGAGAGGACTAAAAGACTCAATAGTTTAGACAAACTTTCGAAAGCCTCTTTTGTCGTTGGTGTTAAAAGGCATCTCATTAGTAATTATCATATCTACAAGCACATCCCTCAACATCTTTTCACTATATTGAGGGATGATCATTTTCTTAACTTGTGTCCCATCAGTGACCGTGGAAGTTTCGTAACTGAGCTTGATCTGATCAGTGGCCGCCAATCCCTTATGTATCTTATACCACTAGCAACTATTAAGATGTGCTATCAATACAGCGGTGCTTTGCTTCTTTGAATGACATCCACAAAGTTGCCCACAGCGATGACATCTTGCCTATGGGTTCTCACTATCACCAAGAATTTTTTTGAAATGCTCCCATGTTCACGATCTTTTTTTAGTAGTTCATGGTAATGGTGGCCTTGCAAATGGAGGTGATAGATCTGGATCGTCCCCAATACCCATGTCCTCCTCCTCATTAAATGCATCCTCCTCTTTTATGTCTACTGGGAGTGGGAATTGACTACTTGCACAATAAATAGTTGCTATAGAAGTGGGTCTAGATCTCGGTGTGGGAATTGTGGCATCCAGATTCCCTTGTGGAGTCCCACTCCCACTTGGTGAAACATCTATATCTATCAACCTCTTTATGCTGAAAAAATGAAAAAGAAGCCGAGTTGTCATTGCATATATTTAATAATTTAAAGATCATGTTTGAGGATTGGTTTAAACAATGTGCAGAGCTTAGGGTGACTTTAGAAACTATCAACTACCTTAGTAATTGGGCTGAATTACTATATATTTTATACATCTAGAATCAATATATTTTATTTATTATTGCTTTTAGATAAAAAAAAATGATTAAGATGCATAAATTCGAGTTGTTATTTCAATTGGTTAATAGTATGGTTTATACTTAACTTTATAACTTGTGATTTAATTGGATAATATTTCTTTATATATAAAACAAATTTTTGATAATCTATTGTTCTTTTTTATTTTTATGATTTTATTTTTTTTCTAATTTCTATTTTATTTTCAGGCAAGTACAAAGCATGAGAAAATATAAAAGTAAAAAAGGCAGCAGGTTTTTCTTTGGTTTCTCTAAAGCCGACATGCATGCGGGACCCAACATTTCTCTGGGCTTTTGGACGGAAGCAACGCAAAGCAGGGGCCTTTTTTGGTTCTCTCTCAAAACGCACGCACACAGTAGGGTCGTTTGGTCTTTTGGTTTTTCACACACGTGGGACCGAAGAAATGGAGAGTTTTTGGGATATTGAAATAAAAAGTCTTGTATGCCGTTCATAGTTGACAGTTATAGCGTAGTGCCGGATAATTTTTTTTTTAGTGATTAAGGAAATAATTTTAAGTGTATTAATATATTTTTTTATTTTTTAAAAATATATAAATATATTAAAAATGTGAAAAGAAAAAACAAAAAGTGACTTGCTGTATAAACGAGCGGTGCTACTTAGGCGGCAGAGTAGCACCGCTCATATTGAAAAGCACACGCACAGACGGAACACAGTAGTTTTTAGGATTCTTTTCACTTGGAGCAGGACCAGCAAAAAAGGGAATCTTCGAGGAAAAAAAAAAGGAAAATGCTGCGCCACTTGAAGAGCTCATTGAAGGGTCTAATTGTCACTGCCCAGCCTTCCTTTGACTATCCAGCCTCCATCTCCAGCCATTTACCTTAATCTTTCCATTTCCTAACTTTTTATTTAATTTCAATTTAAAGTTTATTGTATATTTTTTAGATTTTTGACTTCGAACTCTGGGCATTTTATATTTTATATTTTGTTTATTTACTCAATGTTATAATTTATTTTTCTTGCTTCTTTAAACTTTTATTAAATAGGCATTATAATGGTCATGGATTCATTTCAAGAATTTTTTATTCGAATACAAGGATGAATTTTAAAATCTTGATTTTATGGCTTTTCAATTTCCAGCTTGTATTGCATCAATTATCTCCTAATTTAGTGTAGTTTTGTGAATCTCTTAGTTCCATGAGACATTAAATTGATTAAGGGTTAATTAGAGATTAATTCATTTCAGTTTTGCTAATTAATTTTCTGTTAATTAAGATTGCTTAATTTAGTTGGTTTCTTGATTTTTTAATTTCATTTTGTTAGATTTAGTTGTTAATTTTGAGTCTCATAAATCCAAGAATATGAATATGGTCTACGACCAGTGCCCTTTTCATTTCCATTGCACACTCTTACTTATTGCACATATTACCACTTTTATTTTGTCTTTGTGAATATTTTCACTATTTTACATAATTTTATATAACTTTCCTCGAGAAGACGATCGAGAAATTTTATTCCTAATTATTATATGACACCGTCTTGGAACGCCCGTCCTTATGGTGGATCCTTTTTAAAACGATTTTGATAAAAATCGAAAGGAATTACGATTCCTTTTAAATTTCTTTTCCATTCATACCAAGATACAAAAGACTCTATGTTATAAATAAAATTCATTTTCTTAATTAAATGATTTCAGCGGAAAATATTAAATTTTATAATTAAAGCTTCTCGTATAAAATATCTTGCTTAGGCGTTCGTGCTCTTTCCCTTGGGCTGTGCCCGTCCTGACCTGTTATACTCATCTTGTCCCTAGGAGGGCACACATAAAAACTAAAATGAGTCGATGACTCGTAAGCAATACTTCATACAGTCAAAATATAATAACATAGATTTTCAGTCATGCAATTATCATTCCATACGTACATATCATATATAACATGCATAGACATTCTTTTCGTTTTAAAATGTTGCGAGGTGGGGTTTTTTTTTTTTAAACATGCTTTCTTCTTTTTAAACAGTTCCCCACACATCCCTGCCTTCATTTCTTAAAGAGTCTTTTCATGCATTTGTCCTTTTACATACATTCATGCGTTCATATTTTCTTACTTACGTACATTCATGCATTCCATTCATCCATACATACATGTATTCATTCTTGACATGCATACGTTCATTCTTTTCACTTTCATTGGCCATAGCACACTGTTACGTCCCGTGTGCTGGGGTTAGCGGTCTTTTGGACCTGACCTCCATGCTTCTCTGCTACGCCATCCAACCTCTCATGACACGCCATCCGATGTATCATGACATAGCACAGAGTACACTCACGTGAACTCTCTTCCATCCACACTACGACACACATCGCTATGATACACACCTCACGATGTATCGTTACGCGACATGGAGTACACGCCGTGCGTACTCCCTTCGCTACAACACTTATTATCACTGTTGAACCTAAGGTTTCAAGTTTTGTATAATTATATATTTACACATAGATTTTGATGATAACAAATGAATTCAAAGAATAAAGGAGTCTCAAGCTCAAGTTATCTACACAATGGAGTCAAGCACATCAAGAAACCAAGCATGAACAAGAAGGGAACAAGCTCACATTAAAGTCATAGAGAAATGTTGTAAATCTCTTAAAATTCAAAATTAGGATTAAGGCTCAAAAATTAATATTTTATCATAAAACATTAAAATACATTTTCCACATGTGCATGAATATTTTGAAAATTAAATTTGAATATTTTGAAAGATAATTGATTGTCATCTTTCACATGTGCATGCCATGATTAAAGGTTTAAACTTTGAAAATATTAAAGATGATTGATTGTCATCTTTCACATGTGCATGTTTTATTTGAATTTTTTTCAAAAATGATTGATGCTTTTCTTGACTTATGCAAAAGGAAGATGTCTTTGTTTGAAAAATTTGAAAAGTAAAGTGTGCTCCTTTTGTCATATGCAAAAAGTAAAAGATTAGGTTTGAAATTTTTGAAAAGCAAAGTGTGCTCCTTTTGTCATATGCAAAAAGTAAAAAGATTAGGTTTGAAATTTTTGAAAAGTAAAGTGTGCTCCTTTTGTCATATGCAAAAAGTAAAAAGATTAGGTTTGAATTTTTGAAAAGTGAATGATGATATCTTTGACATGTGAATCTTTTTAAATTTGAATATGAAGTCTCATATGCCTATAAATAGATCATTTGAGAGCTTCACATTCACAACACCAAGAGCATACAACATTCATTCAAAGCTTTCATTCTCTCTTCTCTAAGCATTGAGCCTTAACCCTTGTTTATTTTGAGAGATATAGTTTGTGCTGTATTATTCTTATTTCACTCATTGAGGAGTGTTTTCTGATATCTTACCCACTATCAATTCTTGTATCAGTAAAAGGGTGTGTACAACCCTTGTGCGTGTAGAAAGTGTTCTACACAAGGAATCGTTGAATCACCACGTGTAAGGTGATTGCAAGTGTAGAGAGTGTTCTACACAGATCCTCTGTAGCGGTGTTGTTCAAAGATGTAATAGGTTTCTATCTCCACTTGAAGGAGATTGAATAGTGAATTCGGGGATCCTCAAGGGGTAGCTTGAGGCGAGGACGTAGGCAGTGGGGCCGAACCTCGTTAACATACTAAGTTTGCTTCTCTCTTACCCTTACTCTTTATATATATTGTTGTTTCATATTTTGTTTATATTTTATATTATATATTTGATTTATAATTGTTATTTCTTTTAATACAACTCAATTCACCTCCCCTCTTGTGTTAGTCATCTGGGCAACAATCACGACATACATCACATGGTGCATCGCCATACAACACGGAATACGCTCCACGAGCACTTCTTTCATTCTACGACACACATCACTACAGCGCACATCACACGGAGTACGCTCCATGCATACTCCCTTCACACTTCACGTCGTATCACAACTACGGCATCCATCTCACGCCCATACTAACAGCACAGTCCACAACACTTCACAACTACACTTAACTTCACAACTACGCAACGAACTCCACAAATACTAACTACATAGTCTACAATTCAACCAACCAACTAATATAAACATAAATAACTAGAGATAGAGGGTTATACTATCGACATGATAACCCGTTTGTCGCTCGCTGCCTGTCATAATCAAGGCATCGGAGGAGTCGTACGGTGGTTGTCCACCACGTAAAGTGGCAGTTTGGTCTTGAGAATAGCTAGGCGTGGTCTTGGAAAAGGCTCAAGATGGCCTCGTGGTGGTCAAAGGTGGCGAAGCACAACGGCATCACGCCGTGAACAGTGCATCCGAAAAGGAGAGAGGTTGCTTGAAGTGGAGGAAGGCCATGAAACTTCATGGGAAGCTAGGGAGAGGTAAAGGAAGATGTGGTGGACCTGTGGTGGTGAGGTGGCGGTCGGGCGGTGGCTCACGGCGGCGGATCGGCCACAAGTGGTGTAACTCGTGCCTTGGAGAGTGAGGGAGAGTGAGAGCTATACAAAGCTCCGTTGGGCATGAAAATTATTGGGGAAGATCGTGGTGATTAGAGGAACAAGATAGTGGTGGTGAAACACCGTAGGTAGCCGTGTACGATGGTGCACAGCAATGCAACCGAATGGGTAGTTGTGGAGACCCATCAGAGAAAGAGAGAGAGGTAGAGGAAAATGAGGATATGAGGAGGAAACCCATAATGTGGTTGTGGTGGTGGAAGTGTTCTTTGGCCATGGATGGCAGCGCTAGGAGGCGGAATAACCTCTAAGACCCATTTGCTTGGAGTAAGAAAGAGAGAGATAGGGCTGCCGGTGTAACTCACCACTAGTGGGGTAGTGTACGTCGGTGGAAGCGGATTAGGCCGGAGGTGGAGGTGAGGCATGGCGGCTGGAGGTGGCGCCGACTGGAAGGCATGAACCGAAAGGTGGAGGAGCAACGTGTACTTCGGGCTAGACGTGCATGGGAGAGAGAAGAAAGAGAAGAGAGAGCGAAAAGAGAAAAGTGAGGAGGAAAAGGAAGAGCCTGGGTATTTAATCTAAATCCTTTATTTTGGGATACTCAAAACAATTTAACGATGCATTTAAATACTGATTTGAAAACGCGCAAGTGTTTTATTTAAAATAAAACACTTAAATAAAACAATAAGAGGAATTTAGATAGAATATTATTTTAAAATATATATTTCTTCATCATTATTTAAAATGATAAAGTATCATTAATTACTCAAAGAGAATAAAATCATTTAAATTAATTTTAGAGTTTTCAACATAAAGTTAAACTTCTTAATATTTTAAAATAACTAAAATATTTAATTTAAGTACTTATCCACAATTATAATATTTTTAGAGCACATTAAAATATTATAATTGTGTTACTTTAAAACAAACTTATCTAATAATACTGGAAATATCTCCTATAGATATTTACATAATATTTAAAATATCTGTAAATTTTAAAATATCTATCTTATTTTGAAATCTGCTGGATAACTTTCGGAACATGCTATCGAGATACAGCATGTAGGATAAGGCTCAGCACGTAGAACGAGGCTCGACATGTATATCAAAGCTCGGCACATAGAACGAGACTCAGCACATAGACCAAGGCTCATACTTAAAGAAGAAGAAAGAAAGAGTGGATATCACACTCCTACACTTAGGATAGCCTTAGTGCTACTCATTTTTTAGTGAGTCAAATAATCAAATACAATGGAGTTTCACATTTATTTCTCAAAACACTCACATTGTGGTTATCTCCTTTAAAATCACCTTTTTAGTGTCCGTCATACTTGAACCAATATAATAAGCCACAAAGGTGGAAGACAATTCACAGAGAAAATTTGCAGACATTAAAGTGTAGTTCTTATATGGGTAAAAGCGGGTTCAAATAAAAAGGCAAGGAAAAATTACATTATACACCACCAGCCACTGCTTTTGGATTATGGCCCTAAACTACCAAAGTTTGGAAATTTACACTCTAGTTAAGATTTGACCATTAAGACTGTGCCACATGTCCTATTATTCATTAATCTTAACGAAAGTACAAATTGCCAAAATCTGTTAGTTTCGGGTGTCAAATAGCTTACTTTTTCTAGTTTGGAGTGCAAGTTGAAAATCAGTTATAGTTTTTGGGTGCGAAATATTTTTCCGACAAGTACATATATGGATATGAGTCTGGAAGGTCATCATCAAATGTTAATTTCTAATATCTAGACCCAACTTTATAGGCTTTATAAGTTTGGACCACAAGCCCAATTTTGTTACAGCTAGAAGGAAGATTAATTTAATGGGTCGTTAGCCCGTACCTCTTACCTGAGGAGATACGATTGGATATGAAATTATGAACCTAAATTTAAAATAAAGTAAGTTCAGCCCATTAGGCCCAGATATGGATGTATAAGCCCAAGAATTTTCTAGCCAAAGCCCATTTGATTTTTGGCTGTTAAATTAGTGATAATTGAAACCAATCCCTAACCGTAAATAATACTAAAATGAAGCAGAACCAAATGGAAATGAAGAAGAGCTAGAATTTCCTATTCCTAAGCAGAATCCGAAGCAGAGCTAGAAGAAGCGGAAGAATACAAAGATGAAGTAGAACCAAATGGAAATGTAGAAGAAAATGAAGGAGGCATTGTGCTGAAATCTCTTCCACTACCGAATTAGATGGTGCGTTAAAAGTCTACATTAATAAGGGATCAAAACTTTAATTTGGACTGTATTTATCAAATCTGAATGATAAATATATATATATATATATATATATATATATGTATATATATTCCAACGATAATTTGCATATTTAAGGAATCAAAGTCATGTATTCTAAACAAAAAGAGAGAGACTAGGACCGGACGTGGTGTTATGGCTTTTATTAGTACTGGGTGTACTTGATATTGTGGTCTGTCTCAACTTCAACCATTTTATTCTCTAACAATTTGATGAAGGAAAAAACTTAAGGCCGGATGGGTATGAAATTTATTTTCACACCGATCAATAAAATAATGACACGTAGGCATTCTATAGAAATTTTCATTACAGCTGCATACACCCCAAAACGTCTCCTCCTCCTTTCTCCCCCTTCCCTCCCCCATCTGTAAGATGCACGAAGCCCTACAGTCCCCCCCGAAAAAAGGCATGAAGCAGAAGCTCCCTCTCCCTCCCCCATCTACGCTCGATGCCGATGGAAGGTAGCCACTGCAAAATTGTCTTCTATTTGAAGCTCCCTCACGCTGAAGCTCCCTCTCCGACGAATACCTCAACCTTATTGAAGAAAATAATCCCACCAGTCGTTACACCAAGAGAATGTGAATGGTCTCCCCTGCCCCAGAAAAGAAAAGGAAACAAGTTTTGAACATTAATTCTTCGAACAGTGCTCGATCGGATCCCACTACAGTCACTGATGCTCTTGGAAAACTTTAAACGGAAGGTTTTAATCACCCACATGGTTCCATGTGTCTTGCGCAGTAATTGCTTTTCCTCATCAAAATGAATGCTATCCATGTGCATGTGTTGCTTTTCCCCCATTCCCAGTCGACCCATATACCTATTTTAACATATTTTCTAATATCTTGATACTGAAGTCCATTTTATAGAGATTGACATGATATTTTTCAAAAATTTATACAATAAAATTTATACATGTTTCTTTCAATTTCATACATACTCCTGCATTACACTGATAGTGATGAAACTTGAGCACCCGTGTGCCGAAGTTTGGTTATGCAACCCAAAAAACTAGATGCAGCATCTCGGTAGATTCTGAGATGCAGGAGAAAACATGAAATTAATCCAACTGGGGTGCGGGGATGGAGATGGACCTCTTGAGAGTGACTCTCCTTAAGGAAACTGTCCAGAGATTACTCCATTTTGTAAATGAAATTCCCTGTTGATTTCTCAATTGAAGGAGGGAGAGGGAGCTTCGGCTCTTGCAGATGGGAAAGGGAGAGGGGAGAAAGGAGAAAGGAGGGGGAGACGTGTTGGGGTGTATGCGGTTGTAATGGGAATTTCTATGGAATGTGTATTGGTCGGTGTGAAAATGGGTTTCAAACCCATCCAGCCTGAAGCGCGACTCTTTGATGAAAGGAGCCTAATTATATTACTTTCTATCCTTCTTAGTATGTTGCACAAACCCCTAAACTAAAACACTGCCAATTCATTAACACAAATTGCCGGTTCACAATTCACGTTAACATTTTCACAAACACCTTCCCTGTGTAACATTGGTGCCATTTCAGTGTTCCACTCCACTGTAATCCTCTTCATTTTACATTTGCAAATTACAAGCAACCCAACATCATGGCAAAAAATAAAATGTAGAAACTTAATTGAATTCCATGTAACTAAAATTTCTAAATTTAAAACCCTAAAATTACCAATTGGCGGCAGTGTGAAAATAGTAGCACGACGACAATTTGGCAAATGGTGTGGCACTATGGCGATGGTGGCATGAAGCAATCTACATTTCAGTTACTGAAGAAATCTGCAACGTGAAGAATTGAGAAGTGAGAAGTGAATCGGAGTTGTAAGAGTTGAGAGAACAAAGAAGACGAAAGGGCCAAAGGGAGGGGGGCATCAGGCAGTTCATAGACACTAGAAAAATGACATCGTTCCTATTTAAATGGAAAAATGTCGATTAAGTTAGGATTAAAAAAAATGACGACGTCGTTTTGCATCTATGCTTTTATTTAAAAAAGTTAGAGTTCAAAGTTTGAAGTTCCACTGGACTCCGACTCTGACTCCAAACTCCGTTTAAATATTTAGAACTATTTCTATTCTAACTCCGATTTCCGAACACTCTAACTATGTCAGAGTCAGAAACGTAGTGGAGGTCAGACATAGTCGAAATATTCAGAAATTTGTATAGCCCTATAGTTAACTTGTTAAGATTTTTAATCAAATTTAACTGTGGTAATCTCAACTACCATTCCCCCTGAATGATAGACCATGTGTCAGGATCAGAAAGTGCACCAGAGGTTGACCAATTGGGGATGTTCGATTGGAAGATGACAATACGCCGCAGAGCTCATAGCCTTAATGTTTCGATTTATCGATAGTGTGATGGCATCCTTGGATGAGTTGCGTGAGCTACTCAATGGATAGCCTAATAGTTGCTTTAGTTTACTACTTGCATTTAAGGACCTTGATCTCCAATACTCTTATGATTATAGCCGTTTTGGACTCGTATTGTAATTATGAATGTTTAGCATATCAATATGTATGGATTATGTTTAAGTATTTGTGATATTTTCAGTTTGGTGCATAGTATTGCTCAAGAAAAAAAATATATCATCTACGAATATTGCATAATTCGCTAGATGTATGTTAGGGATATTGCATCTTATTTTTCAAGGACAAGGGCAGGTAACCTTGTGTTACATGTATTGATATTTCAAATGTCTATTCAATCCCAAGTTGAATTTGGGAGTGTCACACTGTAAATACTAGTTTAGTGCAGTTTATTTTATATGTGAGCCCTCATAAGCATGCACAACATTTTTATCGGCATAGGACTTTCATTGGGACTCCCTTAGACTATTAATATGCGCCACTCAAGCGGGACTCCCAGTCACGCAGTTTCAATTTCCAAGCCACCCACTCCCTTTGGGGGGTGTTATTTCCTCTTAGTGCTTAACGTCTCTTGAGCCCAAGTTGAACACATTTAGGTTGCATTTGGGTACTAAAAGTACCTTAGGTACTCTCAATACTTCTTACTATTATTCATTATTTTATTATTACTTTTTACCTACTTTTATTACTATTCATTACTTTTCACATACATTTTATTACTATTCATTACTTTATTATTATTTTTCATTTATTTTTTACTACTATTCACAACTCTTCTCAACATACAAACCCACCCTTTAGTCAGTTTTCTCAAGCCCTAGTGGGTTCTGTGTTTACGAAATCAAGTGACAATCATCGTCTATATACTTCTCCTTCACGGTAAGTGCCTTATCTTCCCTCTTCTATATCTAGGGTTCTTTTTTCACCCATTTGGGGTTTTTCAGTCTCTAGTTGCGATTTTGGAGTTTCGGTTTGGTTTTTTGCTTGGTGGGGTTGTGAATCTGTCGACCATTGTGTTTGGGTTATGCATTTCTTCTAAAACTCATGTATTGAGTATGGATTTTGGTGTGTTGTAACATTTTACCCTTTGATTTCTATTTGTTGCCCACCAAGTGCTTGTCATTTTGCCTCAACTAATATTTTTCGATTTTCTTTTCATTTGTCTATATGCATTCATGTTCATTCCTCACTTAAATTATAGTGCATTTTAGAGTTGAGGATCAGTGAGCCTTGACTGATTTGTGACAAAAATGGAAGAGTTGGAATTGTTGCGCTATTGAGGGGAGTTGAATGATTTTTTTTTAAAAAGAATTTTAAGATTTAGTGTAACAACCCGCTAAAATTATCAGTTTTGAATTATTTCCCGACAGTAATCACATCTCTTTCGTCTTTACCCTCATCTGGAATCACACGTATAGATTATCTTTTCCGTAAATCACGTAATTTGTTCTTCACCGACAGCTGTAAAATCATGAACAGTTTTATCCTAAGCGTTGTACCTCGATGGCGTTTTCCCGGATCTTATCCATCGAATTTCAAAGTATTAGATAAGCTTGTTTTTAAAGTAGCACAATTATAATAATTTAATGAGTTCTGAAAATATTATAATTGTGGATAATTACTTAGATTAAATATTTTAGTTGTTTTAAGATATTAAGATGTTTAATTTTACGTTGAAAACTCTTATTTAAATTAATTGGTTTTATCATCTTCGATTAATTAACGGTACTTTATCATTTTATATAATGATGAGGAAATATTATTTTATAAATTTTAGTTTATAAAATAATATTCTACCTTAATTCATCGTGGTGTTTTATTTAAAGTGTTTTATTTAAAATAAAACATTTACGCGTTTTTAATCAGTGTTTTAATTCACCGTTGAATTATTTGAGGATCCCAAAACGTAGGATTGAAGTTTATTACCTAGGCTCCTACCCTTTTTCCTTCATTTTTCCTTTTTTCTTTTTTTTTCTTCTCTTTCCTCTCCTTCTCTCCATGGTCGACTTACACCCTTCCACCATAGCTGATCGGTTCTAGCTTCCTACCGGCGCCACCTCCGGCCGCCGTGCCTCACCTCCACCTCCGGCATGTCCCTCCCTCACCGGCGAACACATCTGCACCGGAGGTGTGCAACGCCGGCCACCAATTCTCTCTCTCTTCCCGTGCTCTTCCTTCTTGTCTCATTACCGTCGCCGCCCCTTTGACCGCCCGTTTCTCCGCCGTCCGGTGGAGGTGTCGTACACCACCCCCGCCATTCTCTTCCCCTTTCACCATAGTTCATACACACCAATTTTCAGAGCCATCGGACCAGCCGTTAGTCGCCGAGAGCCCCCGGAAGTTGCTGCCCCTGCCCTGTTTTCTCCCCTGTTGCCGATTTCTTTCTCCGCCCAGAACCGCCGCTCGCCGGCGGCGTGGACTACACCACCCACCCAGATTTCTTCCCCTCTCACCGGTGAACATCCCCTCCAAGTTTCACCTCCATCCGAGCCACGGTTAGCCGCCACTCTCGCCTCCAAACAAATGGGTTTTTAAGGCTTTTCACCATTTTGGACCACCATACACGGCCAAATCAGCCACCAAGCACCACCATTGGATTCACCACATCAAGGGCTTCCTCCCCATGTCTTTCTTTTTCCCAAACTCTCACTTTTTCTCATATGGGTTTCTCAAAACACCCGTTCGGTTGCACCACCGTGCGCCGCCGTACACGGCCACCCGTGGTGTTTCACCACCACCATCTTGTTCCTCTCATCCTCATGAACCTCTCCAAGAAATTTCATGGCCAACGGAGCTTCGTAGAGCTCACACTCTCCCGCACTCTCCAAGGCCAAAAATGGTTTCAAACGGCCGATCTGCCGCCGTTAGCCACCGTCCGACCACCACCTCGCCACCACAGCTCCACCACATGTTCCTCTACCTTTCCCTAGCTTTCCATGAAGTTCTATGGCTTTTCGCTACCTCGCGTCTCCTCCGCTCACCGTTCGGAGTTACTGTTCACGGCGTGATGCCGCCGTGCTCCGCCACCTTTGACCATCACAAGGCGACCGTGAGTCTTCCAAGACCACGCCTAGCCTTTCTCAAGCCCAAACTACCACTTTATGTGGTGGACAGACACCGTACCGCCACGTATGCTCCTCCGACGCATGTTCGTGACGAGCAGCGAGCGACGCACGGGTTATCCCGTCGATGGTATAACCCTCTATCTTTAGTTATTTATGTTTAACATAGTTGATTTGGTTGGCTGTAGACTGTGTAGTTAGTGTTTGTGGAGTTCGCTGCGTAGTTGTGAAACGAAGTGTGGTTGTGAAGTGTTAGGCTTGATTTTGTAGTTTTGTGGACTGTGCTGTGAAGTATAGGCGTGAGATGGATGCCGTAGATGTGATACGGCGGGTTGTGTGAAGAGAATACGCGTGTAGCGTATTCTGTGTAATGCAGCGACGCGCCGCGCGACGTGCGCTGTAGTGATGTGGGTCGTAGAAGGAAGGGAGTACGCATGTAGTGTACTCCGTGTGGTATGGCGATGCATCGTGTGATGTGCATCGTGTTGATGAGTGTTGTAGCGAAGGAAGTACGCGTAGCGCGTACTCCGTGTCGCGTAGCGATGCACCGTGAGACGTGTATCGCAGTGATGGGTTTTGTAGTGTGAATGGAAGAGAGTTCACGTGAGTGTACTCTGTACTAAGTCGTGATACACCGGATGGCGTGTCACGAAGGGTTGGATGGCGTAGCAGAGAAGTGTGGAGCGTATGGTGTAATGTTGGGAAACTGTATGACAGTGTCCCGAAGCAGTGATGATATGGATTATAGTCCGGGATGACTGGTGTCATCTTGTGGTTGACTATGGCTAAGAGTATATGGATTGAGAAATGAGTTGTTTGTTTGGTTGTTATTGATAATTTTAATGAACTTGTTTTAGTGCAAAGGCTTTCTGAAGTCAATTTATCTCTTCCGAGTATAGTGAAACCTCAAGTTGGCCGTGGTGTTGCAAGTGCTTACAATATGGCAATTGAGTTCAGAAGTGAAAATCTTAAGGACTTGAGTGTTCCTCTTCCAGCTGTTGTGCAGTTCCTCGTGTCTCGCGCTCTATTCTCATAGAACGCGACGATCGAGGTAAGTTAGCCTCTAACTTACTATCAGTTTATTGTGTATGTGTGATGGGTAAGAGAACTACAATTTATGTATGTATGTTATCGTATATGCCATGTCATGCTATGTCATTACATGTTTATCTGCTACGTATGATTTAATCTCTCATGAATAATTATCTGTTACATAATCTTTTCTGTCATACAATGATGTATGTTATAAGTATGCCATGTTAAGTATGCCATGAAATGTTATGATTAAATCATATTGTGCCATTTACAAGTATACGCCATGTTAGAAAAGTATATGATATTAATTAATATCTCATGCATTAAGAAAGATAAGACATGTTATGTTACGTATAATACGTGGGGCCACAACAACTGTGGAGTACGTATTATATTTTATGTTACGTGAATACGTGGGGCCACAACAACTGTGGAGTACGTATTATATTTAATGTTACGTATATACGTGGGGCCACAACAACTGTGGAGTACGTATTATATTTTTATGTTACGTGTATACGTGGGGCCACAACAACTGTGGAGTACGTATTATTTTTTATGTTACGTGTATACGTGGGGCCACAACAACTGTGGAGTACGTATTATATTTTATGTTACGTGTATACGTGGGGCCACAACAACTGTGGAGTACGTATTATATTTTATGTTACGTGTATACGTGGGGCCACAACAACTGTGGAGTACGTATTATATTTTATGTTACGTGTATACGTGGGGCCACAACAACTGTGGAGTACGTATTATATTTTATGTTACGTGTATACGTGGGGCCACAACAACTGTGGAGTACGTATTATATTTTATGTTACGTGTATACGTGGGGCCACAACAACTGTGGAGTACGTATTATATTTTATGTTACGTGTATACGTGGGGCCACAACAACTGTGGAGTACGTATTATATTTTATGTTACGTGTATACGTGGGGCCACAACAACTGTGGAGTACGTATTATATTTTATGTTACGTGTATACGTGGGGCCACAACAACTGTGGAGTACGTATTATATTTTATGTTACGTGTATTCATGGGGCCACAACAACTGTGGAGCATGAAGTATGGGGCCACAACAACTGTGGAGCATACACTACGTGAGACACAGCAATTGTGACACGTAGAATACGTGGGGCCACAACAACTGTGGAGTACGTATTAAGTCAAGTTTCAGATCAAGTGCATGATAAGTCAAGTTTCAGATCAAGTTCATGTTTTGTTATGTACACGTACATGTTATGTTCATGATCAAGTTATGTTCCAAGTTCATGTTCACATCATGTTAAGTTCACGTTTACAGTATGTCTCAAGTTCACGTTTATGTCATGATATGTTCAAGTTTATGTTATTTTCAAGTTCATATTTATGTTATGCATGTTTACGTTCATGCTACATTTCAAGTCCATGTTATGTTTTAAACTCAAGTTCATGTCATGTTAAGTCAAGTTCAGTTCACGTTTAAGTTCTGGTTATGTCATGTTATATGTCAAGTTATGCTATGCTTATGTACGACTTTACTTATGCATTTATGCTTTTACTGCCATGCATGCATCTTTAACCTGTGTGTGAGTTTTATGTTAACTTACTGAGATTTGTAATCAAATCTCACTGTGGTAGTCCCAACTACCATTCCCCCCGAATGGTAGATCTTGTTACAGGACCCAAAGAAGAATTGGAATCTGACCATCTGAATACGGTCATCTAGGCTACGGTGCGATGTTGATGATGGTATAGTATTTAACTTAGGTTAATACTTGTACTTTTGGAGTTCTATTTCAAGTATTCTTTTGATCACAACCATTTTGGACTAGTGTGGTGATCACGGCTTTTTAGTATGTTTTTATGTATGAAATATGTTTCAAGTATTTGGGATATTTTTAGTTTGGTGCATAGTATTGCTAAAGAAAAAAAAAAAAAAATTATCCGCTGCGAATATTGCATAATGCTAGATGCATGTTAGGAACATTGCATCTTATATGTCATGAACGGGGGCAGGTAACCTTGTGTTGCATGTCTCGACGCTTCAAATGTCCGTTCAATCCCAAGCGGAATTTGGGGGCGTCACATTTAGGGGGAGAACTGAAGTTTTATTTTGGTTAGGTATGTAACATGTACAATCTTAACTTTTTAATCTGCTATTGGTTAGATTTGGTACTTTCTTTGGACATGACCATGATGTTAAATTTCTATGATGATTGTTTAAAATTTCAGTCATTGCTTTTATGTTGCTACTTGTGTAGTCATAATTATGTTATGTTTTTCTTGTGGTGTTTTCTAAATTTTTGATAGGTTCAAATTACATCCAACTATTACTTGGTTTTGCCACCAATCCGCCAAAAGGGAAGATTAAAAATGTGAATTTTAAGAATTTGGCTAGCATTTGGTGATTATGATGATAGACATCATCTTGAGTTTAAATTATGTTAGCTATTGAATGTAAAATATTTTGATTTTATTTGGAATTTGTAATTAAGTGTTTTTAGATAAGTTAAAATATATAATTCCGAATCTCAAGGTTCTTATCTTATCAAATGGACAGTTTGAATTTGAAACTATTACAAGACTGTAGAGATAGTTTCCTGCTGTTAGCAAATTGCTAGCAAAATTTCACAGGGATTTGAAAAATGCTTCCAAAAATATATTTAAATTGTCATACTAATGAGGCTAATTAGGAATTGTAGAGATTCAATTCTGGAGATTTGGAGAGCACATCCTAAGTGTTTACTTTGGTGATAAGATTTCCTTGAGAATATTCATATTTTGATCGTTTAGATAGTGTGATCATTTCAGGCGGAGTTCCAGTAAAGAAGTTAATATTTGAAAATCATTAGAGGTTCTAACTGTTCCTGTGGTAGAGACAAATGAGTCATTTGTTTAGTTAATTAAGAGTGTCAATTGATAAATATTTTATAATTGAAACTTCCTTATAAAAGATTTTCAAATAATAGATTGACGTTTTGGGTAGGTTGTCCTTTAGGGTTTTATTTTTAAAAGTTTTTTTAAAGGGCTTTTCTTCGTTATCAATTTCTATAGTATAGAATTGATTTATTTTATGTTAATACTGTTCTTATGAATAATTGCATGCATATTAATTAACAAATTGATTAAATATTAATTGATAGAATTGGTGGACCTTTGAAAGTCACGCTGTGTAGAAATATTGTAAAATGTAATTTAAGTTACATGGAGTATATTTTATGAGATGAGAATTTTTATATTTAAATACAAGTTTAAAATATTATATTTTTAATATTATTATTATTTTAAAATTTATAAATATTAAATTAAAATTTAAAATAATTGAATTATTCATTATATTTTATTAAAATTTAAAAAATTTATAATAATAAAATGAGATGAAAATTTGTCTCTCATCTCAGTCGCCAAACTTGGCCAGATCAGTCCGGGTACAGGGCGACGGGTGCGTTGGATCACTGCTGTAGAGAAAGATTATATACATTCTTCAGGGAAGAAGCTATTTCAAGTCATTATCAACATCCCGGTGATTGAAGACAGTTAGTGTGTCGGAGGCATCTTCTTCGGTGATTGAAGTGATTTCACCAATGCCCCTACTGCTTTCTCGTGCTTTCCAGCTGCTCCCAAAAGAGATCTCACCATCATAGGTTCCCGTGGTGATGATGGTGCGATTTGCTTCCTCTTTCATGATTTCTTGAGTTGAAACTTCAACGCTTGTTATTGCTGGATTAGGAGTTTGGCCGTGCTGCACTTCCTCTTCTGTGTTTCCGGGGGAATAGGAAGAAGGGCTAATTACTGCTAATGGAGGATGGTCGTCGTGTTCTGGGAGATGTTTGCTTTGTGTGCTTGATATTGAAGTCACAGCAGTGTTAAACTGTGAGGAATTTGATGAGTGTCGACTTGAATTGGATCTATTTTTGGAAAGCCTTTCTCTAGCATTTTTCTGCCAATTTTCAAGGCCTCTAACCACACGCTCGGTAAACACTGCCCTCTTCATGCTAGAACCCATCTGTGACAATCATTTAGCACAATAAAAAAGATGAATTCAAGTTACAAATCCACTCAATAAATATATTCTGAGAATGATTCATTTGCTGTCGTCCTTTGTACTTTTAAACAGAATTTTCACATTCGATGACATGACGCTACTCAAAATCACGCTTAAAGTTTAGGTATCTGTGATGAGAGTAATGTAGTCTGATCAGCTGCCCACGCTAAAAGGATTTTAGTTATTGGCTGCAAATAAGAACTTTAGCTTGTGATCTGTTGGGACCTTGCGGGTGCAATTTTTGGACTGTTTTAATTGATAAAGCTTTCCATCAAACTGGGTCGAAGGAACCTTCTCCATATAGAAATAACTTTGAATAATCCATAACCATGAGAAATTACCTTTTGAATAGATTGAGTTTTGCTCCTTAATCAGATAGTTGTTTGTCCATTAATCAATAAAAATAGAAAAAATATTTCCTCCAAACTAGGTCGGAGGAACCAACGTAATTTCTCATGGTTATGGAGTATTCAAAGTTATTTCTATATATATTCTACATACCAAGGATTTAAACTCTTGGTTTTCAACTTTTTGGAAGCATTGCTAATTTAGTGCTCCTAATCTTGTTTTAGTTTCTTAACACTAGTATGCTAGTACATAATTTTATATAAGTTTAATGTTCTGGAATAGCTTAAGTGATGCATTTTTTTACCTGGGTAACAAGTGCATAAAGAGGCAGGGTCACATAGCCGCAAAGAAGCTGCACAGCCACACCCATGGTAATCCTTATGGTCAAGTCCTCCATGTTTTCATTGAAGCAAGACCTTAGGCCATACTCATACTGTTATGGCTAATGGGTCAGCTTAGGATGTAAAAATCTTTTGAGTTTACGAGCTTAAAATACATACCCATGTCCAGGTGAAAAATGCCAGTTGAAACGAGTTCTGCATATAAAACAATCCTGATCAGTGTGTTATCATGTATAGAGAAATCCATTTTTGCAGAAACTTCATTTCTGTATTTCAAGTAACTTTTGCTAATTTGTGAATACTCACACAAGTCAACCGGAACTTTTGAAAAAAATTTAAATTTATTGTGGCTATATTGTTTGCCATTTCTGCTGTATGAATTTTTCTTGAGGTAGGAAGGTTTAAGCCTCATTATTTTCATATTTTCTATATGTATCTTCATTTAAGTGGTGAGTTAATATCCTTTCCATGGTTTAGGGCAAGGCACATTGTTGACAATATGCAAGAAGACTCACCTTGTCAATCTAGGAAATATATGGTACTCTATTAGTGAATTCTGTTTCTTCTACCACATTTTGATATCAGTTTTGGCTGATTCCTTCATTAATTTTGAATGTATCAGGCATTTAATTTTGTCTAACATATTCAAAAGAACAACATACTATGGAATGATCAAATCTGTCAGATTTCATGGGGACTTCTATGGATGGATGATCAAGACAGAGAAATATTAGACGATATGCTTTTCATTCAATTAGTCTTACATAAGCAATAATTGTGATATTCTGTACCTGGATTAGGATAAGCTGGAGTAGATGGAGAAGCCAATCAGGTCTACCAAACCAGAAATAATTATCACTAGGATTTACAAGAAAGGTTCCTTGAGTGACTGGGTTCTCCTTGCAACTTTCCACACACATTTTGGTTATTGTGACTTCTGGCTTTGTCCCCACAACTAGAACAATCTTCAATGCAAAATATAAAGGCAGACAAGAGTGAAGTCAGGACAAAAGCAAAGAAGAAAATGCGATCTCTTCACTCATGTTGTTTAAAATAGATGAAGTAATGGTGTTGATTGATTATACCACTAGGGGAACAAAAGGTAGCCAATAGTGGTTGTAAAACACTGCAAGAGAAGTCAGGTCAAACATTGTTAAGATGAAAATGTGTTTTTCTCCAAAATACCACTAAACCTATATATTTAGTCAAGCAAATATGGAAATTAGATTCAATAGAGTTGTTCCCTACCATGTGCACTGAAAAATATGAATAGTATGGAAAAGATCCAGATCCAGAACCTGCAAGAGTGAGCACCAAAATCTTAGTCTGAATCTGTTGTCCTCGATATTTATGATCTTTTCTAAGGTTTCGTGCATCTTGTCATCACTGATACTATGTTCTTTCTTCTATATCTCTGATTTTCAAATCTTATGCTAATTTCCTTGGCCTAGACAACCTTGTTGTATGTTGGCAACGATATATACCTGATTCCAACAACCTGCTCAAAATCATCATCGAAAGCCCTAGAAAGAAATTTCTTGAAGTTGAAATTGCTGCCTTCAGCCACATTTGCCTGCAGAAGCAACCAAAAGGAAATTCAGCTATAAGCTGTCACAGAAGCATAACACGTTACAGGGGTTTTTGGACTCGCGCGGCTTGCTCCAGTCTGGCCTCCAATCGTTGTGAGCTCATTCATACTTTTGTTTGGCATGTTTTTGGGAATGCTTTTAAGAAATGCCTAGAGCATTTTACATCATACTTGCGATTATGTCTATCACTGTACTTATTTTCTGCTTTCCAACTTGGCTAAGTAGTCTTATGATCTGGCTTACCATTATGAAACCATTGCGAAGAGTGAAGTAATCGGTTTTCGAGACTGAATTACTGAATTGCCGAGCAAAACAAACCTAACAAAAAGAGAGAATAAAATACGTCGTTAGTATCTTTGGAACCATGGTCGAGGAAATGTGGATTTCAATGGCTAGATGTGATCGATATATTTAATGCTTTTGGTATGTGTTAAGTGTTGGCTTTAACTTAATCATTGAAGAGGAACAGCCTATTTTTTTCTCTGATAAGAATAATTCCTTAACCATTCCGATCTTATGATCTTATTTTTCTTTCTTATGAAGGAGAATCTTTCTACGATACTGTATTACACTACTGAATCAGACTTCATTTTGGTATAAACTTGTTCTCCTGTGCCTTCAGAACAAGTTAAAAGCATCAAAATGGTTTTATATGCTCTAAAGAAGGGAGGAAAAAAGTAAACGTGAGAATGAACTTATATAATTTTTTTAATCAAATAATTGGATGTCCATTTGCCTTTGAGGATTCTTCATATCATTTTCTACTTATGCCAGCTAAATTGTTGCAGATGTGAGGCTCATCATATTAAACTCATGTACCGGCCAAAGTAGGAGAGGGTGATCACTCCAAAGCTTTAGATGACGTCTTCCAAACGATGTTTGACGGGAAAGCTGGAACCTCTTTGGATCTGTACAGATGACACTAATATAAATGTAAGTAGACTACTGATGCATTTCTGAGCTTGTGCTGTTAATGTTTGTCTATGATTAGAATTTGTGCTTCAATCGTTATGTCTAGTACTATATATGAATTCCTTAGCCATTAATTTGATGAAAGTATTTGTTTATTTGATAAATAAACATGATGCTCCTGTAGAATACATGATCTTAATTAAACGGGTGAATGAGGTACCAATACGTTTGTTTGCTGGTTCTAATCTTATCATTTGATCATTATCAGTGGAGTACAGGATATTGAATCATTTATGGAATACTGCATGTCTTCTTCATGAGCCTAGTAAAAGTGATGGTAGACCTTGATACCAAATTTTCTCTTCAGTATGGCTGAAGATTGCCCATGATGTCAAATTTTAATAACAGGTGCTCCTAATTGGATTACAGCCTTTTGCTGCAGTCCTCGCTGGATTTGCAGTTGGTAAATCTGAGCAGATGTGACTCTAAGATAACAACATATTGGAGTGGCTAAAGATGGGCACCATAATATATAGAATAACAAAAAACTAAAACAATGAGAGAACCGACATTAGATTACCATTAGCTATTTGATATTGAAGGGTTTGAGTCTCTTCCTCCCATGCTTCCCATTTCCTCATCTGTTCACAGAAGTTTTTCAAAAGATTTAATTGTGGCATTAACTAAATTAAAGGTAGAACAAAATGAAATAATGATAATAAAAGTGAAAAAATGACAACCAGATGGTAAACAAGTTTTGCAAGTTTTGTCCTGCTTCAATACCTTAGCTAACCCAAGAAACATCGTCAATATGCAGTACAGAACGTGAAACACTGCCAAAACTGAGATTAAGATATTTAGTTGCAAGATTGCTTCCCTTGACACCAGAGAAACCATTCCCTGAAAAATAAAAGAAAAATACATATTAGAAAACATCATAACCCCTTCCATGTCATGCAGGACAGGTTACTTGGGGTAATGATCGGGTCGGTAAAAGATCTTACTCATCAATCACAAACCAAAGAATTCCTCCTATTACGTATCTAGGGAGAACTCTTTAGAAGCATTTCCCCTGTTTATTAGGGATGTTTTAATTTTAGTTAAATAATTTCTTTTGACGAGAAAGATTCCAGTTCTAATTGAGTTCACTTTTTGTTAGCTAGTGTACGGACTACAAGTGAGAAGGTCTCTTGGCCATAATGTTCATTGAGTTATTAGTGAGACATCTTCATTAGTCAATATCGTCGGAACAGAGATTTGATTTCATTCCACATCTTCTGTTTCTCACCATTAATGATCATTTGAAGAGTGTGGTTTGATTCAATTGTTATTTTTCTATGTATGTAGTTCACAGCTTGAAGAATTTCGCTTTGCTTGACAGTAATTATCCTCGGTCCTCACCTTTGCTTGACAGTAATTATCATCCGTGATTTGATTCGAAAGTGTTTTGCTGGAATTTGATCCTGGAACCTGTTTGGCTGAGGAGAAAACTGGGTTTACCGAGTCTACAGTATCTTTGCATGGAAGAAAAGAATTGGCTGCGGCTTCAGTGACGCAGATTTTTGAGATGGGTACTTCCAATATTGTAAGAAGCAACGATATGAAACCGAAATTCATCATTTCTGTTTCAAACAGGTAATTAATCAAACTTGTTTACGTAATTGGAGAGAATATAGAAACTCTCGCCAAGATAGTGGAAGTCTATTGAAAAAGTGTTTTTACCGTTAAAAAAGACCGAAGGGGCAGGAGCCCAGCTAAGCTCGTACTAACCTGTTTTGATCTTCACCAAAGCCTTGTCGAGGGATTTTCTTTTCCTTTTCCTGAGAAACTGTGGCATGCAAAACATCTCAAGCACACTTGCTCAAACAACCCCGTACACCTTAAATGTCTCAAATATGTATAAAGAAGAGAACACATACCTTGGCTAGATGATGAAGACCTGCATCAATCGTAAAAGATAGGAGAAGGAAAAACAAACAAAGGATTGAGACAGCCCATGTTGGCGTATGCTCCAGATCCTCTCCTCCTTCCATCTCTCTCCCTGATCTCTCTCTCTCTCTCAGTTCTTAGCGTTTGGTCTGTCTAGAACAAGCTAGCACAGGAGAAGGCTATCAGCTTTTTTCTTATACATATGTATGAGCGTTTTCATAACACTGATTAGATTGATGATCAATATTAAGATCTAATAAAGGCTTGCGTTGATCAGCCGCTACAATAAAAGACGAGAAAAAAAGATGAAGTGATGTTTGACTTTGATGAGTCATTGTCAATGCTCAACCACGAACTGACTGTTTGTTTGTTTATTTGTGTACGTCTTGCCATATCTAAGCAAGAAATTACGACTAAGATCGTTATTTAAATTGCCAAGGCTCTATGATTAAGATTTGCACGTTTTTTTAATAATTTTTTGGTAGTGAAATTAATAAACTGTTAACGTGAAAATAGTCAACAACCGTACAGATTGGCAGATTGCTCGCCACCGTACACGTTTGACGACGTACAAGTCCCGTACATGATTGATCTGCTTGTTAGGTAATTTCCATGTATTGATGGTGACAAGATGGCGTCCATGAGCAATAGAAAAGTACAAGACGGGCTTTCTTTTCTGTCCTTTTTTGTCGCTGTTGAAGCCTTGAGGGGTTATTTTTCTCATTCACGTTACTAGCTAATTTGTTATAGGTTTTAATCGTATAATTATGTCATGTTCCATCCGTTTTTCTTGGATTCTTTTGAGATATTTCTTCTATCTTTCCCCCATATTCTTCCTGCGATCATAATTGTTTTGAGAGCCATATTATTATATGAAACTTACACGGTTACACCAAACAAGTAAAAGAGAAATTAACCTGATAAATATTTGGCCTTTATTTTTCCTTTGTTTTTTTGTTTCCCATTTTATTCCTTTAATTTTCTATGGAGATCCATTAAGTTCATGAAAACATAAGTCGAGATGGCACTAGATCTCATGTTACCCATCTAAATTAATGAAGTTTGTGTTAGTCTCTATTGATAGATCTGGTCCCAAATATAGTACCTAGATTGCGAGATATAGCACAATCTATGCTTTGCATTTATATGGATCAATTTGAAAGAACGACATATACATAAAAAATTTTATGTACAGTCACTTTTACGTACTTCTTGCTCACTCTACTAATATGATTGATTGTGTGGTTTTTTTTTTAATATAAAATAACTGTTTTGGTCAATCACATCAGTGGAGTGCGTAAGGAATATGCAAAAGTGACTATATGTAACAGAACTTTTATGATTATTAATTCAAGATAGAGAGAAAAAAAAATAGATTTTTCATGTTTTAATAATAGGTAAGGATTTTCTATTACTTGTCTCTTTAGCTTTTCTGTCACTTAATTCTTCTATCATTTTATTATTACTTTTCCAATGAAATTAATTAAGAACAAAATTTATTCATCTTATTGTAGTTACTAATTCTTCGTTAGCTACCCATTTAGCTTCCTCAATTCTTAATTAATTTGAATTTTTTAATAATTTGAACTCTTTAATTTGCATTCTGACCGATTAATTTTGATGTTAGATGAGATATAAAAGTTATAATCCCTCGTAGCACTTCCAATGGATGCTCTATAATAATACAATTTTTTTTTAAATATAAAGAAATTCTCTCAAAAATGCACTCTAATAAATTTTGTATTTCATCCTTTGTTTTATATTTTGCTACAAGAATCCGTTAGATGTGGAGGGAGCTGTTCATCATTTTAAACATTTCAAATTAGTTTCTCCTGCTTGTTGTTGATTTTACATTTGAGGACAAATATAAAAAAAGTATAATATTTAAATTATATGAAGAAAAAATAGATAAGCTGATATATGGTATATTGTAAAAATCAATATGTAAAATAGGAAAAGTAGATTTTAATGATATATTTTAAAGGATAAGATAAAGAATCCATTGTGAGTGTTTATCTTAGACACTTAAAACATGATAGTTAGGTAATTATTCTTGCGCCTTATGCGGGTTGACAACCAATATAATAATAATTATGGAAGCATTTAGTCACGTTGATCAAACATGGGTTAGATTTGTTTTATATATAAATAACTATGATCTATCCCTTTACACTATAGTTATTTTGCAATGCAATTTCCAAATCATTAAGATTGACACTTTGACACCCAAATTTGATATTTCAAAAAAAAAAAAAAAAAAAAAAGACACCTAAATTTGAAATGCAAGCGTTAAAATACATCTTAAAATTGTACCATCTCACCTAGTACTTTTGTACATTGGCCAAGTGAAAAGTATGGTAGATTGATGATTAATGCATTACAAAATTTTGAAAGATGCTGTTACTACACCAACATTTTACTCTAATCTCATTACATTGATATTGTGTTCCTCATCAACCTGAATTTACTATTATACAAAAACAAAAATTTATCTAAAGACAGACGAGTAGTGCTAGGATGCCATCACAATGGAATAAATCTGGAATGATATTTAGTATATAGAATAATTCTAATGAAATTTCCTCTATTGAAATTTTCTTTTCTAGTTCCCTCAGCTTATTGCATGATTAATATGAGACATTGCTGCTATTACAGGGTACTATGAGCGTTGGTACACATCAGACTAGTCAAATGTTAGTGAAATCTAAAATATAGTTAAGTTTCGTGTAAATGACCTGAATTGGACTAGCTAAAACCTTTGAGTTACAGTAACTATAAAAGAATTTCCAAAGTTTGAGAGTTACTATTCACCTATCAAACTCATATTTTATTCACAAATAATCAATAAAGCTTTCTTAAATTCTTTTTAAAACATTCATTAGTAAACAAGGCTATATTATGTTGGATAATTAGTTTGATATAAAAAATAGTTGAAAAATAATAATTTTAAGTAAAAATCAAATTATTAATTAATATATGGAGTGTATTTGTAAAATATAAAAAATAATTATTAAAAACATTTATTATTAAAATACATAATATTATAGAGAATATCTTCCCACCGGTCGGTCTGCTATGCCTTTAAAAACAACCCTCCAACAATAGTTTGCCACGTAGTTATTCTATTTCACATATCATGTGTATGCCTACAGCTAATAATATTGTGAAAAGAGCTTCATCGATCGTTTCTCTCTACTTTGCCTTCCCATGAAAAAATCATTTTCCCCTCTCTTAGCTAAAAGTCCTCGACATATCTTACCTAACCCAAAATGCAACTCACTTTGCTTATTTCCCAAATCTACAAAAACATATGGATTTCGATCTATACATACAATGGGTCTGGTAGTGATGGCGTTGATCGCTAAATGAAATCTTTTGAAAATTTACCCATGCGGCTTGCTGATAGTGGTGGGGCCATGCCTAACATCACAACTTACAACGTTCTGATCAATGGTTTTTACAAGATTGGTAACATCAATGGTGCTTTCAAGCTCTTCAAGGACCTGTAACTGAAAGGGTTATCTCTCGATTCCATTACATATGGAACACTAATATATAGATGATCTCTGAACCTACCTCTTAGAGCAACGAAAAGGAGGGGTTTGGGGTTTTGCAGGTTGCCGCGGGGGGAGGGGGTGGGGGGAAGAGGGGTTTCGGGGTAGTGGAAGAATGGTCATACATGTTTTAATCAGGTGTGATTTTCTGTAGTGTTTATGTACACAGGTTTCTTACATGTCTTAATATAAATGGGGGCTGTTATTTAGACAAGGTCAGATGGGCTGTTCCGAAGTGGCTCTCAATATTATATTATTAGTTTGACTTTGGGATGAATAGTCTAATATGGACTAGTTTCTTCAATGGCTTAGAATTTAACCAAAACCTTCACTTTTAGTCAAATTTTAGACTTGGTGATCTAACTCCTTGTATCGAGATAAAGGTGCATGAATGGAGCCAAATATATAATTCAGCAATTTGTTTCTACATAATTAGGTAAGTTTTCATAAAGAAGAAACTCCAAGTAAAGTATCAAGAGGCATAAGCCATATATGTCTATAAACTTGCTATAGAAAAAGAAAAACTCTATTTAAAAGTTAGTGTGGATAACACGACTTTATAAAGTGCTTATATGTCAAATAATTAAGAATAGAAATTTTAAAATTTGAATTTTACAAATTAAATCTTACCATTTAAGTAATCATATAAACAACATATATACCGGTTTGATAATAAAATAACTAATATATATATATATATATATATAAAATGCAAGAATATTACATACCAAGATTTTAGTATGAATTGATATAACCCATGCATGCATGCGTCTGGATTTGGCGTATATATGACCAAGTCCGAATCTAAAATTTTAAAGTTATCCTATTCGGACCTCATCATCAAGAGTACTGCCAATTAATAGATGAATTAGTCACAGCTTCAAGCTTAGTTGAACGAGAGGCCGGATGTTGCATTTGTGATATATAATAAGGAGCCAAATCTTCCTGATTATACGGGTAAGAATATGATAAATAATCTAGACTTTTTTAGAAGAGAAATGATACTTACAATCATGAGTGTGCAAGTACCGCACAATTACATTAAAAAAAAAAGAATAAATATGGGATCTATATGAAAAGAAAGTTAATTTTTAATAGTGGATCACACTCTTTTTCAAAATAATTATACGACGCTTACACACTTTACAACTGTATTTAACATTACTCTTTTTCATATTCAAGTATGAACACTAAGATCAACTATTCAAATATGCGCATGTGATAATATTCTTCACCACCCAAAAACAAGGAATTAGGTTTGAAAAATAAATGGGTGTCATTTTATTCTCATAAATTAATTGTCCAATATATATATATATATATATATGTGTGTGTGTGTGTGTGTGTGTGTGTGTTAACATGAGTAAGTGTCAAAGACGTGCCCATTTCAGTGATGAAAGCAATATCAAGTGAAAGGTATCAAATTATGAATACTCCAGGAGATGAAATTAATCCCAAATTCTGCCACCTAACAGGTACGTTTAACCTGCCAACTTTCATTGTAAACCAATGTCAACTCTCGTGGATAGTTAATTGAATAGAGAGAGAGAGAGAGAGAGAGAGAGATGTACGGCAGGTACCTTAATTTTCTTTATCTTATGGACAAGCTGCGCACCGTGGTACGGCTGGTCTATATATGCGGTTATATAATATAAGAAACATTGTCTCCTGCTTTTGTCTTTAAAGAAGTTTTTAAATACACCCTCAACGAATGTTAACACGTTCAACTAATTGCATATCAGTAAAGAGAATATTACAATAAACTAAGGAGGGCTTTCCCATTATCAACATTTAGGAATGATTTCTAAAAAAATGCTACCAAACATTGTATCCTTGTATTTGTTTTCTCATTTGTAATTAGTGTTTGGACTAATCGATCCACTACAAATCCATATAGAAAAATATTGTATGTTACACCTTATTCAACTTTTATTATGCTGTCGTCACATTATTCATAAATTTCTAAATTTTTAATTTTATCAGTACAATTTGATGTAATAGTAATGCCACGTCAACACAATATGATGTGCTATATAGCACATGCAGTATGTATATACGCAGGTCTAGGCCTATGCATAAATGGCTTGGGCTCGACCCGCTTGAATAACCTGACCCACACAACCCGTCAAAGACTCATTGGGTCAACAATTACATATCGAGTTAAGTTAGATGCAGCCCGTCGAACCCATGCAAATCGATATTTCCTCTACCTCATCTTCTCCCATTGCGAAACCCTAGCCATTGTTGTCATTTTGTGTCGCGTTCTCCCTTGCCGTTCCACACTCTTTCAACCTTTCTTCTTGCAAGAGAAAAAACCCTTGTCTCTCTCTCTCTCTCTCTCTCTCTCTCTCCATGATTGTTGCTCTAAGATCGTGTTCCTTCTCCTCACCCACACTCCCCTCTCGATTTTCTCTAGATTTGAAGACAACATCAACTCGATTTGAAGATCTGAAGATTTGGAGATCTGGAAATTCGAAAACTTTTGTTGGTAGTGAGAACGACGGTAGTGGAATATGAAGAACCAATGTCAATGGAAGTGGGATCTAACATCCCATTAAGTACATCAATCAACGGTGCAAATATACTTTCTTGGCAAATCAAAAGCTTTTCTCAATGTTTCTTTTTTCTTTCTTTAAGCCTTAAAGGTGAGTTTAATTTCTGAACTAAAAACTTTTTGCCTGGTTCGCTTGCTTACTCTCTCTATCTCTTGCGTTGCTTTGCTTCACTTCTTCAATACTACACCTATTTGGAGACTATAGCGGGAAAAGATGCCGCCTAAGATGAAGAAGCATTCCAAGGCATAGTCAAGGCTGTCAAAAGCTGATGACCACTCCGCACCTCCTTCGACACCCTCACCGATGCCTTCTATAGATCTTGGAACTAGTCAGGAGGACCTTTTTCTGCTCTCTTGAACAAGCTTCGGCCAAATTTCCTGCTCTCATTGGTAAATCTGATATCATTGGTAAAGTTGCCAGTGTTGTGCGTAAGCCCAAAGGCTGTAAAATTTCGCTCTCTGATAGTTCCATGGTTTCTTCTTCCATTGCCGTTGTTGTTAGTGGTGGTGGGATATCAGTGCTTAGAAAAGGAAAAATGGAGAAGGAAAGTGGTGTTACCATGAAATGCAATGTTTGGTTTTGGAAGTTTGTGTCCCGACCTGCAACATGCATGCAAGATGGTGGTACACACTTAAAAATTTTGACTTGATGCACTAGGCATCTAAGCCCCAAGAGAGGCCCACAAGGCCCATGCATTTCAGCCTCAACATAGATTTAGGATTTAGAAACCCTAGAGGACCTTAAGGCACATGCCCAATCCATCACCTAGTGCC
The DNA here is from genome assembly GCA_011037825.1 of Carya cathayensis. Classification (NCBI taxonomy): domain Eukaryota; kingdom Viridiplantae; phylum Streptophyta; class Magnoliopsida; order Fagales; family Juglandaceae; genus Carya; species Carya cathayensis. The sequence continues at coordinate 306,619 of QGSO01000576.1, forward strand.
ACTTGTCATCCACTTGTGACCCATCCTAGGAGTAATGAACCTGGACGTGATATGAGGAAAGGGGGTGAGAGATTTTAGGGTTTGGTGACCAAAGAAGACCAACACGCCTACCCAAGCGCTTCTCACCTACCTTCTAACACTTTTCAAGCATGTAGCAGACTTTTTTGTTGAAAAATACTTTTTGACACTTGTCACTAGTGTGGGCAATTTCTAGAAGAAGGGAATGATGAGGTACATGGGGGAAGTGTCACCTAGGGGAAAGCCAAAAGACAAGGCATGGCACACTAAGAGTGGATTTTTGGTTTTAAGAAGAAATTGTCAAGTGTTACCCATGCATGATGTAATGATTAGGGCTGTAAAATGGTCGGTTCGGACCGGAGAAATAGACCTGTCCAGACCAAGAAACATGAGGTTCGGTTTCAGTCCAAGATTTCTCGGACCGACCGAATTTAAAAAATATATATATTTTTGATTTTTTTATATAATAATTATTTAATTAATTATTTAATTTTCATCTAATCTATTCCAATTTATAATATAAAATTTTAAATATGTAATTCCAATTTTAAATTTTTTGTAAAATGCCTAAGTTGTGAGTAAATATAAAACAATTGGTAAATTATAAATTAACTAACCTAATACCAATTCCCTATTATGTATATATGTATATAGTGTATATATATATATATATTATAATTTATATATAAATATAATTTATAATTTATAATATGTATTATGTATGTATATATCATTTATAAATTATAATATGTATCATTGACCATATAAAATATTTTTTTAATGAGTTAATTACATAATCTACATTAATAATTCACTTAATTTTAATTTAGTAATTTAAATAAAATTTTTAATTGATTTATTTGAAAAAAAAAAGAATAAAAAAATAATTGGATCGGACCGAACAGACTGACAAAACGAGACCAGACCAAACGCGGACTGGACCGACTAGATGTTCGGTCTGGAAAAAATATGGACCAAACAAATGATTGACCGATTCGGACCAGACCAACCAAACCGGACCGGATCGTTTTCACCTCAAGTAATGATGAAGAGGAGGAAGACAGTGGCATTGGGAAGAGGTGAAAATTTGCTTGGAAAGGTGATCTACACGCCTATTAAGGCTTCTGGAAGAATTTTGTGAAGGGAAGACATGAGTTGAACGGCTAGGGTAAGGGAAATTGTGCTTGCCACCCACTAAGAACCAATCACACAAAACCCAAGACCTTGGTAGAAGAAAGATCTTCTTGGGAAGATGGATGGCACTTCGGCAACCACACATACATAGACTTCGCTTGCCACTTGGTAGGCATGCACACATGTAGAGGTTTGAGAATGATTTGGGTTTGAAGAATGACTCTTTTATCACTAGCTTCAATGAACATAGACACATGATGAAGGGCACAAGAGGAATAGGGTTTCGGTTTTGAGGAAGCCCATGCAACTTGTCCAAAAAGCCATGTTTGATTTCCAACATAACCTATCATGAGGAAGGGGAAGAGGCACATGGCTAAGATGCCAAGTAGGCATCCATGCAATAAGGTCTCAGTTTTCCAAGGAGGGATTACACGCCTATATAAAGAGGAGGAGCCGAAAATGTGAGTTCTTTGGTCACTTGCTGAAGTTCTTACTTGAATCACTCGGCTATACTATACTCTCCCACTTTCCACTACTTTCTCTCCAGCCAAACACCACTTGTAACAACCTACTAGAAATTCAATGGTAGAATTTCTATAGGCTTTAGGAACCTCTTGAAAACTCCCTAAGTTTTCACGAATCAACTGATCCCATAGGTTTTAGTCTGTCCGCATAGTTAGTGTTATCACCACTATGGTGCCAAAAATGCAATTTTATTTCTTTGAGGTAGTTAAAAGTGTCTGAATGTGATATGGTCTACGCAATTAGACTCATTTGATTATTTAGAATTTTATGGTACAATAATCATATTTTCAGTTTTCGAACAAAACACCTGTTTGAAAACCCGTTTGTTTATTTTGAGGCACTTCGGAGTTGAATTTTAATAAATGAATTGCACAGTTAGGTTTGTATGAATATTTAGAATTTTATAATGTAAATTTTATTGTTCACTTTCTCAGAGTGAATAGCAACCTCAATAGTAGCACTAAGTGCAATGTTTTCAAAATCACAGTGTGAAATGTTTAAATTAGGTTAGAGAAATTTTATTTGGACACTTGGCAAGATCTTAGCTACAATTGGTGAATAGTATTGAAAAATTGGTAGCAAGAGGAATAGTGAAATGGATTGTGAAGGAATCAAAGTGTGAGATCATGTTACCTAAGCAAAATCCTATTTCCATCCAACCATCCAAATTCTGCCAAACTAAATAGGGTTTTAGCCATAATAAAACTATAAATAGTTGGAATCTAATTGAAAACTCAAAAGTTTGGTTGAAACCAAAACCCTAATGGTTTCCCCAAACCCGACAGCTGACCTCCAAACCCTAATTATTTGATTAAATCACTTTAACATGCTATTAATTTCTCAAATTCATGTTATGGCATCATTATCCAAACTTTTAAATCTTAAAAATTTGGATTTGGGCTTAATAGAATCCCAAACCATCTCTAAACCCCAAATTGAAGCCCACTTGTCTAAGGCCCATTAAGACCCATGAATTTTAGCCACTTTGGCAAAGCTTATTGAGGAAGCTCCCCCATATGGGAGACCAGCCTCTGCTCTTGGTAGCCCCAAATAGTCCCTTGATGTGAGAGGAAAGTCCATCTCACCCCCCTCCATTCCTTACGGCAGCAGCAGTAGCCATTTCCCCTCAATATCCTCACGTTTTGTGACATAGGCACCTCCCATCAAAGGGTCATTTAAGCCCATACCTCACCCTCTAGAAGTCTAAGAGACGTACTTCACCACTTTGCATCCCCATTTTTAGAGCTAAACACTTAGGAGCTCTCTCGGTCAGTTTTTTGAGACGTTTTACGTGATATTTTTTAACCCATTGTAAGTATTATCTCATAATGATTTCTTCATGAAATTTGTCCTTCTATGAGACTAGTTTTTGTGGGTATCTTTTTTTTTTTTTTTTTTCATTTCATATTCATTTTGTGACGCCCCCAAATCCCCATGTACAAACATGGGGAAATTGAGACGTCCGGATGGTGACAACACGGGTTACCACCCTAACGACGAGTGCTAAGTGTGTGCAAGCGATACATGTGCATGAAGAAATACGGAACGGATAGCAAAGACATAAAACTAAGTACCAGAATTTTTCTTAAATAAAATACAAAGCGGTTCAAAGATACATTATAAAATATTACAAGTACAAATATTGTTTTAAAGCCAACTCCAAAGCATAAGCTCCAACTCAAAACTCCGGCGGAGCCGCATCCTCGGGCTCAGCCTCCTCCTCCTCCTCGAACCCTGCACCAAAATCTACGGTACCAAAAATGGTACCGCAGGTAAGTAAAATCCAAACACCACTAGATAAAAGCAAATTAAACTCAAACAATATGCATGAATAAATGCCAATGCACAAAACTCATAAACCATATTTTCCACGCACGCCAAAAACCCATTTGGCCCAAAAACATATCCTTTAAACAAAATCTCGCCATTATCCCCAATAACGGCCCAAAACATATCGTTTAAAACCAAGCATCGCAATTATCCCAGATAATGGCCCAAACCACAATTTTCCCAGAAAATGGATCACAAGTTCTCAACACATCCTCGCCATTTTCCCAGAAAATGGCCCGTATCCGAAAACCATAAAAACCAATCCGATTATGCATGCACCATGATCTCCCCTAGGGATCATCCGCACACTCTGGCTCTGTGCCACACCGTAGGTAATGACTACGCGTATGACACCTACACGAGTGATGCCCAGACTCGCGCCCAGCGCGTAACTGGCCAGGCCATTCTCTAGTCCCCGCCACTCTAGGAACCACGGAGTCGACACGACAGCGTTACCGTATCGTGCGATCTCCAGCGACAACCCAGGGGATGTCACTCAGTATTATCCACTCCCGAGTGACCAGAGGAGCTCCAACAAGATAACAACCCATCCCGGCTTGGGCTCGTGATACGCACGCACCCGAAAATCCATTTACGTCAATAAAACAGGATTTTCTCAATTTAAATAAAATGCACATGCATGTACCGTGTAAAACAAATCTTAATGCACGACACAACCAACCAAGCATAAATCAACGAATCAAGCAACTCCGTCCTCCATCCACCCGACCCCCGAACTCCTCGGACTCAGTCCGGAATCAACAAACCAACCAAATAAATTATTGTAAGAATAAAATATATTTAAATATAAAAGTAGAGTTTGGAAAATACTTACAGCGCTATATATGATTTTTAGAAGGTTCGGCGCGCGGCAAACGATGGGCGGACAGCAACGTAACAGTGCAAATGCACTGTAGCCGTGGGTGCAAAATACCCACTTTTGAACGGGGACAAACCAAGACACCAAATTGATATGGAATGGTCTAGGGATGTTTATGAAGCTAGTGGAAGTGAGTTTTGGCCGTGGGTGGCGGTGGAAACGGCGGTGGAGGGCAAAAACGGCCAAATCGGAGTTGAGCTCGTGGGAGCTGCTCCGGCAATAGATCTAGGCCGGAAACAGGTGGGTTAGGTAGGCAAGAGGTAGGGGAAGAAGCTGTGAAGAGATGGTGGCCGGAGGTGGTGCGACGGCGCCGGAATCGGTGAAAAACCGTGTGGCTTGGTGGAGCTTGTGGTGGCTAACGGTGGCTCGGATGGAGGTGAAACTTGGTGGGGATGTTCACCGGTGAGAGGGGAAGAAATCTGGGTGGGTGGTGTAGGCCACGCCGCCGGCAAGCGACGGTTCTAGGCGGAGGAAGAAATCAGCAACAGGGGCGAAAACAGGGCAGGGGCAGCAACTTCCAGGGGCTCGTGGCGGCTAACGGCTAGTCCGATGGCCCTGAAAAATGGTGGGGATGTTCTCTGGTGGGAGAGGAAGAGAATGGCGGGGGTGGTGTATGACACCTCCACCGGATGGCGGAGAAACGGGTGGTCAAAGAAGGGGCGACGGGAAGGAGAAGAGAAGGGGAGGGGGCTGAGCGCGCACGGGAAGGAGGAGGAAAAAGAAGAAGAAAAGAAAGAAAGAAGAAAAGAAGAAAAGGAAAAGGAAAAGGGAAAAAGAAAAAGAGAAAAAAAAAAGAAATGAGGTCCAATCCTCACTTCCGGGATCTAGAAACTGTTCCACCGAAAACGATAATAAAAACATAAAACGACTAAAATAAATTAAACACCACATCAAATAAATAAATAAAAACCAATAAAATATTTTAAACACAACGTAAGGCTAATATATAATAAATAACTTGTAAAAACTAACTATTTAATTTTAAATCCAAAAACAAGCTAAAATAAATTAAACAGCAATTTTAAACTCAACAGCAAATAAAAGTCAATTAAAATCTGATTATTTAAAATATAAGCACTATAATATTAATTAAATCAAATTATTCCTTCAGTGTAAATACACGTAAAAGCGGGTCATCACACATTTGATCAGTAAAAAGTTGTTTTAACCATGGAAAGGTCAGTCTAGGCGATAATCTGGAGAGTATGTTATATTTTGGAGTTTTTGACCAAGCTAATGGAAAAATCTTGGTCTGAAAGTTTATGGAGTGTTTTCAATATGTGTATATGAATGTTGCTTGAAGATTTATTGTATGATTAAAGCTTTTGATGAAATTTACATGATATATTTATTTTGATATTTTGTTTTGAGAAATTTTGGATCTTTTATGGTTTAATCTTACTCCAATGGGTTTGATATATTTATTTGATGCTCCTAAGCCTCTTATATACATTTTATAATGTTATTTTGAAGATTTTTGGTGTTACTTTAAAAGATATGAATATTTCTATGAGAGAATACTCGGTTGGGCCAAAGGTTTGATGTTTTCGGCTAGATCTATGTTTCGGTTTATTTTTAGCTATGTGATTTTAAGTTTAATGCTTGGATCTAATTTGGGACACATTTTTAAACCATGTGATGTTTTTAGTTTGAAGATCTCATCATTGTATGCCATGGATCAAGTATTTGATCGATGCTAGTTAAGAGAAAAATTCTGTTTTTGGACTAAGTGTGGAGCTGAGTACTTCAAATGATGTTTTGTAATTGTTGGTAACTTTTGTGTGACGATTCAAAGCATGTTAGTTCTTAGGAATGTGTTATGAATATCTTAGAAGAAAGATTTGGATTTTTAGAGTTCTTAGAGATGTTTTGAATTAGGTTAAACATTGTGATTCAAGGGTTTACATTTTTAATTAAAAGGTTTGGATCAAATGTTTGTTTTGATGAGTAGTATAGTTTTGCTGGATGTTTTAAGTATGTTTTTATTTTAAAAATTTAGGATAGGAAAATATTTGTTGCAAAATTTTGGTTTGATCATAAGTTTTGAAGTTAAAATAATTGAAACAAAAATCAAGACAAATGACCTATGGATGTTTCAGCCATAGTGTGTCTTTCGTGGTTATGATTTGTTTTAAATTATTCTAAGTTGGTATTTAAATTTTGGTGATTTTTGAAATTAGGATGTGAAATCCTTAAGTTAGGGGTAATATGGTAATTTTACTCTAAATTAGCATTTTTCATGTTTCTAATTGTTAGTGATAAAGTTTCTAACTTTTAGAATCCCTACTTACAATTTCTCGTGCTTCTTACTTGATCCTCGTAATGCGACGATCGTTGTAAGTTAGCTCTTAACTTATTATGTATGTATGATGGGTAAGGGAACTATAGTTTATTTATGTATGTTATCATATATGCCATGTCATACTATGTCATTACATGTTTATCTGTTATACATGATTTATGCTTCCATGAAATACATATCTGTTACATAATCTATTCTGTTAGGTATTACTATCTGTTACAAATATGCCATGTTTCATTATGCTATTTGTTACAAGTATGCCATGTTACGTTATGCCATCTGTTACATGTATCCCCTATCACGTAATATTCATTGTTATATGTTATGCCATATTATGAAATGTTGCTTGTTACACTTTATGCCATGTTAAGTAATGTTTGTCTGATACATGTTATGCCAAGTTACGTATTGTCAGTCTGTTTCATGTTAGGGCTAATCATGCATCTCACGTACATGTCATGTACGTTACGTTAGTCTAATTGTCCTTCTGTTTCATTTCACATCATGTCTCGAGTTCAGAGTATTTTCCAAGTCCAATCATGTTATGTCCTCGTGCAGTTAAGTTATTATTATTATTAAATCATGGTAACCCTATAAGACAAGACAATTCTATCGTGGTAATCCCATAAAACATGACTATTCTATCGTGATAACATCATGAGATAAGACTATGCTATCGTGGTAACTCCATGAGACAAGAATACATGTCACATTCATGTTATTTCTCGTTAAGTTCATGTCAAAGTCAGTTCATGTTCATGCTATGTTTCAACTTCATGTTATTCAAACCAAATTCATGTCATGTTTCAAGTTTACGTTCATGCTCAGTTCATGTATTTTACATTCAAGCTATGTTCAAGTTCACATTCAATCATGTTTCAAGTTCACGTTCATGTCATGTCAAGTTTCAAGTACAGATCACATTCCAGTTCAAGTTATGTTAGTTCATGCCATGTTATATGTCAAGTTATATTATACTTACTTATCACTTTGATTATCTATTCATACCTTTACTGCCATGCATGCATTATTAACCTGTGTGTAAGTTCTCTATTAACTTGCTGAGATTTGTTTTCAAAATCTTACTGTGGTAATCCCAACTACTATTCCCCCCGAATGGTAAGAGATATGTTAGGACCAAGAGAGGGAGTAGAGCCTAGCAGATTGAAGGAGGTTGATTAGACATTGCTGACGCGAGGTATAGCTTGTGGCCTCCTTAGTTAGATTTTTAGATAATACTATGGCATCGTTAGTCGAGTTATGTGAGTTGCTCGACAAACTAGCTCAGTAGTTATATTTTTGGTGATGTAACTAAGGAGTTTGGTCTCCCATGCTTTTGAGATTATAGTTTTATGAGACCCGCACTATACTACCTTCTTCCAAACACCATTCTAAGTGCACCAAGAGTTTGAGACACCATCTAAGGAGAAAGGCCACGCAAGGTAAGGAACCAACCATTCATTTCTTACACACACACGGCCAAATGGAGAAGAAAGGGTTTCGGATTTATGGAGTCTATGATATCTTATATTTTCTTGTGTTTCAATTAAATAATTATTTTAATTATTATTAAGATTGGTTCTCTTGTTTTGCATTTAAAGTATTTTTGTTGTATTATTTTATAATTGATAAGTTGTGAAATTTAATTTAATATGTTTTTTTCTTATTATTTATTATTGTCTATTATTTATTGACTCTTTCTTTCAAATTATATTTATTGTTGGGTTTTACTATTTTATTTTATTTTGTTATTGTATTTTTAAGTTAAACTATTGTTTTAATCCTCTCCGTTGGATCAATTTTAAAACCACAAGACAAAGGGCCTGGATCTAATTTCCTTCCCTTTTCTTTTTCCATTCTTCTTTTCTTTTCTTCCTCTTTCTTTTTCCTCTGCCCTACACCCAGACTCTTCCCTTTCCCCTCTCTACCCATGCGCCACTCAATGCCCCAACCCCACCGTGCACCGCCTTGTGGCATCACCGCCCATCCGGTTGACCTTCCCTCACACTGGTGACCTACACCTACCGATCTCAGCCCCCAAGCTGTCCTTGTCCAACCTCACGCGAGCTCAACCTGAGTGGGTTTCCTCTCACTCGATTTCACCACTGCACGACCTTAGCGCTGCTGCTAGCTGCCACCATCATCTCACCGGACCACCTTCTTCCTCCCCTAGCCTCCCCGAGCCCCACCATGACCCTAGCTCCTCCCACTCTTTCTCACTCTCCCACGGCCTTTCTCTATCTCTTTGGCCCGATCTCCACCATGCACCGCCACCCACGGCCACCAACCACCACCATCCACTCCACCGACCACCATAAGCCCCTCCATGCCCAGCCCAAGCCTCCCTTAGCTCTCCTTCAATTTTCTCAGTTTGAAACCCATGGCCAACACTTGAAAACATTGCTTCACCACTTTTGGCGTCACCCTTGATCTTCCAAAATTTCCTTCCGCAATTGTAAGCAATTTTTCAAAGAATTTTTTTAGATTTAAATCTATTTTTATACTAACTTATTTTCTACAAACTAATTGGTTGTGACAGGCCTTGGGTCTGAGGAGTATGGATTTATAGATTGTGGTCATTGTTGGATGTGGGCCTTGGGACAGATTGGAGAATGGGTTTAATTGTAGAGTTGGATTGTGATTGGTGTATTTTATCTGATGTTTGATATGCCATGACATCAAATATAATGTTTGCATGCATTTTCATGTGTCATGTTTGAAAACTAGGTTTTCGTGTTAAGAAATGATTTCGGGTGCATGCGTAATGAATAGATCAAAAAGAATGAAAGAAAGAAAAATGAACTATAGAGATGTCGGTAAGTAGGGACAGCGGTAGAGTCCTACTTGTGATTCCCGCCTACAATGCAAGCTGTAGGGATGGTGGTAAGTAGGGACAGTGATGAGTCTCGCCTATAGTACACATAGTAGGGATGGTGGTAAGTCCCACCTGTGATTCTTGCCTACAGTGGACGCAGTAGGGATGGTGGTAAGCAGTGATTATGGTAAGTCCTGCATGTGATTCCTACCTACAGTGACTGATAAATGGATATGTTTGGTCATTTTCTGGAAAAATGGCGGTTTACGATTAAATGGATATGAGGACCATTTTCTAGAAAAATAGTGGATTTATGTTTAGGCCATTTTCTAGGAAAATGGCGGATGGTATTGAATGGACGTGTTTTGGGCCAAATGGATTTTCGGTGTGTGTTGGAAAACGTGTCAATTTCGAGAAAAATGATATATTTTTTTTGCATGTCTCTTCATGTGAATGCATACACATTGGTTGTATTTATATATGTTTTCATCTCTTGGGTTGTTTGTTGGATTACTTATTGAGATTCATAATCTCATAGTGGCAATTCTACTCTACGGTTTCGTTTCATGGAATCATAGATTTTGATGCAAAGGATGACATTGAGCCTAAGGGATCGGTTCCGCCAGAGGAGTGACTCATGGTCACTTTTGGATCATGGGATTTGTTTCCCTTTTTGGCTATGTAATGTTTGCTTTTACTTTATTTTCACTCTATAACTATATAACCTTTTTGAAAGGCTTTTATTTTCATGGTTCTGTATTTAAAATTTTGGTACTTAGTTGACTATTTTATTTCTTCACTGCGATTTTTGCTATACACTTTTTGCATGTACACACACTTAGCACTTGTCGATTGGGGTGCAGGACCGTGTTGTTATCATCCCAGTGTCAGGATTCTCACCTTTTCGTACGTGGGAGTCGGGAGCGGTTCGGCTCTGGGTAAATCCACATGTCCCGTAAGTGCAGTACCAGAAAATTTTAAGATTTTAATTTGAATTTATTTTCTTTTCTTTTATTCGAATTTATTTTATTTATTTTATTTTATTTTATTTTGTTTTGTTTGAAAGTGAGGTTAAAGGTTATGCTATGGCAGGAAGATGGTACGACCGGGAATGCCACTGATAGGTATGAATATTTAGTGTAGTAGGCCTGAACTCTTAGCGATTTGGTTTACTTTTATAATATCGAGGCTTGAAGGGAACAACATGTTCTAGGTGATCTCTTTGGAGTAGGAATTAAAGTCACAATTGAGGAGGGGAACAACTTTAAATCACTTAGTATAATTGAGGTCTTAGATTCCGTGCAAATATGACATGAGGCTTTAGAATAGGAGGTTGTAAGTTCAACAAATTTCAAGGATAGATTTATGAGAATTTCACCAAAGGTTTAAGATTTTGTAGACTTTAGGAAATGATTTGTTATCATTTAATTTTTTATATTTTGAAAGCTTCGGGAGGCGATTTTTTTTATTATTGGATATAAGTTCATTGATCTTGCAGATTTTGGAAAATGATTCTTATATAATTTAAGGTTTTAGAATTGCAGACTTGAATGACTGATTTATAATAAGATTTGAGTTTTTAGTTTTGTAGACTTAGTATGCTAGCTTGATATGTTCTGGAATTGATTAGTCTGTAACCATTAAAATGGGGTTGACCAGAGTTGAGTTATTAATATAAAAATTTTCAAGGAGAGTATATCTTTGAGGATTGAAGGTATTGATCTAGTTTGTGTATTTATTTGCGGATTGAAGATATTGATCTAGTTCGAAAAATGATTGTTATTAGCTCAAGGTTATAGTGGTAGATTTTAGGATTTGATCCATATCAGATTTAAGGATAATAGATGGTGCAGATTCAAGAAATGATTCTTGTTGAGTTTGAAAATATAGGTCCAGGTGATGGAAATGGTAGTTATGGATCACTTGTACATTTGGAGGAGTATTAGTTTCGGCTAAGGATGCATGAGATCGCGCGTAGTAGTTGCGAGTGTATATGGATTTCAGAGAGTACAGGTCCTTGATTCAATTCTTTTTTTTTTTTTGGCTTAGAAGAAGTGGCTTTGGTAGGTGTTGAAGTGGATTTGATACGATAGTATTAATTCAAGAGATCTTAGCCTTAGGTTTTTGGAAAGTTGATCGGAGTGTACAATCGAAGCGGGATACTTAATGAAGTGATGGTTGGCAGTGATGGTCGTGATCATCTTCAAGAATTAGTTGTGACTTGAGGTCACATAGGAATTTAACTTTTTGAGGCTATACTTTCCTCTAGAGATTGAACTTCCAGTTGGGAGAATTATCGACATTGTTATTTAACTTGAAGAGAAATTGTTGGGTCACTAGTGTGTGGAGTGCAATAAAGGCTCAGAAGTTGAAGCTTAGGCATTAACGGTGGATAACATAATTAGATTTATAAGGTAATAAAGGATTAGGATCAAGGAGTGATGTGCAATAGTTTTTGGCAGATTAGAGGTTTGAGCAGCATGGCCTGCCTTGAGGTTTAATCATGATGTGCTATTGAAGGAACTAGTCGTGCTAATACTAGAGCTTATGGGAGTAGAAGCCGGTGGGCAAGTTACCAAGAAGGTTTTAGTAATGTTTTGGTGAATTCAATGATGGTTGGTATTGAGTTTAGTCACCACCAGATTTGAAGATATTTGGAATTGAGGTGAAGAGCTTTTAAGTATATGTTGTCGGGTAGAAGTTTATAGGCGCTTTTATTAGTTGGATAGGTTGGATTCAAGCCTTTTAGGGTATGTTCTTTATCTTAGATGGGACAAGTGTATTTTTGAAATGATGTTGCTTGTTTTCAATTTGGGATGCTGAGGTTGAATGGTAATGGTTGTCTGTCAACGATCATGGATGTATTTTGCAGAATATTGATTTTGATTAAGGCATCAAGAGCCAACTGAGAAGTATGTGTGATAATTCATGGTTTTGGGAAATAGAGTATTTTCTACCAAAATGTAGTAAGAGTTTTTTGTTTAGTAGGTATTGAGCTAGCTTGTACTCGATGGTGTTAATTTATGAGGACATAATTTTATGCATTTTGGCCAATTATAAGAGTGCACGTCAAGAGCGTGAAATTTTGTGATATAGTTGGGGGTTCAAACCTTGTGTTGATCTTGAGGAATTAACAGTGACTTGAAATCTTGAGACTATACTTGCCGTTGGAGATTTATCACTCGGTCATACAAGTTATGTTTATTGATGGTTAACTTGAGAAGCAACTAATAGGTTATCAAAGTGTAGAATACAATGAAGGTTTGGAAGTTATAGCATAGGAGTCAATTGAGGTTAGCATAGTTATCATATGAAACTATTGATCATTGGGATTCATTGGGTGCTATATTATGGTTCTTGTAGAAATGGAGATTTCGGGTTACAAGGCCGCCCTAGGAATACTAGACGTGATGTGCCACTGGGAGACTAGTGCGAGTATGTTGGAAGCGCCTATAGGAGTAGTCATGAGAGAGCATTAATCATGCCTGTTTGGGAGTTTTTGATGGTATGTTTTTCTCAAGCGTGTTCTGAGTTCTATCTAGTAACTTGCTTTAGCATTAATGTTTGACCTTGCCAATTTCGAGAATGGAATTTTCTACTAAGGGGCGGAGGATGTGATATCCCGTATTTTCTTGTATTTTAATTAAATAATTATTTTAATTATTATTAATATTGGTTCTCTAGTTTTGCATTTAATATGATTTTTGTTGTATTATTTTATAATTGCTAAGTTGTGAAATTTATTTTAATATATTTTTTCTCATTATTTATTATTGTCTATTATTTATGGACTCTTTATTTAAAATTATTTTTGTTGTTGTGCTTTACTATTTTATTTTACTTAGTTATTGTGTTTTTAAGTTAAACTATTATTTTAATCCTCTCCGTTGGATTAGTTTTAAGATCCCAAGATGAAGGGCCTAGATCGAATTTCCTTCATTTTTCTTTTTTCCCTTTTTATTTTATTTTCTTCCTCTTTCTTTTTCTTTTCCTCTTTCTTTTTCCACTCCCATGAAACCCTACTCTTACCCTTCCCCTCTCTACTCGTGTGCCACTCAACTCCCCAACCACGCCGTGTGCCGCCTTGTGAAGTCACCACCCATCCCCCCGACCTCCCATCACACCGGCAACCCATCCCCACCAATCTCAACCCCCATGCCGTCCTCTTCCTCCCTCACACGAGCTCAACTCGAGTGGGTTTCCTCCCACTCAATTTCACCATCACACGGCCTTAGCGATGCCGCTAGTTGCCACCATCATCTCACCAGACCACCTTCTTCCTTTCCTAGCCTCCCTGAGCCCCACCATGACCCCAGCTCCTCCCACTCTCTCTCACTCTCCCACATCCTTTCTCTATCTCTTTGGCCCGATCTCCACCGTGCACTACCACCCATGGCCACCAACCACCACCATCTCCATCTCTTTGGTGGATGTTTATTTGTGGAGTTGGATTGTGATTGCTATATTTTATCTGATGTATGATATGCCAGGACATCAAACATACTGTTTGCATGCATTTTCTTGTGTCATGTTTGAAAACTGAGTTTTTGTGTTAAGAAAGGATTTTGGATGCATAATGAATGAATTGAAAATAATGAAAAAAAGGAAAAGGAACTGAATGGATGGTGGTAAGCAATGACGGTGGTAGAGTATCGCTTGTGATTCCCGCCTAGAATGCAAACTGTAGGGATGGTGGTAAGCATGGACGATGATAAGTCCTGCCTGTGATTCCCACCTACAGTGCATGCAGCAGGGATGGCGGTAAGTTCCTCCAATGATTCCTGCCTACAGTGCATGCAGTAGGGATATGTTGGGCCAGTTTCTGAGAAAATTGTGGTTTACGGCTAAATGGATATGAGGACCATTTTTTGAGAAAATGGTGGATTTATGTTTGGGCCATTTTCATGGCAGATGGTATTTAGTGGACGTGTTTTGAGCCAAATGGGTTTTTGGTGTGTGTTGGAAAATGTGTCATTTTCGAAAAAATTGATGGTTTTTTTTATTTTTGCATGTTTTTTCATGTGGATGCATACACGTTGGTTATATTTATATATTTTTATCTCTTAGATTGTTTGGTTGATTATTTACTCAGATTTATAATCTCACTGTGGTAATCCTATCATATGGTTCCGTTTCATGGAATTGTAGATTTTGATGCAGAGGATGACGTTGAGCATGAGGATTTGGTCTGCCGGAGGAGTGACTCGTGGTCACTTTTGGATCATGGGATTTATTTCCCTTTTTGGCTATGTAATTTTGGCTTTACTTTATTTTCACTAGATAACTGTAAAACCTTTTTGAAAGGCTTTTATTTTCATGGTTCTATATTTAAAATTCTGGTACTTAGTTGACTATTTTATTTCTTAGCTATGCTTTTGCTGTACACTTTTTGCATATATATACACTTAGCACTTGTCAATTGGGGTGCATTCATTCTGGTATCATGATTCTTGCCTTTTCATACGTGGGAGTCGGGGGTGCCACAGAATCTTTCATATGGACACATGCACAAAAACACACACCCTCGGAAAGGTTAGGGTTTTCTATTTTAAAGGAGAGAGATGCTTTAAAAAGAATATTTTATGGAGTCTTTTTAAGATCATGAGTGTGATGCTTTTGAGAAGAAGGGATGCCACGGCCTAAACCCTTTCTTAAGCTAGGGTTTTGTCTCCATAATAGTTTCAAACTTGAGAAGGGGAGTCTTAATGTTGAGAAGTATTTCTTGTCTTGGAAGTAAGTTTCATAAGCCAAGAACACAACACATACTCACATACACGAATTAGGATTTCGGAATGACCAGATCTAATGGGTATTGATATGTAGTTTTCAGCTTGCTCGTTATTGATTGTTGGATTTTTGTAAGTAGATCTTCAACTTACTCTTGGAGAATATGAGTATATGATATGTGAAGTCGCATTGTCGTCATTTGATTGATAACATTTCTTATCATGCTATGTATTTAGTTTCCTTTGAGTAGATGTTGCCATATTATTTGTTGGTTATTATCATGATGTTTGCTATTTGGTTTTACTATGCAAATAAATTGTAATGCTACACCTAGTGCTTGGTTCTACATGTTTATCTTGCCACGTATCAAATATGTTAGAAGTTCCAAGTTCATGTAATGGTTGAATATTCATGTGCATAAGCACTTGTATGTTTCCGCCATGCATATGTTGGCTATTGATGCATTACCGAATATGTTAGAAGTTCTAAGTTCATATAATGCTTGAATATACATGTGTATAAGCACTTGTATGTTTCGGCCATGCATAGTATATGATATAGTGCTATTTTTTTGTTCCATATTACTCGTTAAATGTCATTGTTTAATTGAATAAGTAAAGTAATCGCATGTTCCAATTGCGCATGAATACATGTTGTATGATTTGTATAAGTCTCAGCATACATTGTTACATGATGCGTGAAAAGAGTCCAGTATCATAAGTCCATGTCGCATGCATTAGGTTTGTGCATTGCTTTTAAAAGAAAAGAGTTAATGGATGTTTTGTCACGACCCCAAATGCTAGAATGAGGGAATGCCCTAGTGGGTCTCATCTGTCAACTTGGGAGTGCTTAAAATAGAGTGGTAGCCCTTAGGTCGATGAAGTACAGTCGACGGACCTCGAATGGATTTCTAAAGGGAAGGATACTAGAGTGGGGTTGCATCTAAACCTAGTAGGTGCCATACAGTGAATGCGAAAATACGAACTGCCATAATAAGTATGTTCAAGAATATGACGTAGTCACCTTGATCAAGTGGGCTATTGGTTGATGAGGTAACTATAGAGAATACATGGTGCATAGAAGAGCAGTGAGGTATCCAAATCATATGTTTATGAAATGAATAAGGCATTGAGCTCCAAGATATGCTATATTATGTGAATGATCAAGAACTCAAGCTCAAATTACATGTTATATGTTTAAGAACCAAGAATGAAAAGATGAAAATACGTTTTCTGAAAAAGGTCAAAAAGATTTTTGTTACACGTTATCTTTTGTAAATGTCAATGTTGCATAAGTCAAAGTTCATGTCCATACATTCATTATGGTTCGCTCTTATATGTTTATGTTATCTATTGTATGTTGCTTGTTTACTTACTAAAATTTCTCGAAATCTCACTGTGGTAGTTTCAACTATCATTCCCCACTCGAAATGGTAAAAGTTGTTACAGATTTCAAGGAGACGATCATGGGGAAGCGGAAGAGGCTAGCTCCCTAGATAGTCAAGGAGACCTTGATAAGCCATGAGAGCTTATTGGAGATTAGTTATGGTCATAAAAGAGGAATCTATAGAAGTAGAGATAGAGATTATTGACTCATAAAGTCCTTGGAGATTAGTTATAGTCGCATTGAGCAAATTTCAAGGATGAAATTTAGGGGGGAGAATGTCATAATCTAGATTTTGGAAGCCATGGCCTATATGAGAGGAGCAAACCATTTCTAATGCGTAAGCTTAGCCTACGAAAAAAGGAAAAAGAAAGAAAAAAAGAAAGAAAGAAAGTGAAAGTCAAAATGGTGAGTCTGGGCCTAAGCCCTAAATCCCTTCTTTTTATTTTTTCCCTTATGCCCCTGACATTTTGTAAAGCTCAAATGGAAAGCTCAAGTTACATGACCTATACTCTAGAAGGATTAATCAATGATATAATTGGAACCTTATTGAAATATTATAAAGAGCAATAACTTTTCATTCCCAAACAATTTGGATTCTCATATACCATCTACTATTATCATTTATTAGAATGTGGTATCGCAATCTCACTCCTTATATTCTCAACATTCTCGTTTGGCCAGTCTATCGTAGGTGGCATGGCTCAAGTCCCACATTTCTAGTTATGATATGCTACTCTGATATCATTTCTAATACCCCAAGATAAGTTTCAAGCCCCATGGCTTATACTCCACATGGACTGGTCAGTAATACAACTAAAATCCCGTTGAAACAATATAAAGAGTAATAATTTATCTCCCAAACAATGTGGAATCTCATATGTCTCTACCATCCCAAGAGTTGGTTTCAATTTTCAAACTGAAAATAAATATATAAATCATAACCTTAATTTATTTAAGACGATCTGCAACCACCACTTGGGCCACCACCGTGAGAAATAGTTGGAGTTATCACGGTCAATCCGGTAGAAGATGTTCGAGCAACTTATTTTTTTTAAAAAAAAGTTATTGTGTGTAAGTGAATGTAATTTACTTCAAAAAAACTACTATTGAGGTGGCGGCTTTGGATTGGATATGTAAAAAGCTCATTTAAATGGAAATATGAAACAATGCATAAGTCAGATGAAACCGGTAGTCTTTCTCATCATGGGCAAAAGCAGAACTGTCTTGCGCCATGTTTAGGGACCATGAGTTAATATAGGCAGAAATGCTATTCCTCCCGAGACTTGGGTCCCGAGTGTTGACAAAATTTATGTATTTATTTATTTACTCAGTGATTAAAAAAGTATTTTTTAGTAATGTTATGAATTTAAAAAAAAATTATTTAAGAATATAAAAAAAATGAATGAAAAAAATAAAAAAGTTTTTGTTCTTTCTGGGACCGAGCTTGTGCACTACTCTAATATAGGAGCCTGATCTAACCTTTTCCGAGGACATAACTATAAGTTATTATATTCTTGATCTTTTATACCACACATCTATTAAGAAAAATAAAATAAAAAGATAAAAAATAGAGTAGAGTATATGGTATAAGAATGATAAGTACTAAATCAATTTTTCCATAACTAATCTATATATACATACTATAATTGAGACATCCTAAGAGATTTACACTTTTGGATTCACATGGAACAATCTTTTGACTTGAATGTTTGTTTTTCTAACACAACTTTTGATCTCTTATCCATTTTCCTACAATGTGAAATATACTTTTTTCTTAAGATGAATTATTTTTTCCTTTTCACGTGTTAATTGATTATGAAATTTTTGAAAAAAAAAATTCAAAAAATTCCCCAAGTTTTGTCCCCAAAAAGATTAATTGTCCGTGGTTTAAGGAAAAAAAAAAGACAAAACAGTCTCTGGCTTTTGTGCCTCTTATGAAAAATGTTCCGAGATAGTGATTCACTATTTGTTTTGTTTTTATTTCTTGCTTTCTAGTTTTATAAATTTCTTTATTTTAAAATTTTCAATTTTTTCTCCTTTTTTTTGTTTTTTTACTTTGAGACATGGTATGCTACGTATCATCATTGGCTTCATGACGTCTCACATCGATGCCTCCTTCAAGATTTTGGCTAAATTAAGATTGTGACAAGATCAGCTCTATTCTTTTTTTTTTTAAAAAAAAGGGGGCCGCCTGCGCGGGGGTGGGGGGGGGGGGGAAGTGGTACCCTATTGGTGTGCCACCTCAATTTGAATTAATCCCACTAGAAACATTACAATATTTGTCCTGCAACAAAGCATTGCAGATTACATAAGGACCCTCTTCAATCCATACTTTTTCGTCACCTATAACCAATGCATGTTTTGCTAACAAATGAGCAACATTGTTGCCCTCTCGAGGAACAAAGTTCATTGTCCAGTCCTCCCTCTCTTTAATGATCCGTTTGATTTCTTCTATAATGTGCCCCATCCACGATTGATCTTCAACTTCCTTGCTAATTGCATTAATAATAGTAGCTGCATCCCTTTCAAAGTAAACTTTTGACAAGGCAAGCTTTGCAAATCTCCAAAGTCTTCCATAAAGCCATGCACTCAGGAAGTGTTGGATTGTTAACATGTTCCTTCACATCATAGGCTGAAACCAACACCTCACCTTCCTCATCTCTAATACAAATCCATACTCCCATTTTCTTGGCTTGCATATCGAGACTAGCATCCCAATTGGCCTTTACCACTCTACGATAAGGTCTTTGCCATTTCTTCTTTGATCCATCGAAAGCACCAGCAACTATCTTACTAGTAGGAATCAGTTGTGCAGCTTTATAATCCTCTAGTCCCTCTTTTGCCATCTGAATTAAGAGCTTTGGACTATAGAACTTGTTATTAAAAAGGAAATTGTTTCTTCTTAGCCAAATCCTTCGCATTATTGTAGCCATCCATTCCAACTCTTCTTTCTTTAAACTGGTCATCAGCTTAACCCATAAGTCTAGGAAATCACCTTCATATGTCACCCATTTCTGAACATGACTGATAGATTCAGCCCAAACATTTGTTGTAGAGGGGCAACTCCAAAGGATGTGCAAGACTGATTCCTCATGCCTTTTACATATTGGACATAGAGGGCAATTCCCCACCTTCCTTTTGAACATATTTCTTTTAGTGGGAAGAATATTATTTGCAGATTTCCAAAGGAACAGCTTGACCACTGCAAGTACCTCCAGACCCCATATAGCCTTCCACACAGCAATGCATTGGTCATTCCTTGAAACTTCTCCTTTCCTTCTTCTTTTTCTATTTGTGTCAAGGTGATATGCACTTCTAACAGTAAATAAACCATCTTTTGTATAGCCCCAAATTTGTTTATCAACCCCCAATCTACTTAGAGGGATTCGAAGGATTGTATCTACTTCCTCAACTGAAAACAGGTCTCTAACAAGAGTCTCATTCCATTTCTTAGTATGAACATCAATCAATTTATGCACCCTCTCTTCCTCCCAGAGCATCTACACAAGTGATTGAACACACTTAGAAGTAGGAGTGGGAAGCCACTTCTCCCCCTAGATCTTGATGTCTTCCCCATTACCCACCCTCCATTGAAGACCTTCTTTCAGTAAGTCCCTAGCAAATAACACACTCCTCTATGTAAATGAGGGATTTAAACCAATTTTGGCTTTTAAGAACTCAGAGTTTCTAAAGTACTTATCTCTATATATTCTGGCAACTAGAGATGAAGGATTTTGGAGAAAATGCCAACATTGCTTAGCAAGCATGGCCACATTAAAGCTCTCTATGTCTTTGAAGCCCATCCCTCCATTTGCATTCTGCATTCCTAGCCTTTCCCAACTCCACTAGTGAAGCTTCCTTGAATTGTCTTTGTGTCCCCACCAGAATCTTGAATACAAAGAATTTAGTTCCTTACATAGTGATATAGGCAGCTTAAACTCCCATCGTGTATGAAGGTATTGCCTTTAGAACAGCCTTAATAAGGACCTCTTTTCCTTTCTGAGATAAGAAATTGTCTTCCAGGAATGAATCTTCTTCCACACCCTTTCTTTTACCCCTTTAAAGGTTTTATACTTAGCCTTACCCACCACAGCACGAAGACCTAAGTATTTTTCATAATTGCCACACACTACACCTCCAGCTTCAAGAAGAATACCCATTCTTTCACCTTCATCAGTATTAGTGCTAAAAAACAAAGAAGATTTTTCCTTGTTAAGCACCTGCCCTGAAGCCTCCTCATACACCTTTAGAATTGAATTCAACCTCTTCCATTCTTCTCTTTTTTCCCTTCCAAACAATACACAATCATTTGTAAAAAGCAGATGATTAACTATTAGTCCTCTTCTAGCCACAGAAACCCATCTAATATCACCCCTCTGGTCAACAGAGTTAAGCATGGAACTAAGGCCTTCTACACACAAGATGAAAAGGTAGGGAGAAATAGGGTCTCCCTGCCTTAAGCCTCTAGAAGTAAACACCTTTTTGCCTGGTCTCCCATTCAATAACATAGAATATGTTACTGAATTTACACAACTCATTACCAGTTGGACCCATTTTCCATCAAATCCCAATCTCTTCAAAACAGCCTCTAGGAATTTCCATTCTATTCTATCGTACACCTTGGACATATCCAACTTTAATACCATGCTCCCATTCTTACCTTTCAACCTTGTCTTCATAGTGTGTAGCACTTCATAAGCCAACATCACATTATTAGAAATAAGTCTTCCGGGAAGGAAAGCACTTTGATTAGGAGCAATAATACAAGGAAGCACAACCTTCAGCCTATTAGCAATAACTTTGGAACACAATTTGAAAACTACATTACAAAGGCTTATTAGCCTATATTCACTAGCCAACATAGGCTTATTAACCGTAGGAATTAATGCAATGTATGTGTAGTTAAGGGATTGAGGAATGATACCACCATTCAAGCATTCTAGCACTGCTGCAGTGACCTTGTCTTCCACAATGCTCCAATGTTGTTGAAAGAAACAGGCCCCGTATCCATGAGGAACTTTTGGCACCATATACTAAATACATTCTTTAATGTTAGCAATAGTTGTTTTAGAAGTCTTGCAAAGAGTCTCAAAAAAAAAAATCCTATGAAACTCCTTGTCAATCTCTGCAAGTTCCTTAACCAGCCTATTATGGCTTGCTTGGACTTGAGTGATTGAATTCCTCATTCTTCTTTGGTTTGCACAGGCATGGAAGAACTTGGTATTTTTGTCACCTAATTTATACTAGTTCTTTTTTGCCCTTTGTTTCCATTTTATGTCCTCTTTATCCAAAAGTAGCCGCACCTCCTCTTGAACCCTCTTCAAGTCCTCCACATTTTCACAACTCTCCTTAGCTTGTAGTTTTTTTTAAAAACTCAGTTTTCAATTTTAGCTCTCTATCCATTCCTCTATGAACCTTATGACTCCAACTACTTTGGATTGAACTGCAGTTACATAACAAGGCCTGCACCATGAAAGTTGAATTACAACCTGCCCATTCTTTTCCCCACTCAAAAGCAATCACCCTACAATAATCCTCCTCCAATGCCCAAGAGGCTTCATATTTGAAACATTTCTTCTTGTTACATCCTCTTCCTGCAGTTATATCAAAGCATAATAGGATGGGACTATGATCAGAGCACCTTGTTGGTAGAACTTCGAGCACCGTGTCTGAGAAAAGCTAAAACTACCTTGGATTTGCCATAGCCCTATCCAAACTCTCCTTAGTAAAAGTAGCATCTGAATGCTTGTTGCTCCATTTAAATTTATCCCAGACCATCCCATATCATGTAGCTCACTTTCCTCTAAAACTTCCCTAAACTGGGCCATCTGACTTTCCTCCCTTTGTCTACCACCTTCCTTCTTATCATGGGTGGATATCTCATTAAAATCCCCCATAACACTCCATCTAATCCCCTTTCGAGCTTTAAAAGAAGCCAACATTCTCCATAGCTCCCTTCTTTTCTACAATTCAGGATGGCCATAGAAGCCAGTGAACAACCATCTATCTTTTATATCTGGATCTGTTATCCAATAGTTGATATGCCTTTGAGAAAAGTTAAAAATCTCAGTCTCTACTTCATAATCCCAACACAACATTAATTCGCCTCCTCTATCAACAACATCAAATACAAAACAGTTAGCCATACCAAGCTTTCTCTTCAACCAATCAATATTCCCTTTATACATTTTTGTCTCCATTAAGAAGACAAAATTGGGCCTCTTATCCTTCACTATACAGCAAAGGTCCTGAACTGCCCGAGGGTTCCCAAGCCCTCAACAGTTCCAACTTAAGATTTTCATGGTGTTTGGTATGGCTGTTCAACAGCCATCACCATATCACCCTCCTTGCAACCCTCCCTGCAACCCTCCCTTCCCTTATTTGAGTGCATCAAGACCTATACAGAATCCTGTGTCACCCTTTTTTCCCTTGCCCTCCTCTTCTGTTTCCCCCCTTCTTTTCCAACTTGCATAGATTGTGTAACTACCTCAATACAGAATTCAGTTCCAACATGGCCACCATCCCCTTCCCCCTCACTCCCTTTCATAAGGTCAGATAGAGAAGGAGGATCCTCCAACTAGCTAGGAACAAGTTGCTGAGAACCCCCAGAAACTGAGTCCTCGACTCCCACACCCTCAGTCTTACTCACTCCACCCATTCCTTCCCCTTTTTCCATTCTCAATTTCATACCTTGTTCCTTGCTTCTACCCTCCTCATTGCTAGTCTCTTTAGAGACCTTATTTAGAGTAGGTTCCTTTTCCACCACACTACAGTCATGAACATAACCCTGCCCCCTAGTTGACCCTTCTGACCCTGTTTTGGATTTTTGCCCACCATATCTCTTCCCTGGAGGATCAGCCCTAAGCCAATGGCCATATTGGCCATCACCCCGTTACTTCTTCATAACACCTTCATCCCATTTATCACACCTTCTCCCAAAATGACTAATCCTCCAGCAATCAAAACAAATTCTAGGGAGTTTTTCATATTTAAAAGGTATCCAACAACTCTTCCCTTTTATAGAAATCATTCTCCCTCTCACCAATACCTTTAATAGATCCACCTCCACACAAATCCTCAAAAATTGCCCCCAACCACAACCATCCTCATTAGTATCAACATCAACTACCCTGCCAATTGCTCCTCCTATCTCCTTCCCACACTCCTCATTCATACAAGCCAAAGGAAGGTCATGAAGCTGGACCCAAAACCTTTCTATAGCAAAAGACATTTCAGCTGGCTGAGTAAAACCATCATACAAATTAAGCACAACTAGCCAGTTGTCAAATAGCCAAGGCTTCCCTTCGCACACCCTCCATTTCTCAGTCTGAGTAGCAAAAGTAATCACAAACACATTGAGTCTTACCTCCCTAAAAGAAGCAGGACAAGATAACCACCAAACTTTTGCAATAATTGATTCTAGAACCCCTTTCCCCATACTCCTCTCCGTTGTCACCCTTCTCACAAGACTTCTATCCCCTCTATCTTCCAAGGCATTCGGAACACAGTCATCCACTGTAAACACCCTGTCTTCCTCCTCCGTTAGTTTCAGTCTTTCCCATTTTCCCTCCATTTCCTCCATCGTATCCAGAAAGCACACGATGAGCTCTTCTCCACTATGTCAACTCCACTAAGCCACTACAAAATTTTTTCTTCCGCCCCTATAACTACAGTTAGCACACTCCTTCCCGCCTCTAGGACACAAAATCTTAAATACCTTCCTTGGCAGCCTATTTATGCATCCAAAGTAATAGTTGTACGCATGAGAATGGATGTTAAACATAGTAGTTATTGTCCTTATTTTCCATGAAATGAAATGTTAATGTTTATGCTTGGTGCTCTTAAATGATATTTAAAATGATGCGATGAAAGTATATTTTTAAATGACGCAATGAAAGGGATTTTAAACGAGGCTATGAAATGATTTTAAATGATGCAATGAACTGATGTTTACGACAATGCTTATACTTATGCTTTGAAATGATGTTTTAAATGATGATGTTTAAGCTATGCTTTTAAATGATGTTTATGATTGAAATGGAGTGTTGACTGAAATGAATGTAAAGCAAATGACTGAAATGTAACACCCGTGTCCTTGTGGTGGGATTTTTGGAAAAATAATTTTAGGAAAAGAGACGGGAATTACTAATCTTTTCAAAACTTTTTCTCTCTCCTTCCTAGGATATGAAAGAATTCTAAGTTTAAAATGAAAACCTACTCTAGAAGTTAAAAGAGAGCTTGTAGCGGAAATCTTAAATTAAAATAAAAGGTTTTTACAAAATTACCATTTCCAACATTACACAAAACCCTCCTAGGCTTCAATCGCTCTTCTCTTGGGCCATATCTGTCCTGTCGCTTCTTCTTCACTTTGTCCCTGAGAGAGTGAGGGACACACATAAAAGCTGCCAGTAGGTGCACCGCCAGTACTACTTACCAGGCTTTACAATCTGCTCAATCCGTTGGTACCCATTCATTCAGCCATGACCATTACATATTTTTCATACATGAAGCATTTCTTTCTTTTCATTCATTTAGTCCTTTCGTTTTCATTTCCTTTCATTCATCATTCTATTTATTTCATAAACATCATTTAAAAGAATAGACTTAAACTTCAACATTTAAAGTATTCTTTAACATCATAAACATGAGCATTATCGTAAACATTAGTTCATAGCATTGTTTAAAATCCATTTTATAGCGCCGTTTACAATCTCTTTCATAGCATCATTTAAAAATGCACTTTCATCGCGTCACTTTAAATATCATTTAAAAACGTCAAGCATAAACCTCAACATTTCTTTTTATGAAAATAAAGACAATATATACTACGTATATTATCCATTCACATGCTTATAATTTATTACTTTAGGTGCATAAAAAGGGGCTACCATAGAAGGCCATTACATACATATACCTTTAAACGTCATACATACATACTGTCATAAATCATTTTATAAATCATCATAAAGAAAACATTTCATTTTCATTCATTTCATATCATTTAGAAAATTTCATAAAAGTATTAACATAACACTTACTATGTGACCAACCGCTTATTTTTCTCTTGATGGTTTTGAGTCTCATGTCGGCATTTTTAAATATTGAGTTTGCATTTTTAAATATAGTGGGTGATTTTTAAATGGAGCCCAGTGTTTTAAAATTTTTGAAATATTTAAAAGTCTCTAAATTATTTTAAAGAGGGGTACTTTTGATATTATTCAACCAAGCGTAATTTTTAAAGTAAGTCTTTTTATACTGTGAAGCTCCAAAAATGATGTCTAGTTTAGAAAATCATTTTATTTAAATGATTTAATTTCTTGAAGAATATTATGTAATATTTATTATTTTATTTTATGTTAAAAACTCTATTATTTAGATAGATTTCTTTGTCTTCAACATATTTAGTAAATTCTATTATTTTATTTTATGATGAAAATGGTGCCTTGTGACTTTATAAAACAAAGTTTGATCTTGTTTAAAATCTTCACCATTGAATTAGATTAAGAACTCTAGGATGAACATCCTAGATTAAAACTCTAGACCTTTCATGTCAAAATAAAACTGTCTGGTAGTTATTATGTGCTTCGGCGATTAAGGAGACAGTTTTTGTGCTTGGTCTGCTTCTCATTTTCGCATGAGAAGGAGTTTGATCTTTCACTACGAGGTGGAAGTTTCAAGTTTGCTACAGGAAAGTTTTCCTTTGTGTTTTGTTGGTTTTCGGTCTGTCGCTTTTAGTACTAAAGGTTGAAGAATTCTGGGTTAATGGCTGATTAAATCACTCAGTTATGGGACAAACTCTGTCTCACAGAAACTGAAAGGAGTGAACTTTTGATTATGGGGCAAGATATGCAATCCACTATTGATCGTGGGAAGTGTTGTTTGGTGTAGAAGATAATGTCTGAAAAACGCATTAACCATGATGCATTTAAAAACATGATGTTCAAAGTTTAGAACATTGCTGCTGCGACTAACATTATGGAAGTGAGTACAAACCTATTTCTCTTTGAGTTTGTGTCTGAGGGGGAACTATTTCGTATTTGGGATTGGAAACCATGGTTATTTGACCAGAATCTGTTGTGTTTGAAGTGGTTTGATGGCACTATCCCACCAAAAGCTATGCTATTTTCTTCAACTTACATTTGGGTATAGTTGCACAATTTACCATTTGGATGGATGAACTTTGATATTAATTTCAAATTGGGTATGTCTGTTGGCCATGTGCTCCATGTGGAATCTGGCTCTAAGGGTCATGGATGGGGAAATTTTATGCATGTTCTAGTTGAATTGGATATACAGAACCCTTTACCACGAGGGAAGATGCCGTTGTTGGATGGAAAATCTATTTTCATCTCTTTCCTGTATGAGAGACTGCCCATGTTTTGTTTCAACTGTGGAAGGAAAATGCATGCTGGAGGGGTTTGTCCAGGCAAGATATTATCAAATTCTGAAGGAGCATCATCTGTTAAACAGTATAGCTATTAGTTGAGGGCCACAACTGGTTTGCACCGTGGTGGAATTGGCAGGTTTGTGACTACCTTTTCATCTAAAGGGGTGGATTATCTTTTAACTGCTGCTGTGATGGTTAGTGAGAGCACTTCTAGACTTAACATAAGGGATGCTGGTGTTTCTCCTTAGCAAGACATGGCTAACACACTTATGGAATCAAATGAGAGTGCAGCCCAATGCTCTTAAGTGGTTCTAAAAGGAAAATCTTTTGTAGTGGACAATGGTCCAATGGATTTTCCACTTCTCCAATTTGGTGCACGACAATTGGAGGTGTTGTCGAAGGTGGATGAATTAGACTCATCAGATTCTCTACTTAAGTGGAAGAGGAAGTTAAGGGGTACTTTAGGGTGTTCTGGCACTGTGCAAAAAAAGTTGGCTGGTGAACGAAAAAGGAAACTATCTATGGGTGCTACTCTAGTTGATGATGTAAACTCAAAATCAACAAGAAGGACTCGTTCCTTGGGTCTAGTTTTGACTTTATCGGTGGAAGCTAAGACTCAACCCTGCCGGAAGTTGTGAAGCTTTTAAGTTGGAACTGCTAAGGGCTTGGCAACCCTCGGACAGTTCATGATCTTAACTGTATGGTTAAGGATAGAAAGCCTAGTATTATATTCTTGATGGAAACTAAGTTACGTGATAGTAAGTTTAATAGACTGAAAAGGTTATTGGGGTATCAGTGCTGTTGGTAGGGGTAGAGGGGGTGGTTTGGCTCTATTGTGGAAGGATGATGTTCACTTGACCATTCACTGTTATTCTCAGTGGCACTTCAATTCCTGGATCAAAGATGAATTTCGTCATACCTCTTGGATGCTAACCTGTTTCTATGGTCATCCTGAGGTTGCTAAAAGAGGCCTGATATAGGTGTTGCAAATAGCTGCTGGTATGATGCTTATGGTGATGGGGAAGTTCAAGTGCTGCCTTCCTCTTCATCTAACCATTTCCCAATCTTGGTTAACACTAGAGCTAGTACTAACCAAATACAGTCTGGCAATAGATTAGCTCGGTGTGAGGTAAATTGGTCAACTTATGCTGAATGTGGACAGGTAATAAAGACAGCATGGGATCAAACTCACCACTCGGGAGGGGGTTTTGATAGGTTACAAAAGAAATTAAGGTGTTGTATGTTGAGTTTGAAGAAATGGAGCATAAGTCAAGATCCTATTACTGATGCGTGGTTGAATGCTATAAGTTCTAAAGCTTCAGAATCTGCAGCAATACTTGACTACAAACACTATGGAGGAGTACACTGGTCTTCAAAGGGAGATTAATAGCCATCTTGAAAGATTGCACCTCAAATGGAAACAACGAGCTAAAGTCCACTGGTTGTAGCAAGGAGATCAAAATACCAAATATTTCCATTAGTGTGCAAGCAATGGATGAACAGGGCAATGTGTTTAATGATCAACAAGGGATTGGCTGTGCCTTCACTAACTACTACAAAATGTTATTTACTTCATCCTCTCCTACTAATATTGTCACTTGTCTTTCTGCTCTTACTGAGAAAGTAACTCTTGAGATGAATGCTGAGTTGTTGAAGCCTTTCATGAGGGAAGACGTCAAGGAGGTTATATTTCGGATGGGCTGTGATGCCCCCAGATTTCCGTTTGGAATCGGACAGATATCTAAAGCGTCGAGACATGCAACACAAGGTTACCTGCCCCCGTTCATGACATATAAGATGCAATGTTCCTAACATGCATCAAGCATTATGCAATATTCACAGTCGATAATTTTGTTTTTTTAGCAATACTATGCACCAAACTTATAATATCCTAAATAGTTAAATTATAATCCAAACATACTTAACAAAGTAAACAACCACGATTTCAGTACAAGTCTCAGGAGACTGTAATCTCAAAAATATGGGAGACCAGACTCCATATTTACGTTACCAAAATATACTATTGAGGAAGTTCATCGAGTAACTCGCGTAACTCAACTAAAGAGGCCAGAATATTGTCCAAAAACTAACTATGGAAGCTGTAAGCTCTGCGTTGTGTTTGCGGCGTCTAGTTAACCTCCTCCAACGTACCAGTGTTTGCTCCCTGCTTTGATCCTGACACATCGCCTACCATTCAGGGGGAATGGTAGTTAGAACTACCACGGTGAGATTTGATTACAAATCTCAATAAGTTAACAGGAAACTCCCACACAACTTAATGATGCATGCATGTCAGTAAAAGCATGAATGAATAATTAAAGTCGTAAGTAAGCATAACATAACTTGACATATAACATGGCATAACTGACATACCCTGAATAGAAACGTGAACCAAACTTGACTTGACATGACATGAATTTCAACTTAAAACATAACATAGATTAGTAATATAACATGAACGTGAACATACATAACATAAACATGAACTTGAACTTAACATAAACCTGAGCATAACATGACATAAACATGAACTTGAGACACAATGTGAACGTGAACTTGAACATAACATGATATGAATGTGAACTTGAAACATAACATGAACATGAACATAACATAACATGAACGTGAGCTTGAACATAACATCAACATGAACATAACATGATATGAACATGAACTTGAAACTTAACTTGAATATGAACATAACATAACATGAACGTGAGCTTGAACATAACATAAACCTAAACATAACATGATATGAACATGAACTTGAAACTAAACATGAACATGAACATAACATAACATGAACGTGAGCTTGAACATAACATAAATGTGAATATAACATGATATGAACATGAACTTGAAACTTAACGTAAACATGAACATAACATGTACGTTAACATAACATAACAGCAGATTATACTCATTCACCGTAGTACACGGCAACGCATAGCCTTGATCATAGTACCAGGCAGCGCATATTATCCTTGACCGTAACATAATTTAACATAATGGTAGATTATACTCCTTCAGTGTAGTACTTTGCAGCGCATAGCCTTGACCGTAGTACTAGGCAGCGTGTATTATTCTTGACCGTAACATAACTCTTAACATAATGGTAAATTATACTTCTTCACCGTAGTACTCGGCAGGGTATAGCCTTGACCGCAGTACTAGGCAGTGCGTATTATCCTTGACCGTAATATAACTTAACATAACAGTAGATTATACTTCTTCACCGTAGTACTCGGCAGTGCATAGCCTTGACCGCAGTACCAGGCAGTGCATATTATCCTTAACCATAACATAACTTAACTCATTTAACCATCTGTAGTACGGTATATTATACTCCTTCACCTTAATACTCGGCAACGCATAGCCTTAACCGCAATACCAAGCAATGCGTATCATCCTTGACCGTAGTATAAATTAATTGATAACTGAAGCTTAACTATTCTCAAAATACACAACTGTATTCAAGATGAAATGTGACTGGAATACGAAAGAACATAAGTCCTGACGTCACATAACATGACTTAAACGTAACTTGAGAGACATGACTTAATTAAGATATAAATATTTTATAGTATGACATAATATGTAACAGACAACATTTCATAACATGACATAACATGTAACAGTGAATATTACGTGATATGACATACATGTAATAGATGTCATAACATAATACTACATACTTGTAACATATAGCAATATGTGACAGAATAGATTGTAGATAAGCATTCGTGACAAAATAAATCATGCATAACAGATAAACATATAATGACGAGGCATGGCAAGGCATATATGATAACAAGCATACATAAATTGTAGTTCCCTTACCCATCATACATACACAGTAAACTGATAGTAAGTTAGAAGCTAACTTACCTCGATCGTCGCGTTCTAAGAGAATAAAGCATGAAACACGAGGAACTGTAAGATGGTATTTTAAAAGTTAAAAATTTAATTACTAACAATTAGAAATGTATAAAAGAGACAACTTAGAATAAAATGACCATTTTACCCTCTACATGTGGGAAAATGACCATTTCACTCCTAACTTAAGGATTTCACATCCTAACTCCAAAAATTTCCAAAATTTATATTCCGCATGAAAATTTTGTCCTAAACTCAAATATCAACTCAAAAAAATTTAAAACAAATCACAACTATGAAAAACACACTATGGCCGAAACATGCATAGACCATTTCTCTTATTTTTGTTGCAATTCCTTCCAACTTCAAAACTCATGCTTAAAACAAAATTTTGCAACAAAGATCTTCCTATCCTGAGTTTAAAACCATACTTAAAACATCCATTTAGAAAAAGTTAATAATCAACACCAAACTTTTTGTAAAAAGATCCAAACCCTTGAATCACAAGCTTAGACCCTAAATCAAAACATCTCCAAGAATTCCAAAAAATCAAATCTTACTTCTAACATATTCATAACATCATCCTAAGATCAACCATTCTTTAAATCATTAAACTAAAGTCACCAAAATCAGAAAATAACACTTGGAGTTTTTGGTTTTACACTTGGTCCAAAAACAAAAACTTTTGTCTTAACTAGCTTAGATCAATCTCGTGATTCATGGCTTAAAAAGATGAGATCTTCAAACTAAAACATTACATGGCTTAAAAATGTGTCCTAAAGAAGATCCAACCATCAAACTTAAAATCACATGGCTAAAACTCAATAAAACATTGATCAAAAACATCAAATCTTAGGCCTAATCGAAATCCTATTGCATAGAAAAATCAAAATTTTAAAAGTAATACTAAATGGTTTCAATTGGATTCCAACCATTTAGGGTTTCACTAGGGTTGAACTCCTCTTTGATCTGGCTCAATTTGGTTGATCAGATGAAAAGGGTTTTGCTGAGGTGACATGATCTCACAGCTTGATTTCCTTCACAAATCCACCTAATGGTTATCTTTGTTCCAAATGTTTAATATTATTCACTATGTGTGTCTACGATCTTGCCAATTGTCCAAATAAAACTTCTCTAACCTAATTTGGACATTCCATATTGTATTTTGAAAACACTGCACTTAATACACTTATCGAGGTTACTATTCACTCCAAAAAAATACATAATAAAATTAGTACTGAAAAATTATAAATATTCATATTAACTTATAGTGAAAATCGTTTACCAAAAATCAACACCGAAGTGCCCCTAAAAATAATTTCATAGTTTCAAACAAGCATTTCGTCCGAAATTATAAAAATGAGTTATTGCGCCATAAAATCTTAAATAATCAACTGAGTTTAGTAGCACAGACTATCAGGTATTCTAATACTTCTAACTACCTCAAACAATTAAAATTACATTTCTGGCACCATATTGAGTGATAACACTGATTATATTAACAAACTAAAACTTTTGCCATTAGTCGATTTGTGAAAACTTTGAGTTTTCACGAGGTTCTTAAAGTCTATAGAAATTTCACTATTGAATTTTTAGCGGGCTGTTACATTGGCCCTTTAAAAGCACCTGGTCTAGATGGTTATAGGGCCTATTTTTATCAGACTCATTGGTCTGTTGTTGGGGAAGAGGTATGTATTGCATTACTGTCTTTCTTAAATGGAGGAGGAGATATTGCCGATATCAACTATACTTAAGTAGTATTGATCCCTAAGGGTAAAAACCACAAGTTTACCACTGAATACAGACCAATGAGCTTGTCTAATGTAGTTTAAAAAGCTATCACCAAGATGCTTGCCAATAGATTAAGATTGATCTTGCCCGATATTGCTTTTGTTCATGGGAGACTAATTAGTGATAATATCGTGGCGGCATATGAAACACTCTGATTACAGCCAAAGAATAATGCGGTAGTTGTAGCACAGTTTTGGGGTGTCGATTCCATAGGAAGAAAATTTAAAAGAATAGCAGAAGAAAAAAAGAAACTAAGGAAAAATATTAAATAAGTAATGGAGAACAAAGATTAATTTTAACTGCAAATTAAAGTGAAGCAAAGTGATTAACGAAAAAAGTACTAAAATTTGACGAACAGTAAAACGTCGGGAATCCCATGCACAAATTCGGTATTTTAATTATTCTTAATTCATTGGATAACTCAATTAAGAATCAATTCCCAAAATTTCCAATCGGAAGGTATAGATTTATAAATCAAAATTAAATCAAATGTAACCCTTTGAAAAAATCATTCACCCCTTTTTAAATACATAAATTACTATCACTATTGAGAAAATCCAACGACGAAAATATACTCAGGGAGCGATATTGCAGCAAAGAATTAAATCAAAATAGATAAATAATTGATCCAAACATAATCAAAGAACCAATCCATTCAATAGAAAAAGCATTACTGAATCCATAAACAAAATAAATTCTATGATTATTTGGAGAAGAAAACATCAACGATGAATTGAGAATGATAAAACAAAAGAGTTTTAGTAATTGAATATCAAATACATAAATTAAAAATATCATTTAATGCGCAAGTTCATCCCTAGTCCTACTTGAGAATTTAGTTACCCGAAAATATAATGGACAACAAAAATTTCCAGAAAAAACTGAAGCGAACGGTGGCCATGGAAATGATTTTGTCCTCTCTTCAAATCTGCCACTTATGCCTCCCCTCCTCCTCCATTTCGTGCTAATGATATGCTTATATAGGGTAGGAAAGAAACCCTAATGTCTTCGTAATTTTCACATAAAAAATGGCCTAAATTTTAAGACTCATCTTGGCAGCCACGTACGTGCTTTAGGATTTTGAATTTGGAAATCCTTATTCGAGATAAATTTATATTCCTTTAGGATAGATTTCTAATACATCAAGAATCACATCAATCCAATATTTGAGTAAAAATTTACGGTCAAAATACTAAAGTATGTCCAGACTGTCTCCTAGCGAATTGCGGACTTGGACTTCTTATGGTTTCCTTTTGTGATTTTTGTTTTCTTTTTCTTTTTTTCCAAATTGCTCTCAAACCCCATGAAAGTCCTCCTTTGAATTTGATTGGGCTTGACTTGCTTTTTTATAAACTCTGAAATTAAACATAAAAAACTGCTTATGAGTATCCCAATGTAAATAGAAACTCAATTCAAGAATACATATTAATTCCTATGATTTCTATTCATATTTTAGTATTTTAATCCAATAATAGGGTATTTAGAGTGCACTTTCACACACTCATCACACCCCCCAACTTACTCATTGCTAATCCCTAGCAATTTTCATATCCAAAACAATGAAAGAAACTAAAGAAAAGCACACATAAAGGCCATCAAGTCACACTTTCCAGATTCACATATCAAAACAATCTAAGGAATCCAATAACACATCAAGATCAATCCACCTATAGCAATCCACAGAGTGTGTGTGTGTTCTCCAAGCCATAACCATCTTACCACTAACCTTGACACATGCAACATCAAGAACGTCTCAAGCAAAAGGTTCAACTCCATAATTCATGGGTATAATAGTGTTTTGTGTAACAGCTCTCTCTATGGAGTTGACAATGGGTGTACACACACTCTCATGGAAAATTAGGTATTTATGTACAAGCAACAAACAAACATTGATCTTATGATAGGAACACTAACAGATGAGACTTCCAACAGTCTTTCCCACAGCTTACTTAGGATCAGAACTATCAACATAAAAGGTTGTAACGTGGCTTGAGTTCGGGGCTATATGAAGAAAAAGGATGAAAAGGGATTCAAAAACTTCCCAGTACATACAAAGAGAATTTTATTAAATATCTCAATAGACCACACTTCTCACTTGATGTAATCTCTAATTTTTTAAATCATCAAGTAATAATGTTTTTCCTTCTTCTTCCTCTTCTCTTTTTTTTTTTCAACAATTTGATGGACAAACACATGCCACTTTGGTATTCTTTTCATTTCTACCAACCTTTTCTTTTTCTTTTCTTTGTTCTTTCGGAACTCACTCAATTGAACACTTTGCAACTTGTACTCTTCTCTTCTTCTTTTTTTGTCTTCTTCTTCTTCTTTTTTTAATTGAAAATGATAAAATCAAATAAAGAAAATGCAAATTTCACACCTAGTATACACTTGGAAGTAAAAAGGGTAGAAAAATTAATGTATAGGTTATACTCTAATGTGGAGATGTATGGATGATATGGGCATATGAAAAGAAACAGCTACATGTGTTTACTGGCTCAAAGTTGGCTACTATGGGTCTATGATGGAAAGGGTTAGCTTGAAAAGCTCAAACGTTGATCCTAAGTTGACCTTCGTCATATCAATAGTATATCCACCATCTTACCACAAACCAGGTAATGATATTCTCAAAAGAGGTGTCCAATTCAACAGATCAATAAATGCTTATCACAATTTGCTATATTTGTATGCTCTCAATCCTCTCCAAACTCACATGAATACTTAAGTAAAAGAGTTCTCTAGCTACATGTGTCAAACCACCATCTTACCACAAAGCTTGGATGAGTTCATTAAGGGTTCTGTGAATGCTTCAGCAAAAATGATTATGGTGGGTTTGGTGAATTCAGGAATATGGCTATGAATAAGAATGAGTACACATGTGAAAATGATGCACGTGTGATGGAAATTAAAAAAAATTGACACATAAAAATATGCCACAGAGTTCCAACAAGCATTTTAAATACTGAATTTGCACCACCACCCCCCAACTAAAATGAAACATTGTCCTCAATGTTTAGGAATCAAAATTGAATGGGGAGTAGTTGAAAATGGTAGAATACACTTGATGAGTGACGTGGGTAGCTCGCTAAGCACCAAAGATGGTAACCTGAACTGACAGAATAAAACTAACCTACAAACAAAGACAAAGAAAACAACAGCAAACAAAAAGAAAAAGAAAGAAAATAAGAGAAAATAAAAATAAAACAAAGCAAAACAAAATAAATAAATCAAAACATACCTGGGTGGTGTGGTCAAGGTTGATAGATTGGATCCACAAGTGGAATGTCTTCCACTTCCAGAACTTGCCTATCAATTAATACTTTAAGGCGTTGACCATTTACTTTAAAGATCTGACCATCTTTAGGATCTTCTATTTCTACCATCCCATTTTCAAAAATATTTTTCACTATAAATGGGTCAGTCCACCTAAACTGAAGTTTTCCTTGGTGCTTGTGAAATCCAAAATCATATAAGTATATTCAGTTATTAGGTCCAAACCTCTTCCTAAGAATATTTTTATCATGAAACGTTTTCATTTTAACCTTATAGACTTTAGACTTAGGCAAATGTTTCACTTTAACTCTTGGTGCTTTCATACTTACAGGAATCTGTTTTCCACCTTTCTGAGGCAACTCCTCAAATTTCTGTTGCCAAGCCTGTGTGCCATAATCTTGAGTTTCATATAAAACAGCACAAATATCAATAACATCAGATGAATCAGTAATAATATGAAACTCAAAATTCACAAGGGAATATTTAAGGGGATCAAAATCATGAGTTGTGTGACCTCCCTTGTCTATGAGTGCGTCAATCATGTACATTTGGTGGCACTCATCATCTGTTAGCTATTTCTCAATATGGAAAATGTTGACCTCCATGGTCATGTTTCCAAAAGATAGCTTCATCAACCCATTCCTGCAATTTATAAGTGCATTAGCCATAGCAAGGAAAGGTCTACCTAATATGAGAGGAACCTTAGAGTTAGACTCAACAACTGATTGAGTGTCCAAAATTAAGAAATCAATAGGATAATAAAACTTGTCAATTTGGATCAAAACATCCTCAACTATCCCTCTCGATTTCTTAACTGAACGATTAGCTAACTGAAGCACCATAGAAGTAGGCTTAATTTTACCCAAACCAAGCTGCAAATAAATGGAATAAGGCATCAAATTAACACTATCTCCTAAATCTAGCAAGGCTTCTCCAAACTCATAATTCCCAATACTACATGCAATTGTTGGACAACCAGGATCCTTATACTTAGGAGGAATTCGCTGCTCAATTAGAGCACTAACTTGCTCTATCAGAAATGCTGTCTTCTTAACATAGTGCTTCCTCTTAATTGTACACAAATCTTTAATAACTTTTGCATAAGTGGGAACTTGTTTAATAACATGCAAAAGAGGAAGGTTAATCTTTACCTGCCTGAGGTTCTCCAAGATTTCATTATTAGAATCCAAAGTTCACATACCAGATTTTAAAACTCGAGGAAATGGTACCTTAACTGGACTCTTGATTACCTCAGCTTCCTTGGGGAACTCGGTACTATCATTACTTTGTTCTTCTTCAACATCCTCTGGTTTATCAGTTGTTGGGATGTGTAAGGACTTACCACTTCTTGTCACAATGGCATTGACCTCTTTCAAATTTTTTTGTGCCATGTGCTGACCTTGGGGTGCTAATTGAGCTTGAGAAGGAAACTTGCCACGCTAATTCACACTCAAGGAGCTCATTATCTTGGATATATGACTCTTTATCTCTTTGTTTTCTTCAACAACCTGCATAATCAAAGATTCAAACTTTTGATTAGTTTTACTCTGTCACTCAATAAAAGCATGTAAAGTATCTTCTAAGGGGCTCTTAGAAGATGAAGGTGCAGGATATGATCTAGGAGGTTGTGCAGGCTGCTGGTGATTACGCCACCCAGGATTGTAGGTTTCAGAGAAAGGTGCAACAGGCTTCAGGTCTATATCTAAGGCATTACATTGTTTCTCATACATCCCTCTCATCTCGGCAACTGTGGGACACTCTTGGGCAAGATGATCTACCCCGCCACACACAAAACATGGTCCAAAAGACTCTGCATGATTAGCCACGTGTGTTGGCTTTAAGTCCTTAGTCTTTAAAATCTCTAACTCCCTAGTGAGCATCTCAACCTTAGCCTTTAGGTTATCCTCTTCCCTGAGATGGTAAATTCCACCACCATTTAGGTTTCCTATAGGTCGTGACTGTAACGTCCGTCCTTATGGTGGGTCCTTTTCATATTTGATTTTGATAAAAATCGATGGGTATTACTATTCCTTTTAAAATTCTTTTCCATCCATGCTAGGATTCAAAAGGCTCCATGCTATAAATAAAATTCATTTTCTTAATTAAAAGATTACATCGACAAACATTAAATTTCATAATTTAAGTTTTCATATAAAAACATCTTGCCTAGGCCTTCAAGCTCTTCCCCCTTGGGCTGTGCCCGTCCTGACCTGTCATGCTCATCTTGTGCCTGGGAGGGCAGACATAAAAACTAAAATGAGTCGATGACTCATAAGCATTACTTCATACAGTCAAAATATAATAACATAGATTTTCACTCATGCATTTATCATTCCATACATACATATCGTACTTAGCATGCATACGTCTTTCTTTTCATTTTAAAACGTTGCGAGGTGTGGTTTTTCTTTATAAACATGCTCTCTTCTTTAAAACAGTTCCCCACGCTTTGCTGCCTTCATTTCTTAAAGAGTCTTTTCATGCATTCATTCTTTTACATACAGTCATGCATACTACATTCATGCGTTCCGTTCATCCATTCATACATGCATTCTTTCTTAACATGCATACGTTCATTCTTTTCACTTTCATTGGCCATTGCATACTGTTATGCCCCGTGTGTTGGAGTTAGCGGTCTTTTGGACCTGATTCCGCCTGTGGCCACAAGTTGGAATCCATTCCATCAGGGTGCAGCACTGGGTGCACTATCAGTACTACTTACCCGGCATTGCAATCTGCCCCGTCCAGTCCATTCTTTTGGTACCATTTCCATTCCAGTCCATGTGGCCCTTACATATTTTCATACATCATACATTCAGTCTGTTCATTTCTTTACAGTCCTTTCCTTTCCTTTACAATCCTTTCCTTCATTTCAGTCCTTTCAGTTCTTACGGTTCTTCATTTCTTTCGATTCATAAGAGTTTTACTTAAGAAAATGGTTTTCTCTAAAAGTCATTTTAAAAGAAGTTTCTTTAGGAGAAAATGGTTTTCTTTCTTTTATTTTAAGAAAAGAGCTGATCAGAAAGAGTCTGAAAAGTTATTTTAGAAAGAATCATTTTTAGGAAAAATCTTGTTTTCTTTGTTTTCTTTCCTTTCCTTTCATTACGGTTTCAATCCTTGCATTCCTTAATGGTTCTTACTTGTCTTTTAAAGCTTCATTTCGTTTTCCTTTCATGAACATACATACAATACGTACTACTTATAGCATCCATTCACATGCATACACGTACATACTTTGGGTGCGTAAAAAGGGGCTGCCAAGGAAGGCCACTACGTACTTATACTTGAAAACTTACGTTTCATTTTCATTTTCCTTTTGCAGAAACGATTTTTGTCTTCTTCTTCGTTTATATAAAGAAAAACTCTAGAAGAGTATGAACGTAATACTTACCTGGACTTCATGCCATACTCATTCCATGCAGTCCATTCGTGTGCGTGTCAGAATGCAACCTACATGCATACACATAACCTTACATCATCATCTATCTAATGCATAAGTAACTATTCTAAAATATAACTATGCCTCACTTGGAACACTCTTCGTCCATCTCTAGGCTCTTATGTGCCATTTACTATGCTAAAACCTTAAGGTCTTATTCCTTAAAGTGAACTTTCGTGATTCACCTTAGGGTTAAGACACTAAGACCTCCGTCTTGTTCTTCTATTTGCACAATCTGACACATGATTCCGACCGACAGAGTCATGCGTCCCAACCTTAGACAACTTACCCATTACTACATTCACGTATCCTAGCTCATACTACATCCTGATTCCCATCCAGACATGCTACATGAATTCAAGCCAACTCTAGGGCTAAAATACCATGTAACCATGCTCAGGACAGATTACCCATTACATATGGTAAACCTGTTCAGTACACGTGTCTTGCCAGAGACACCTGTATCTTACCTCCCTTTTATCACCTAAGAGCAACTTATAGTTCCAATGAACGCCCACTTGTATAAACAAGCTCCATACTCCAATACCAATTTGTTTAGACCCAGTTGATAGGACTCTTCCTACTTCCCGGCCCTGTACAAGTTCATCCCAACACTTGATAGGAGAGGATTGCATCCACAATGCACCTCTATCACGTCAAGTAGCTCAAGACTAATCTTGAGTCACGTCACCATACCCATCATGCTTCCGCTACACGCTCTGATACTTTTCCACCACTTTCATATACTCTTAGCCATAGTCAACCACAAGGTGACACCCGTCACCCCGGACTACAGGCCATATCACCACTGTTTCGGGACACTGTTACACAGTTCCCAGCACTTAACAAGAGGACTGCATCCAGAAATGCACCTCTGTCACACTATGCAGCTCGAGACAAATTCCTGAATAACAGCACGATGCCCATCATGCTTCCGCTGCACTCTTTGATACCTTTTCACTGCTTCACACATACCTACAGCCACAAGTTAGCCTCAAGGAAACGTCTATTACCTTGGACTACAGCCATATCACCATGTTTCAGGACACTGTTACACAGTTCCCGTCACTTGACAAGTAGACTGCATCCAAAAATGCGCCTCTGTCACATTATGCAGCTCGAGACGATTTCTTGAGTTACAGCACGATGCCCATCATGCTTCCGCTGCACTCTCTGATACCTTTTCACCGCTTCACACATACCTTCAGCCACAAGTCAGCCTCAAGGCAACACCCGTTACCTTGGACTACAGCCACATCACCATTGCTTTGGGACACTGTTACATAGTTTCTCGACGTTACACCATACACTCCACACTTCTCTGCTATGCCATCCAACCCATCATGACACGCCATCCGGTGTATCACGACCTAGTACAGAGTACACTCACGTGAACTCTCTTCCATCCACACTACAACACACATCGCTACGATACACGTCTCACGGTTCATCGCTAGCGACATAGAGTACGCGCCACATGTACTCCTTTCGCTACAACAGTTATTATCACAACGCACATCACACAGTGCATCGTCATACAACATGGAGTACACTCCATGCACACTCCCTTCCTTCTACGCCACACATCACTACAGTGCACGTCACACGGCGCGTCGCTGCATTACACAGAGTACGCTTCATGCGTACTCTCTTCACACTACACGCCGTATCACAACTACGGCATCCATCTCATGCCCATACTTCACAGCACAGTCCACAATACTACACAATCAAGCCCAACACTTCACAACTACGCAGTGAACTCCACAAATACTAACTACACAGTCTACAATCCAACCAATCAACTACTTTAAACGTAAATAACTAGAGATAGAGGGTTATACCATTAACGGGATAAGCTGTGCGTCGCTCACTGCTCGTCACGATCATGCGTCAGAGGAGCGTACGTGGCAGTAACACCGCGTACGGTGGCTATCCACCACATAAAGTGGCAGTTTGGGCTTGAGGATAGCTAAGCGTGGTCTTACAAAGGCTCACAATGGCCTTGTGGTGGTCAAAGGTGGCGGAGCACGGCGGCATCATGTCGTGAACAATACATCTGAAATGGTGGGAGGATGCTTGAGGTGGAGGAACACCATAGAACTTCATGGCAAGCTAGGGAAAAGGTAGAGGAAGATGTGGTGGAGTTGTGGTGGCAAGGTGGTGGCCATACGGTGGCTCATGGTGGCGGATCGGCCTCTAGAAGTGGATTTCGTGCCGTAGAGAGTGAGGGAGAGTGAGAGCTATGTACAGCTCCATTGGCCATGAAATTTCTTGGGTAAGGTCGTGGTGATGAGAGGAACAAGGTGGTGGTAGTGGAACACTGTGGATAGCCGTGTACGGTGGTGCACAGCGGTGCAACCGTAACTAAGGTTATGAAGACCCATCGGAGAAAGAGAGAGAGTTAGGGAGAAAGGTGGACATGGGGAGGAAGCCCATGACATGGTGAATCCATTGGTGGTGCTTGATGGTTGTTTCAGCCGTATGTGGTGGCTCAAGGAGGAGAAAATGGGTGTAAAACCCATTCGCTTGGAGGGAGAAAGGGAGAGAGGCGGCTACCGATATAACTCACCACCGGTGAGGTAGTGGTCGCCGGTGAGGGAGGATCATACCGGAGGTGGAGGTGGGGCACGGCGGCTGGAGGTGGCGCCGGTTGGGAGGCTTGAACCATACGGTGGAGACAAAGCCATGTATCGGCTGGACGTGCATGGGAGAGAGAGAGGAAAGAGAAGGGAGAAAAGGAGAAAGGAAAAAGTGAAGGAAAAATGGTAGGTGCCTGGGTATTTAACCTTAGTCATACGCTTTGGAATCCTCAAACGATCTAACGATGAGTTTAAACACTGATTTGAAAATGCGTAATTGTTTTATTTAAAATAAAACACTTAAATAAAACACTGCGAGGAATTAAGATAGAATATTATTTTACAGACTAAAGTTTATAAAATAATATTTCTTCATCATTATTTAAAATGATAAAGCATCGTTAATTACTCAATGAGAATAAAATCATTTAAATTAAATAAGAGTTTTCAACATAAAGTTAAACCTCTTAATATTTTAAAATAACTAAAATATTTAATCTAAGTAATTATCCACAATTATAATATTTTCAGGGCTCATTAAAATATTATAATTATGTTACTTTAAAAACAAGCTTATCTAATAATACTGGAAATATCTCCTATAGATATTTCCATGATATTTAAAATATCCATAGGCTTCAAAATATCTATCTTATTTTGAAATCCACTGGATAGCTTTCAGAACACGCCATCAAGGTACAACACTTAGGATAAGGCTTAGCATGTAGATCAAAGCTCGGCACATAGAACGAGGCTCGGCACGTAGATCGAAACTCATACGTAAAGAAGAAGAAAGAAGGAGCAGATATCACAGTGACCTATTTGTGCTCTCAATAGCACTAGGCCCAGTCCAAGTGTGAGCTTTTTCAGCAAGCTCATTGAGGTATTCTATGACCTCATCAGGATCTTTCTGTAAGAACTCACCATTACACATCATCTCCACAACTTGATGCTCTCTAGGTGTAAGTTCCTCATAAAAATAGCTCACTAAGTGCCAATTCTCTTACCCATGGTGAGGACACATATTCAATAGCTCATTAAATCTCTCTCAAGACTGATACAAAGTCTCATTGTCCTTTTGTGCAAAGGTGGAGATTTACCTTTTTAAAGCATTGGTCTTATATTGGGAAAATATTTATTAAAGAAGACTTGAGTAATCTCATTCCATGACCCAATAGATCGTGGTCTTAATGAGTATAGCCAACTTTTAGTTCTATCCTTCAAGGAGAAAGGAAAGAACTTAAGTCTCACAATGTCATCAGTTGCATTTTGACTATGAAAAGTCACAACTACTTCCTCAAACTCCCTAATGTGCACATATGGATTTTCATTTTCCAAGCCATGAAAAGTAGGGAGTAACTGTATCATCCCTGTTTTAAAATCCAATTGGCGAGTATTAGCTAGAAACATGATGCATGATGGTGTGGCTGTGCGTGTATGGTGGAGGTAATCCTGAAGGGTCCTAGTGGGTTGATTTTCATGTTCACTCATTTTCTCTGAATTAGAAAAATTATCAAACAAGTGATTAGAAAAATTAGACTTTGACTCTAAGATAGGTCTACAAGCAAACCGACCCAAGGCATCTTTATCCCTGTGCATGCAAGGTAGAGAGAAATGCAACACTAAAAAAAACTACAAAAAGAAAAAGAAAATATAATAAAGATGCAGCAAGCTAAAAGAGGAAACGAAGTTACCACCTTTACAAACTATTGAAAAGAAAAACTATCTCACAATTCTTTTACCGTCTCCCTGGCAACGACGCCAAAATTTGATTACGCCCAAAGAATAATGCGGTAGTTGTAGCACAGCTTTGAAGTGTCGATTCTACTGGGAGACAATTTAAAAGAATAGCAAAAAGAAGAAAGAAACTAAAGAAAAATATTAAATAAGTAATGGAGAACAAAGATTAATTTTAACTGCAAATTAAAGTGAAACAAAGTGATTAACGGAAAAAGTACTCAAATTTGAAGAATACTAGAGCGTCGGGAATCCCTTGTACAAATCCAGTATTTTAATTGTTCTTAATTCATTGAATAACTCAATTAGGAACTCAATTCCTGAAATTTCCAATTGGAAGGTAAAGATTTATAAACCAAAATTAAATCAAATGTAACCCTTTGAAAAAATTATTCACCACTTTTAAAATACGTAAATTACTATCCTTATTGAGAAAATCCAACGACGACAATATACTCGAGAAGCGATATTGCAGTAAAGAACTAAATCAATATAGATAAATAATTGATCCAAACATAATCAAAGAAGCAATCCATTCAATAGAAAAAGTATGACTGAATCTATAAACAGAATAAATTCTATGATTATTCGGAGAAGAAAACATCAACGATGAATTGAGAATGATATAACAAAAGAGTTTTAGTAAGTGAAGATCAAATACATAATTTAAAAATACCATCTAATATGCAAGTTCATCCCTAGCCCTACTTGAGAATTTAGTTATCCATAAATATAATGGATAACAAAAATCTCTAGAGAAAACT
Source organism: Carya cathayensis (assembly GCA_011037825.1). NCBI lineage: Eukaryota > Viridiplantae > Streptophyta > Magnoliopsida > Fagales > Juglandaceae > Carya > Carya cathayensis. The sequence continues at coordinate 351,082 of QGSO01000576.1, forward strand.
GAAGTGAACGGTGGCCATGGAAGTGATTTTCTCCTCTCTTCAAATCTATGTCTTGTGCTTCTACTCCTCCTCTATTTCATTATAATTATATGCTTATATAGGGTAGGAAAGAAACCCTAATGTCTTCATAATTTCTGCATAAAAAATTCGCCTAAATTTGAGGACTTATCTTGGCAGCCATGTATGTGCTTCAAGATTTCGAATTTGGAAATCCTTATTACGGACAAATTTATAGACCTTTAAGATAGCTTTCTAATGCATCAAGAATTATATCAATCTGATATTTGAATAAAAGGTTATGGTCAAAAGACTAAAGTATATCCAGACTATCTCCTAGCGAATTTTGAGCTTTGACTTCTTGCGGTTTCCTTTTGTGATTTTTTTTTCTTTTTGTTTTCTTCCAAATTGCTCTCAAACCCCATGAAAGTCCTCCTTTGAATTTGACTGAGCTTTACTTGCTCTTTTATAAACTCTGAAATTAAACATAAAAAAATTGCTTTGGAGTATCCCAACGTAAATAGAAACTCAATTTAAGAATACACATTAATTCCTATTATTTCTATTCACATTTTAGCATTTTAATCCAATAATAGGGTATTTAGAGTGCACTTTCACATACTCATCACACTCCATACTATGAAAACCCAATTACATGGCAGGCAAGGCTATATGGCTTTAAAATTGGACATGAGCAAGGCCTACAATCGAGTGGAGTGGGACTTTTTAGCATCTATCCTGTCTAAACTGGGATTTGCATATCGGTGGGTTGATTTAGTTCTCACCTGCCCTAATTCTTCATCCTTCTTAGTTATGGTGAATGGGGTTCCTTTCCAATGGTTCTCTCCACAAAGAGGGTTAAGACAAGGCTGCCCATTGTCCCCATATTTGTTCATCCTTTGTGCGGAGGCTTTTAAGCTATCAATTAACTTCTACTATGCAGCAGGGTTTGTTATCTGTTGTGCCTATAGCTAGAGGGGTGGTGCAAATGAGTCATTTATTTTTTGCTTTGTCTTTTATTTTGTAAAGCCAATATACATGAATGGTTGAGACTCAATATCATTTTGGGCCTTTATGAATCTACATCTGGACAACACCTCAACAGAGATAAAACATCCCTCTTTTGCAGCAACAACATAGTTCCTACTACTAAGCATTATTTAATGGAGGTTTCAGGTTTAAGGGCCTCATCTAATATGTATAAGTACATGGGACTCCCCTATTTAATTGGTCGATCAAAATCTGCTGCTTTCACTGAGTTGGTAGATAGAGTGAGGCGCAGACTGCTGAACTGGAAGACTCAATTTTTAATCAATGGCAGGGAAGGTAATTCTCGTTAAAGCTGTGTTGCAAGCCATTCCCACACACTGCATGACTATGTTTATGTTGCCCAAATGCCTTGTTAAGTAGTTAAACTCTTTGATCTCCAATTTCTGGTGGAGAAATCAGGATAGGGTGACTAAACTTCTTTGGAAAACTAGAATGCAATGTGTATGGGGAAGCCTTATGGTGGAATGGGTTTTAGGGATCTAGAGTCTTTTAATTATGCACTCTTGGCTAAGCAAGCATGGAGATTGTTACATTCTCCAACCTCCCTTCCAGGTCAAATATTCAAGGCCGAATACTATCCACACTCATCTATCCAAGCTGCTACTCTAGGCTCGAAGCCCTCTTACATGTGGAGGAGTGTCTTGCAGGCATCACAATTACTCAATGCAGGTGTGGTATGGAGAATTGGCGATGGCCAGCAAGTCCACATTTGGGAAGATAAGTGGCTGCCTCAAACCAACACTCATTGGATTCAATCTCTTGTCAGTATTTTATCTGAGCATGCTTTAGTTTCATAACTCATTGATACAAGTGTGGGATGGTGGAACATGGAGCTACTTCAAGCAATTTTTACTCCAGATGATATAGCTCAAATCTTGCAGATTCTTGTGGTGAGTCATGAGGTTCTAGATAAACTAGTATGGGGTGGGACCTCAGATGGAAAATTTACTGTGAAAAGTGCTTATCACTTGAGAATGCAGCTACTTCATAGTAGTAGAGGAGAATCTTCTCAGTAGTGCAGCTCTCAGCATTTGTGGAAAACAATATGGTCTTTGAAAATAATAAGTGCATTGAAAGTTTTCTTGTGGCATGCTTGTGTTGATGCCCTTCTCACTAGGCCAAACTTATTTAAGTGCAATGTGGTTGTTGAAGCTACTTACCCCATCTGTTTACAAGAAGACGAATCTCCAGGCCATATTTTATGGTCCTGCCCCTCAGCACAAGATGTGTGGTCACTAGGTGACGATGCATTGCAGAAAGCACCCATTACAGAGTTGGGTTTTGGAAAGATTCTAGTCCATTTGATGGCTAGACTCAGCTCCCAAGATTTGGTTTTGTTTGTTGTCCTTGCTAGAGCCATTTGGATGAGAAGAAACAAACTGATTTTTTAGGGTTCTTTCCAAGATCCTACTGTTATATACTCTACTGTTGTAACTAAAGTGGCTACTTATAGGGGTGCTATGGAGACTCGAATTTTTCAGCTGGGGACCTTAAAATCTTCGTGCACTTAGTGGGCGGCTCCTCTACAAAATTGGGTCAAAGCAAACTGGGATGTAGTCATCAATTCTAGTAACCAACAGGTTGGTATTGGTGTAGTGATCCGAGATGGTGAAGGTTGTGTCCTAATAAGTCTGATGAAGCCTCTAAGTTATTGTGTGGAATCTTTGCTAGCTGAAGCTAGAGGGCTATTGGAAGTCGTTACGTTATGTAAAGACTTTTATCTGCATAATGTTATATTCGAAGGGGACTCTTTACAAGTTGTTGATGTTTTTCTACACCAAAAGAAATCAGATGGACCTTTATGTTGTCTGGTTGCTGTCATATGAAGAGCACTTGGAAGCTTTTCTTGGAAGTTGTAGCATGTTAAACGAGGAGCAAAAAGAGTAGCACACACTCTGACTAGAGAAGTTGTAACCCTTATGTTTGAGCTTTTGGATGTTGATTCGTTAGCTAATTGTATTAATCACCTTTTATTGGCTGATAGCATCAGCCATGTTATATGATCAATGAACTGGCATTTGTTTAAAAAAAAAATCTAGACCGTTCACTTTTGTCCCTCTCATTCTCTCCCCCCCCCCCCCGCCCAAATCAGCCGCCCCCTCTCTCTCTCTCTCTCCCAATTTTCCATCCCCCACCATAGCTTTTCCTCCTCCACGCCCACATGCCACCACAACCACCCAGCCCAGCGTCACAGCATGCCGACAGCCCCACTTCGCCAGCTCCACCCCACAGTGCCATATGTTCCACCTGATCTCCTCCCGCAGTAGCCCAGCCCGAAACCAACAGGTTTCTCTCCCTCGATCTCCCTCTCCTTCACACCCCACCATATGGTGACTCAAGACCCAACCCCTCACCAGTCAACGACAGCCCCACCTCACGGATCCCCTCTCTCTCTCTCTCTCTCTCTCTCTACCGCGCTGTTGCCATGCCTTCCTAGTGCCACCACGGGATATCGTGGGCCTCTCCCAAGTCGAGGCACCCCCTCCCCTGCCACGGTCAACCCCACAAATCCAAGCACTTCGATTTCTCCTTCTTTCCCTCGGGCTCCCTCCAAAGCCACACGCCGTCATGGCTCCACTTTGGCCTCAGCCCAGCACTGCCATGAGCCTCCTCCATGCCATGGGCCACCATTGCTCCACTCCCAATCCCCTGAAGCCCACAGATCTTTACCCCTGTTTTCTCAACCCATGGCCTTAGGCCCTTCCCAAGCTGTCGTGAACTACCACATCAAGGTGTGGGTACCTCAGCTAGCCACCAAGTACCACCTTTCTCCACCTTCTACTGCCACCACGTAGCCCACCAAACTCTAGCTCCACCTAAACAGTCACCGTTTTAAGGTCACGGCAGTTACCGTTGCACATCAATTGGCCCCTCCTTGCATGTGCGTAACCGCCATCACGGGACCTTGCCAGAAAGTAAGCGATGCAAAAATTTCAACCTCTTGTTATGGAGTAATTTCAAATCCTTTTCGTTAAAGGATTAAATTGTTGCAAAGTTGGTATGGAATAATGTTGTGTTTGTATTGCGTTGTGAACTGTGGATTTTGGGATGGAGTTGTTGGTAATTTTGAAGTTGTGTTGTGGACTGTAATTTGTGAACTAATGGAATGGTTGTGTAGTTGTGAAGTGTACTCTATCACGATCTAGTCAAAGTGTTGGGTATTATTGCCAGATTGTGTTGTGGTTGTGCACTGTGTGAAGTGATAGGGTTGTTGTGCAGGCGTAATGTAGTGGGCGATGTGGCAGTATGTTGTGAAGTGATGGGATTAAGTGATGGGGGTTGTGATGTGATGGTGTTGTGTGTAGCAACGTGATCACTACGCAGTTTGTGAAATGGTTGGATGCTATGTGATGTGATGGGGTCACTGTACAGTTCGGGTTTACGAACTGTGTTCAGTAATTGGATGTTGTGTAATCATAACATGGTGGTATTTCTAGTTATGTAGTTTGGAGGTGCTATGGGCTGTGAGGTGTTGGTTAGATGTTAGCATTGAAGTGTGTGAAGCTTGTGTAAGTAAGCAGAGGTTTAGTGGCTTATACGTTGATTTTATGTAATAAAAGGGGTGAGGTACATGTTCAAATTGATTGAACATATATGCCAAACAGATTTACCATATGTAATGGATAATTTGTCCTAAGTATGAGTATATGATGTTTAAACCTCAAGGTCAACTTAAAGTTGTTTATTATGCATGGTTAAGGTTATGGTGATGTGTTAGTTAGGTTATACACGAATGGAGGAAGGGATGTTTGTATGGGCTAAGGTTGAGATGCGCAACTTTTTTGATCCAAGTTATGCATCGAAATGGATGATTCGGTAAGTAGAGAGAATGATGGAGGCAACTGTGTGTCTTAGCTTTTAAAGTGAATTAAGGAGGTTCGCTTTAAAAAATAAGAACTTGAAGTAGAATGCTAAGACCTGGTTTGGTTACACGGTTTAGATAAAATGAGATGAGATGTTTTGAATAGTAATGAGATTTTTTAGTTAAGATGAGATGAGATAGTTTTAACTTTTAGTGGTACACCATCTAAGTTATGTTCGAAAGAAATATTATTATAGTTTGAATGTATAACCATTTCTCTCGTCCATCTTTAGTGAAACCATCATAGAAAATAATTTTTGGTGATAGTTTGAAGACTGTTACAAATTCAAAACCATCACAAAAACTTAATTGTGTTGTAATGAATATATAGTACATTTTTATCGTGGTCATGACTCAACAATGGTAGTACTGTTTCAGATTCTGTCTGCATTACTGCATTGAGCAGCAGATTCTGGCTGCTCGACCCATTTTGGAAGGTACTGGTGGTGATCTGCATACTATCCCTGGCACCTATTATTGATACTTTAACGTCAGCAATGGCGGCACCTTCGAGATTTCCACAATTCATCTTATTCATATATGCTCATCATACCCCCCGCCCCCATCATAATCATCTTGCAGAGAAGTTGAACCAACCATCGCAGGAACGTTATCTTCAGTTTGAGTTCGGGTTGATTTAGCAGGCTTTTTATAAATCCTGCATAAGACCCAGTCATCCAACTGCGTAGTACAAGATTTGGTGCTGATAATGGTCATTTTTTGAGAATAGAACTAAGAGTTTTAAAACGAACATATTAATTAGTGAAGGGATGAAAAACTACATACCTTCATGCCATTTGGGCCCCTTTCGCTACAGGGTGAATCCTCGACTCTAAATTCGTGCATAGTCCAGTCGGTCTTGGCACCCTTTGGAGACTTTCCTGTATAAAAAGCCAATCTCCTGCGGTACCCAACTACGGTTTCATTGGATATTATTTTCCTGTCAGGTCCGCTGGCTTTCCAATATCCATCACCAGCCGCTCTATTTGGCCGTCTTCCATTTGGATACTTTCGATATCTTGCGGTAAAAATGAATAATTGATATTCTCCTTCATATGATTGATATTGTTCTTGATAATCCCTGTAATTTTCTTTTAATGGAAGAAATTAAAGCGTTATTTTCGTAGTTCAACTTCTGATCTTTAATGTGAAATAGTCTTAATTTAAGCTCGAAGTATTGAAAGTCATGACTGTGTGTAACCACATGCATGCAGTGTGATATGCACTCACAAGCAAGATAAATAGTTCCACTTGAAAGCAGTGAAACACGAAATGCCAGTGGATTATTATTGAATTAATTAAAAGCTCATTGATCTGGTCTGCGTCTACACATATATATGTACTTAATTGATATCATGGCTTCACATAAAACTTTGTATATTGAAATGTATATAATTTATTTTTAAGGAAAATCCTAAGTACGTACATGACTACAAGAAAAATGCTTATTGGAACATATTTTTGCTGCGAAAATACTCCTTTTTACATATTGCACTCCCATTACACCCTTGGATAATATATATCTAACTGGACAGATCAGCAACTCTGTAAAAACGCAAAAGCATAATTAATGCCCATTTAGTCAAACGAAATGAAGCACTATCCAACACGATGAGTTAAACAAAATTGAATATTTCTTCCAATTTCATTTATTTATCTATTCCCTTCTAGTTTTGCCAAGTACTGCATTCGACATGAAAAAGAAGAAAATGATTCACATCAGGAATATTAGTTCCAAGCAAAACAAGCACATCAAGAAAAGGTATCTGCACAATATCTGATCCTATATACCCTGATTCTCTCGTTCAGATTAAAAATAATTAGCAAGAAAGAAACTTTATGTCATGCGACGTTACATTCATTGGAAAAGATTCAGTTCCAAATAGCTCAAACCATGAAAGAGTACCAAGAAAGAAACAGGACGTTTGAACAAGATCAGTACTAATACCTGCAAGAAAATCTGGGTTATATGCGTATAGGTTAACCTCCACTATCTTGTGAACTGGGAGGGGCTGGTTCAATAGTTTCTTCTTCAAGTAAAATATGATGAGCTCTTCGTCAGTTGGGAGGAATCTGTACCCGGGAGGCATATTGGAATGAACATCTTGTTCCTTAATCTTGCCTTTGCTGTTGAAATTGTTTGACTCATCATTGACATCCGTAGGAACCGTTTGATCAGAAGCAGCTGCAATATTATTCGTTCTGATCAATGAACTGTCGTTGCTCTCTGGTGTAGTACTGTCGAGGGCTAATTGGGGTTGCTCTCTAGAGTTAGGTGCAGGTTCCATTGTAGGACTCTTCTCTTTCATCATTTCAGCAGACCTCAAATATTTTGCAACTCTTACCATGTTCTCTCTCTCTAGAAATAAATGTATTTACAATAGAGAGGGGTACGGTACTACGGCTAGCGCCACCACACTTCTACCGATTTTCTTGTACCGAATATGGTATATTTTTTAAAAATAAAAAAAATCCACAAACTCATCTTGCGGTACTACTCCAACCGAAAACTCGGTAATGAGTAGGTAACGAATATTGAAAAGTAAATATTAACTAAAACATTTTTTAAATGAGTAGGTAACCAAAAAAAAATGTTTCTTTTTTTTCTACAAACATTTTTTAAATAAATTTAAAATTTTTTTAACAAAAGTAAAATTTAAAAGCTTATTAAAAAACACTTCATTAATTATTAACTAAAACAAATACGTACGAAATGTGTATTTTGTACAAAAATTCGGTGATTCTATCATTTCTCTTAAAAAATGCTTTTCTAATCATTAAATAAAAAAAAAATAGACAAAGAATTCAGTACAAAATGCCAGTAGAAATTCTCCATGGACCTACCATTTTTCTTTATAATATGCTTATAATTTAGTCTTTTTGGAAAGATTAATTCACTACAAAAATAAATAAAAATTGATTTACGAATGTTTATATTTTCTACATTTTTTGTTTGCGCCGATAAATATGTAATATTGCCAACGCTTATTTTTTGTACCGATAAATAAGAAGTTTTGTCGGGATTTACATTATTGCTCCAGTAACAATATATAATTGTTTCGACGTTTATAAAGTCACCCTAATTTTTTAATTTTGCACCCGTAAATAATAAGTTTTGCCAGCATTTACATTTATAGCATTTTTGTATGTGCCGATATATATATATTATTGCCGGTACTTATTTTTTGCATTGATAAATAAGAAGTTTTGTTGCGTTTACATCATTGTGCTGGCACAAATATATAATTGCATGGATGTTTATAAAATTGCCACTAATTTATTAATTTTGCGCGGTAAATAATAAGTTTTGTTGACGTTTACATATCTAGCATTTTTATATGTGCCGATAAATAAAAATTATTGTGGAGACTTATTTGCTGTGTCGGGAAAATAGAAATTTTTCCGACATTTATATTATTACCTCAGTAATTATAACATATAATTGTTCACCAAAAATTGATTAGTTTTGTACTGGTAATTCTATTAACTTAACCTTTTATTTGTATTTTAAATTTATATTGTTTATATTTAAAAAAAAAACAGGTGATTAATGAATTTCCTCTTTTAAATTCCTTATTTTTTAATGTCAAACCCACTTCCCCCTTTCTGATTCCTTAATAATAAGATTGTGGTTTCAAATCTTAATATATCACGTCTCTTTTAAATTCTTATACATGTGTTTGTCTTCTTGGTTTTTAAAAATTTGTGGTAATTGATAAAAAAAAAAAAAATTAAAAAATTTAAACGGGATCTCGTATTTAATATAAATCAGATCTAGCTGTACAATTACAAATCAACCTAACGATATGAAAACAAGATCTCATATTTAACATTTAAAAAAAAAAAAATTGTGAAAGAAAGGCTCCGATTGGGTTTTAGAGATTTTCTGAGAACAGAGAGAACGAGGTAAGCAAAACAAATCCAAAGTCTCCTAATAAATTACATCTAAACGGGTCGTATATGCAAGAGATCTGCAAATGGCCGGGATAAACCACGGCAAAACTGTAATATAAAATGCCAAAATCAGATCAGATCCAAACCGATCTAGTCGATCTACGTATAATATATATTACGCAAGAGAGAGACTCGCACAGCATATATATATATATATATATATGTACTCAGAGTCAGAGATAAGTGTGTTAAAAATTGATCACAAGTATCCATCAGAGAAATACTCAAAGAGATACTCTACATATATATCTGTAGAACAAATCCAAAAAAATCAACAAATATAATGAAAGATATCCTGTTAGTCGCCATAAAAAACCTGCATAGCAATGAATCTCCTTCATTGAAAAAAGACTTACTTTCCAAATCCTGAAAAATCAAAACAAATAATCAAAAGATACTCAAAGATAATGCCACCAAAAACCAATTCCAAGATAATAGCATTCAAGGAAAAAAGTATCACAGAGAGAGAGAGAGAGAGAGAGAGAGTTTTTCTCCGTGTGAATTAGTTTCTAAAACCCAGACCTTTTGGTATTTTCTCTGTACATGAATTAGAAGCCCCTACTCTACTATTTTCATGGCCGGTTACAAGAAAACCCACGAATAAGATCGAGTGACCGAGTCAATCCTTCTCTATTAATCAACTCTGCTTTAGAGGCTACAGTAAGTCCATTTGCTCCTTTGTTAATTCACTTGATTTTATGGTTGATGCAGGCGAAGTGGGGCTTTTGGTTAATATGATTTGTTCTGTTTTCTTTGGTTTTAATTAATTGATTGAATACAGTTTTTTTATCATTCAAATCTTATTTTTGTTTTTATCCCATTACATTTTTTTAAATATTTATTTTTCTGGTTCGGATTTTTTTTTCTCCTTTAGAGCATTCACATTGGGTTTCCCATAAAATTTCCTATAATTTAATTAAAAATGACATTCCCTAAAAAATTTTCCTAAATTTTACTCATCTTTCAAAAGCCTCCTACATCATATTTCATATCCTTTCTCTATTCTATTAAAATAATATTTCTCTATTATTTCTTTATTACTTTTTTCTTTTACTTTTATTTACAAACTTAACTACGTACTCAATATTTTTTCTTATGTTTTGAACTATTACTCTAGTGAATATTTTAAACAAAAGTTTAAATTATTTTTTGTGGGTATGATAATATTTTTAAAATTAATTGTTTATATTTTCGTAATTATTTAAATTATTTTTAAAATCATTATTTAAAACTATAATAAATATGAGTATGATAGAAAATGTAGATGATTGGAAGTAGATAATTATGATAGAAAGTGTAAATAATTAGAATAAAATATTCATATCTATAGTACTTTTTTCAAAATTCAATAGTATTTATCAATCTCTTGGTCACAAAATTAGGAAAAATATAAATTTTTAAAATAAAATAAAAAACATGCATTTTAATTTGAAATTAAAAGGCCCCTATTAATTTGAACAAGATATAATTAATTCAGTTAACTATATTAATTTCATATCATGTTTTTTTTATTCAATAATTTTAACTTAATGAAATCTATATTTTATTTTTATTTTATAATAATATAATGAGACGGCAGGTGGATGATGTGACTTCATACGAATATAACTCCACACTTCAAAAATTATATAATGATAAGAGACATTAAGTACGTGCCCATATAGTAGTGTTGTATTAAAATTTGTTAATTTTTAATCTTTATAAATATGATTAATTTTTTAAAAGTTGCCTTATTCAATTATTAACTACGATAAAATTTAAGAGTAATGATAGACTTACCACTGTTTTACCACCATTTTACTATTTGTAGTGTATTTGTTTATTTTTTTTTCATTTAAGTATTTTTTTTAATATATTTACTCATTAAGAAAAAATTTAAAAAATATACAATTTTATTAATAGTCTCTTTCTTAATCATTATGTAAAAGAAAATTTTTTAAAAAAATTAAAAAAATTGGTAGAATAGTAGTAGACAACAATTTATTCAAAATTTAAAATAGAGATAAAAAGAGCAAATAGAAAAGAGTGAAGAGTATGAAAGTATTCTAGATTAGATAACAGTAAAGGTTGCACAAATTATCATCAAGATAACGTAGACAACAATTGATTCAATTTGCAATTGTGAAATTTTGTTGTAAAAAGTGACAATTTACAATGAAAATATTTTCTTAGGATTGACCTTTGGCCACAATGGATCAATGGACAAAAATCATTACAAATAGTCTTTTATGATGAAAAATAGATTATTTTACAACGATTTTTCTTTCTTGCAAAAAGTTTCATCTCTGATAGTCTGAATTTTAAATTTTCATATTTTCTAGTATTTATTTACTCAATTATTAAAATTATTTAGACTTCAATGACTCAATTTATTTAGCCCCATAACAGATGAGTGACTCAGGAGTAAATCTATTGGTTCAAAGATATGTATGCTATGACAATGATAATAATAAAATGCAAAATACTATATATATTAGAAATAAAATTATAATTTGCATTTCATATGTGTGCTAGTGTGAGAACAAGAGGTTAGTTTTGCCTTTTTATTTAACTTAATTATTATTGTTAGGGGATTTTTCGAGCCCAGGGGGCCCAATACCCAAGGCCGTATCGGCTAAGTCATCTATCAACCCGACTAAAGGGCTCTCGACCAGGACAAGAGTGAAGAAAGTGAGGGTAAAACAAAGAGAGAAATGAGTTTTTATACTAAGGCAAGCTTTTATACTAACGAATTTAATGACTCTTTGCCTAGTGTTATTGTTTCTTGGTTGCAAGGATATAAGATCATGATTCCTAGCGGAGTGTTGCATGAACACTTTTGGGCGTATCATTTGCCATTTATTGACGTGTTACATGAATGTTCGTGGCAGTATCATTTGTCATTGACATGTTGTATGAACATTTGGGACTATTAATATTTGTCATTCATTAAGGTTGCATATAATTAGAGTTATCATTTTGGTGTAAGGAAGACTTTATATGTGATTCATGAATGTTTATGGAAGTATCATTTCCCTTTCATTAACTTATTGCATGAAAGTTTGCGGTAGTATCGTTTGCCCTTGTTAAAGTTTGCATGTAATAGGAGCATGCATACTACAATTTTTTATTCTCATCTTGAAATTGTATATGGTTTTAATCCACTTACTCCTTTAACATTGATGTTTTTGCTCGTTGATGACAGAAGTAGCTTGGATAAACCTTTCACGTTCTTGAGAAAATTAATGATAATTCATATTAAGTGGATCTTCTACGTAAGTACCATATTTCTGCTACTTTCAATATTTCTAATCTTTTTCTCTTTGATCTAGGTAGAGATTCGAGGTCGAATACTTTTGAGGAGAGGGGGAATGATGGGCCTCAAGGCGGACCAAGTCTTAAGGATCAATTACAAGATCAAAAGCTAAGAAGATCAAAGAAGCAATGTAAGGATTGGTACAATCCAATTTGGATGAAGCTAGCAAGAGCCCAACACTCAAGATGGGCTTGAAAGAAGAAGAACTAGTTTTGATCCACTTGATCCAAGCTGTGGAAGACATGACTTAGAGATAGGGTCTGTTGTTGTTAAGGCTTTCAATCTGTTTAAAGGATTTTTATTATTAGTTTAGAATAAGTGGGCTTGAAAATGCTTAACCCATATATGTCTTATTTCTTATGAACTAAGGTTTTTGGGAAGGTCTTGTATTTTGGCCAATGGCTTATTCGAAAAGTTATTATATTATTTGAACTAGGTTTTTAATAGTTACTGTAGCGCAACACTGTTCATGTTAAGGTACCCGCGGCAATATTCACTTTAGATTTTTAGGGATTGTTTATTTAAATCACTTGTAGCCTCATTTGAAAAGGTAAGACAATATTGAATTTTCATTGTGAGTTGAGTTTACTCCTCTTGTTCTTGATTGAACTTTAAACTTATCAAAAGTAAATCATAACTTTTGTGGCGTTCCTCCTTATAATCTGGGTTCCTGAGACGGGTTCTTCAACTGGTCTAGATTTTAATATAATTTAGGTTCTTGAAACGAGTTCTCAACGGGTTTAGATTCTCCATCCATTGACTTGACTTGGCTTTCTTGGGTGAGTTTTTCAAATTGATTGTGGGGTTCAAGGGATCCCAATTCCGTGGATTCACATTAGCTCTTGACTAGGGTGACCTAGTTCGGGGCATCGGAGCAAAGGCCAGTCTACCACCCAGGAAGCACGGGAAATCTACCCCAGCGAAAAGCGAAAAGGAATATTCCATCTTGGCGGGATTGAACTCTAGGACAAAACATTGGATCACGCATTAAATGCACCCTCTAGAGGATCACGCTAGATTAAATGCATCCCCTAGAGGATCATACCGCATTAAATGTAACAGCCCACTAAAATTATCAGTTTTGGATTCTTTCCCGACAGCAATCACATCTCTCTCGTCTTAACCCTCTATCTTTAGTTATTTATGTTTAACATAGTTGATTTGGTTGGCTGTAGACTGTGTAGTTAGTGTTTGTGGAGTTCGCTGCGTAGTTGTGAAACGAAGTGTGGTTGTGAAGTGTTAGGCTTGATTTTGTAGTTTTGTGGACTGTGCTGTGAAGTATAGGCGTGAGATGGATGCCGTAGATGTGATACGGCGGGTTGTGTGAAGAGAATACGCGTGTAGCGTATTCTGTGTAATGCAGCGACGCGCCGCGCGACATGCGCTGTAGTGATGTGGGTCGTAGAAGGAAGGGAGTACGCATGTAGTGTACTCCGTGTGGTATGGCGATGCATCGTGTGATGTGCATCGTGTTGATGAGTGTTGTAGCGAAGGAAGTACGCGTAGCGCGTACTCCGTGTCGCGTAGCGATGCACCGTGAGACGTGTATCGCAGTGATGGGTTTTGTAGTGTGAATGGAAGAGAGTTCACGTGAGTGTACTCTGTACTAAGTCGTGATACACCGGATGGCGTGTCACGAAGGGTTGAATGGCGTAGCAGAGAAGTGTGGAGCGTATGGTGTAATGTTGGGAAACTGTATGACAGTGTCCCGAAGCAGTGATGATATGGATTATAGTCCGGGATGACTGGTGTCATCTTGTGGTTGACTATGGCTAAGAGTATATGGATTGAGAAATGAGTTGTTTGTTTGGTTGTTATTGATAATTTTAATGAACTTGTTTTAGTGCAAAGGCTTTCTGAAGTCAATTTATCTCTTCCGAGTATAGTGAAACCTCAAGTTGGCCGTGGTGTTGCAAGTGCTTACAATATGGCAATTGAGTTCAGAAGTGAAAATCTTAAGGACTTGAGTGTTCCTCTTCCAGCTGTTGTGCAGTTCCTCGTGTCTCGCGCTCTATTCTCATAGAACGCGACGATCGAGGTAAGTTAGCCTCTAACTTACTATCAGTTTATTGTGTATGTGTGATGGGTAAGAGAACTACAATTTATGTATGTATGTTATCGTATATGCCATGTCATGCTATGTCATTACATGTTTATCTGTTACGTATGATTTAATCTCTCATGAATAATTATCTGTTATATAATCTTTTCTGTCATACAATGATGTATGTTATAAGTATGCCATGTTAAGTATGCCATATGATACATGTATGCCATGAAATGTTTATGATTAAATCATATTATGCCATTTACAAGTATACGCCATGTTAGAAAAGTATATGATATTAAATAATATCACATGCATTAAGAAAGATAAGACATGTTATGTTATAATAATGCGTGGGGCCACAACAACTGTGGAGTACGTATTATATTTATGTTATTTATAATGCGTGGGGCCACAACAACTGTGGAGTACGTATTATATTTTATGTTATTTATAATGCGTGGGGCCACAACAACTGTGGAGTACGTATTATATTTTATGTTACTTATAATGCGTGGGGCCACAACAACTGTGGAGTACGTATTATATTTATGTTACTTATAATGCGTGGGGCCACAACAACTGTGGAGTACGTATTATATTTATGTTATGTTATTTATAATGCGTGGGGCCACAACAACTGTGGAGTACGTATTATATTTTATGTTATGTTACTTATAATGCGTGGGGCCACAACAACTGTGGAGTACGTATTATATTTATGTTACTTATAATGCGTGGGGCCACAACAACTGTGGAGTACGTATTATATTTATGTTATGTTACTTATAATGCGTGGGGCCACAACAACTGTGGAGTACGTATTATATTTATGTTATGTTATTTATAATGCGTGGGGCCACAACAACTGTGGAGTACGTATTATATCTTATGTTATGTTACTTATAATGCGTGGGGCCACAACAACTGTGGAGTACGTATTATATTTATGTTACTTATAATGCGTGGGGCCACAACAACTGTGGAGTACGTATTATATTTATGTTATGTTACTTATAATGCGTGGGGCCACAACAACTGTGGAGTACGTATTATATTTATGTTATGTTATTTATAATGCGTGGGGCCACAACAACTGTGGAGTACGTATTATATCTTATGTTATGTTACTTATAATGCGTGGGGCCACAACAACTGTGGAGTACGTATTATATTTATGTTACTTATAATGCGTGGGGCCACAACAACTGTGGAGTACGTATTATATTTATGTTATGTTACTTATAATGCGTGGGGCCACAACAACTGTGGAGTACGTATTATATTTATGTTATGTTATTTATAATGCGTGGGGCCACAACAACTGTGGAGTACGTATTATATCTTATGTTATGTTACTTATAATGCGTGGGGCCACAACAACTGTGGAGTACGTATTATATTTATGTTACTTATAATGCGTGGGGCCACAACAACTGTGGAGTACGTATTATATTTATGTTATGTTACTTATAATGCGTGGGGCCACAACAACTGTGGAGTACGTATTATATTTATGTTACTTATAATGCGTGGGGCCACAACAACTGTGGAGTACGTATTATATTTTATGTTACATGAAGTATGGGGCCACAACAACTGTGGAGCATACACTACATGAGACACAGCAATTGTGACATGTAGAATACGTGGGGCCACAACAACTGTGGAGTACGTATTATATTTTATGTTATGTGAATTCATGGGGCCACAACAACTGTGGAGCATGAAGTATGGGGCCACAACAACTGTGGAGCATACACTACATGAGACACAGCAATTGTGACATGTAGAATACGTGGGGCCACAACAACTGTGGAGTACGTATTATGTTTTATGTTACTTGAATACGTGGGGCCACAACAACTGTGGAGTACGTATTAATGCACGTTATTAATCAAGACAATTAAATAAGATTCCAAGTTTATGTTAAGTCAAGTTTCAGATCAAGTTCATGTTATGTTATGCTCACGTACATGTTATGTTCATGTTCATGTTATGTTCCAAGTTCATGTTCACATCATGTTATGTTCACGTTTATGATACGTTCAAGCTCACGTTCATGTTATGTTATGTTCATGTCCATGTTATGTTTCACGTTCATGTTATGTTGATTGTTCATGTTATGTTTTAAGCTTAAGTTCATGCCATGTTAAGTCAAGTTCAGTTCACGCTTAAGTTCTGGTTAAGTCATGCTATATGTCAAGTTATACTATGTTTATGTATGACTATAATTATGCATTTATGCTTTTACTGCCATGCATGCATTTTTAACCTGTGTATAAGTTTTATGTTAACTTACTGAGATTTGTAATCAAATCTCACTGTGGTAGTCCCAACTACCATTCCCCCCGAATGGTAGATCTTGTTACAGGACCCAAAGGAGAATTGGAATCTGACCAACTGAATACGGTCGACTAGGCCACGGTGCGATGTTGATGATGGTATAGTATTTAACTTAGGTTAATACTTGTACTTTTGGAGTTGTATCTCAAGTATTCTTTTGATCACAACCATTTTAGACTAGTGTGGTGATCACGGCTTTTTAGTATGCCTTTATGTATGAATTATGTTTCAAGTATTTGGGATATATTTAGTTGGTGCATAGTATTGCTAAAGAAAAAGATTATCCGCTGCGAATATTGCATAATGTTAGATGCATGTTAGGAACATTGCATCTTATATGTCATGAACGGGGGCAGGTAACCTTGTGTTGCATGTCTCGACGCTTCAAATGTCCGTTCAATCCCAAGCGGAATTTGGGGGCGTCACATTAAATGCACCCTCCAGATAAGGATCTCGTCGCATTAAATGCGCCCCCAGATGGCCACGCTGCATAAAATGGGTATGGCGGAAAGGACTTCGAGAGGACATCCCCCCAGCCACAAGGCATAGTTTCCTAATCCTTTAAGCTGGATATAAAAAAGAACCCCTTGGTATCAGAAGTAGGTGACACTCTAGTCTGTCTGAACTCTCTCTCTCTAGTCTCACTACTCACTAGCACTCTCCTGAAGTATTACTGACTTTGGCATTGGAGGCTCCCCCGGCCACTACCAAGGCTACCAGTTCTCAACCATTTCTTTGTGTTCGTAGGCCTAATACTAAAGACCCGAGTTACTGGGAGCTCGGCCTATAGGCATACGAAATACAACGTTGACAATTATCATCTTTATTCTTAAATATTATGTATTAAATTATTCCTTTCACTATGTACTACCTACAAAACTTTTTGGATAATAACACAATTGGCAATTTAGGAACGATAATGATAATTTGTGTACAAGTATGATAAGAATCTATCGCTTGGTAGTCTTTTTTCACAATAAGCATCAATCCCTTAGTTTACGTACTCTAGGTGAAATTAATGTAGATAATCGTGATTATGATCATAATTCATTAATTCCAAATCAAAGTTAAGGCAATCTTACAAATTGACGATTGTGAAGTCTCCTCTGAACTCTCTCTGTGAGAGTGAATAGGTGGAATGTGTATTCTTGGTGCTCTTGGAGTGACTGAGGAAGGGCTTCCCCTTAATTTGGTGTAAAAGAATTAAGGTGGGAAGAAATGGAGGATCTGGCGATACAATGGGATCAATTCAACCTTACTGAAGATGAGAATTCAGTAATAGAAGTTGACTCTATTGATTTGGATGAAGTTGCACAGAAGGGAGAGAGATGATTGGTTTGCAAACTATGGTCTGATCGACGAGTGGGGAAGGAGGAGGTTCGATCTACTATGGCTAAGATCTAGAAAGTAGATAGCTCATTCTCTTTTCAAGAAATTAGCACAAACCTATTTGTGATTATTGTTGATTGCCAAGATGATGCACAACGAGTGCTAAAGGGTAGGCCGTGGTTATTTAGTAGCTATCTTCTGGTCCTTAAGATGTTTGATGGTTTTATCCATCCGCAGCAGATGAATTTTGATACTGAGGATGTCTAGATTAAATTGTTCAATCTCCCATTTGTATGTATGAATCGAGAGGTAGGTAAGCGGATTGGAGATTCGATATGGGTGGTAAAGGAGGTTGATGTAAGGGAAGATGGATCTGGTTGGGGGGTGTTTTGAGAGTTAAAGTTGAATTGAATTTAAAAAAAAAAAACCGTTACTCATGGTAGAACTATGAATTTGCTTGGGAAAAAATACTGGATTCCTTTAAAATATGAGAAGTTACCTAGAATGTGTTTTAATTGTGGAGTGATTGTCCATGGGGGGAAATGATGTTCTAATTCAAGTGCTGGTGCTAATGTGAAACAAGGAGGGAAGTTACAGTATGGATCCTGGCTTCGGGCCAATAATTTGATGGGGAGAAAGAGTGGAATTCCAAGTGATGATAGGCCAACTTTTGGTCATGTTAAACCTGAATCTAAGTGTTGGAAGGGGAGATCTCATTAGGAGAATTTGGGGGAAGGGGATGGAGATTCTGATCCTATTCAATCTGAATCAAATTATAGTGAGAGTATGAATGTTGCAGATGAGCTGGTTAAGGAGCAGAGCATGCATAATCTAACGCAGCCAGTACTAAATAATGAAAGGATCAGTAATACTCTGGTTAGAAAGATGTTTGAGGATATGACTGAGAAACAGGCAACTGAGAAGCATGTAGGGGAACTAAGTGATTCAAAGGCCATTTGTAAAAGGACAGTAGTGAAGCATAATGATGTGAAGGTGAGTGAGGGTGGTGGTGTGATTAACAAATGGTGATGGAAACGAATGGCCAGAAATATTAGTAATCCTGATGAGGTTGCATTGCCTGCTAAGTGTAAGAGTGGGCTACAGTTGCTTGATGAGAATATTGCTTTGGATGAGAACCCTGTGAAAAGAGGAAAGCATGATGGGACTATGATGATAACATGTTTTCTAAGGTATTGGCAGAGGTTGTTCAATAGCCTAGCCAAACATTATGAAAATATTAAGTTGGAATTGCCGGGGGCTTGGGAGCCCTCGGACAATTCAAGACCTATACCTCTTGGTAAAGGATAAGAAGCCCGAAATAGTCTTTCTTATGGAGACAAGACTACTAACAAAAAAGTTTGATGTTATAAAAAGGAAACTAGATTGTGAGGGTTGCTTTGTGGTGGATGCTAGAGGAAGTAGTGGGGAGCTGGCTATGTTGTGGAAACAGAAGGTCAATGCAGAAGTGATTAATTTCACTTAGCACCATATTAGTGTGATGGTGAGGCAGGGTGCTAGTATGACCAAGTGGACTTTGACTAGTTTTTATGGCCATCCTGAGACCTCAAAAAGAAGATAAACATGGAATTTTTTGTCTAGCCCGAAACCTTTAAGGGAGCAAGGGTCGTGTGTGATTGGAGACTTTAATGAAATTGTCTCACAATCTGAGAAAGTGAGGGGCAAAGAAAGACCTAAGGGACAAATGGATGAGTTCAGACAGTGATTGGAGGGTAACAATTTGTATGATTTGGGGTGGAAGGGAGTAAAATATACCTGGTCTAATAAGCATGATGATGACTCATTTACTAATGAAAGGCTTGACAGAGCTGTTGCCAATCCTCAGTGAATGGAATTATTTGTTGATAGGAGGGTGGAGACTCTGGTTGCTAGGCAATCTGACCATAAACCTATTTTGTTGATAATGAATGAGACTGCTTGCCTTGCTAGTAATAGAAGGAGATTATTCAGATTTGAGGCTAAGTGGACTTTGGAGGATGAGGGAGGGAGTATTGTTGAAGCTGCTTGGGCAAGAGACAATGCAGGCCAAAATCTTTTAAAAAAAGTTCCAAGGAAAATGAGAATGTGCAGTGGTGATCTGATTAGATGGAACTCCCTAAAAGCTAATGATGGGGAAAAGGAGATCTTAAGGCTGGCTGAGTTGTTGAAAATAGAGCAGGAAGTTGAAGGAGCTCACAATGCCTTGATTGTAAGAAGCCTGTAGAAGGAGTTAGGTTTACTCCTTGAAAAGGAAGATTTAAAATGGAAGCAAAGGGCAAAAAGAACGTGGTATAAGCTTGGTGATAGAAATACCAAGTTCTTTCATGAATGTGCTAGTCAGAGAAAAAGAAGGAATTGCATCACAAAAATCCAGGATGCACAGGGAAGAAGGGTGACAGATCATAATGGTATTGAGGAGGTTTTCTCTCAGTATTTCAGAAGCCTTTTCAGTTCTTCTAATCCATCACTAGAGGCTATTGCAGAGGGTTTAAGGGGAGTTGAGAGGAGGGTCACTAGTGCTATGAACTCTGAGTTGCAAAAGGAATTTATATTGCCTGAAATTGAAGCTGCACTTAAAGATATGGGACCTCTTAAGTGTCTTGGGCTAGATGGATATGGAGGATGATTTTACCAAACTTATTGGAGTGTTGTAGGGCAAGAGGTAAGTCAAGTTGTTTTGTCTTTTTTGAATGGCAAGTGTGAATTAGATTGTAATCTCAATTTTACTCATATTGCCTTAATCCCTAAAGTTGAAAAACTTGCTGTTGCTAGTGAATTTAGTCCTATAAGTCTCTGTAATGTGTTGTACAAGTTAGTGTCAAAAGTTCTAGCTAACAGGTTGAAGAATGTGTTACTAGAGGTAATTTCAAAGAACCAAGGTGCATTTATTCCTAGCAGGCGTATCACAAATAATGTTATGGTTGCATATGAAACTTTGCATACCATGAAAACAAGGCAAAAAGGGAGGGTTGGAAGTATGGCTTTGAAGCTGGACATTTCCAAAGCCTATGACAGAATTGAAAGGGGATTCTTGGAAGGTGTGATGAGGAAGCTAGGTTTTGGGGAAAGTGGATTAAATTGGTTATGGATTGTGCTACTTCTGTAACATATTCTGTTTTAGTCAATAGACAGCCAGGCAGTATTATAATACCATCGAGGGGAATTCGTCAAGGAGATCCCATCTCTCCATATTTGTTTATTCTTTGTGCTGAGGGATTGAGCTCTCTTGTTGATGTGGATGAAAGAAATGGTGATATTAGGGGGGTTGCTGTAACCAGAGGAGGCATAAGAGTGAATCACTTACTCTTTGTTGATGATTCTGTCATTTTTGGGATAGCTAAGCTGTTAGAGTCGTTTAAAATTCAAAAGCTCTATAGCACTTACGAGAGGGCCTCAGATCAGTGTTTAAATAGAAAAAAAAAAGCCACCATAATTTTTAGCTCTAATACTCCTATGGCTGTAAGAAGGCAAATTCAGAATGTGGCAAGGGTAGCCATCTGTGGCAATTTTGAGAAATATCTCGGCCTCCCTTCTATTGTTGGTAGATCAATGTATAATGCCTCCAAGCACTTAAAGGAGAGAGTATGGATGAAAGTTAACAATTGGAAGAATAATTTCCTCTCACAAGCAGGGAAGGAAGTCTTGCTAAAAGCTGTTTTCCAAGCAATACCAACTTATTCAATGAGTGTTTTTATGCTACCAAGGAAACTATGTAAAGAGATTGCTACTGTAATGGCAAGGTTTTGGTGGAGCCATATGCGAAATGATAAGAGCATTAGAGGAGTTGGTCAAGCATGGGTGATTCTAAAAGAAGAGGAGGGTTGGGCTTTAGAGAGCTTTAGAAAAAAAAACAGGTACAACAGGAGCTCGATTTCTTGCTAAACCAAGAAGACACAAGGAGGAAGCAAAGAACTAAGAGGCACTGGCTGATTGGGGGTGATAGAAACACAAAATTTTACCATGCATGTGTGAACGAAAGAAGGAAAAAAAAAACACCATCAAGAGTGGTAGATATGAATGGTTCAGAACTGATTGACAAGGGAGCAATAGCAGCAAGCTTTAAAGCTCATTTTAAAATCGTTTACCAGTCCACACAGCCTGAGCTAGGGTGTATTGACCAGTGTCTGCAAGGGTTAGAACAAAGGGTAACAACTGAAATGAATTATAAGCTGGAATTGAGTTTCTCTATTAAAGAGGTGGAGTTGGCCCTAAAGCAAATGTCACCTTTCAAATCACTAAGCCTTGGTAGCTATAGTGTAGGATTCTACCAAGAACACTGGAAGATTGTTGGGCAAGATGTCTCTCAAGCAATTGTGGAGTTTTTAAACACTGGAAGGATGCCAAGGGAATTAAATCATACTCATATTGTGCTAATTCTCAAGGTAAACTCTCCAAAGACGGTCCATGATTTCAGACTAATATCTCTGTGCAGTGTAGCCTATAAATTGATATCCAAAGTAACGGCAAACAGAATGAAATGAGTGTTGGAGAAGGTGATCTCATGGAACCAAACTGCATTCATTCCTAATAGACTCACTACTAATAATGTAATAGCCCGCTAGAAATTCAATGGTAGAATTTCTATAGACTTGAGGAACCTCATGAAAACTCCATAAGTTTTCACGAATCGGCTAATCGTAAAATCACTAAGCCCTGGTAGCTATAGTGTAGGATTCTACCAAGAACACTGGAAGATTCTTGAGCAAGATGTCTCTCAAGCAATTGTGGAGTTTTAAAACACTAGAAGGATGCCAAGGGAATTAAATCATACCCATATTGTGCTAATTCTCAAGGTAAACCCTCCAAAGACGGTCCATGATTTCAGACTAATATCTCTATGCAATGTAGCCTATAAATTGATATCCAAAGTAACGGAAAACAGAATGAAATGAGTGTTGGAGAAGGTGATCTCATGGAACCAAACTGCATTCATTCCTAATAGACTCATTGCTGATAATGTAACAGCCCGCTAGAAATTCAATGGTAGAATTTCTATAGACTTGAGGAACCTCGTGAAAACTCCGTAAGTTTTCACGAATCAGCTAATCGTAAAGGTTTTAGTCTGTCAACATAATTAGTATTATCACTCATTATGGTTCCAGAAATGCAATTTTAATTGTTTGAGGTAGTTAGAAGTGTCAGAATACGTTATAGTCTACACCACTAGACTCAGTTGAATATTTAGGATTTTATAACGCAATAATCCAATTTTATAATTTCGGACGAAACGGCTGTTCGAAAATGTGAATTTATTTATAGGGGCACTTTAGGGTTGATTTTTGGTAAACGGTTTTTACTATAGGTTAATATGAATATTTAGAATTTTTCAGTACTAAGTTTATTACACTTTTTTTTGGAGTGAATAGTAACCTCAATAAGCGTACTAAGTGCAGTGTTTTTAAAATCACAGTGTGGAATGTCCATATTAGGTTAGAGAAGTTTTATTTGGACACTTGGAAAGATCTTAGCCACACATAGTGAATAGTATTAGACACTTGGCACAAAGAGGAACCATTAGATGGATTTGTGAAGGAAATCAAGGTGTGAGATCATGCCATCTTAGCAAAACCCTTTTCATCTGATCAACCTTTTGAGCCAGATCAAAGAGGGTTTCAACCCTAGTGAAACCCTAAATGGTTGGAATCCATTTGAAACCCCAAAAATTTGGTTGAAACCGAAACCCTAAACGGTTTCCCCAAACCCTAAAGTTGGCCTTCAAACCCTTTTTGATCCAATTTCTAGCATTGTGTTTAATCACCTGATTAAATCACTTCCATATGCTATTAATTTCTCAAATTCTTGTTATGAAATATTTATCCAACCTTTTAAACCTTGTAAATTTGATTAGGCCAAGAAAAATTGGATTTGAGTTTGAAAGCAACTCAAACCCTAACCAAACCCCCTTTAAACCCCAAATTGAAGCCCACTTGGTTGAGGCCCACCAAGGCTCATGGATTTGGCCACCTTGGCAATGCTTCTTGGAGAAGTTTCCTCCCCCACATGGCAGACCATTCACTACCCTTGGATGCACCCAATAGTGCCTTGATGAGATGGAGAAACCCACCCCATCAACCTCCATGCCTCACAGCTTCTGCAGGCAGTCCTTTCCCCTCTCTATTCTCTACTTTATGTCACATAGTTACCTCCAATCAATGGTCATTCAAGTCCATATCTTCCCCCTACAGATATCTTGAGTCGTGCAAGACACACTTACTTCCCTTTCATCACTTCTCACCCCGTTCTTAGAGAGAAACCTAAAAGAGCTCTCTCGGGTAGATTTCTGTGCCTTTTTACGTGGAGAGTTTTGACCCTTTGTAAGTAGTTTCACATGATGAATCCTTCATAAAAGTTGTTCCTCTTTAAGTATAGTTTCCGCAGATATATTATTTGTATTATTTCATGGTCATTTTGTCGGTCAGAAGTATTTTTAACCATGGAAAGTTCATTCTGGTTGTGAATCTGGAGAGTATGTTATATTTTGGAGTTTTTGACCAAGCTAATGGACATATCTTGGTCCGAAACATTTATGGAGTGTTTTTAGCATGTGGTTAAGAGTGTTCATTGAGGTTTTTTTGCATGACTAAAGCTTTTGATGATATATTTTCTTAGATCTAGAAATTTGAAAACTGGAAGTGGCAAAACAGTTTTTATTTGGAGAAAGTTTTTATATTTCGAGGTTTGATCTTACTCTAAAGACTTTGGTATTTTTATATGATGATCCTAAGTCTCTTATTTTCATGTTAGGATGTTATTTTGAAGATATTTACCATTAGTTTCAAAGATATGATTTTTTGATGCAAGAGGATTTCAGTTAGGCCTAAGATTTGATGTTTTTGAATTAGATCCATGTTTTATTGATTTGTAGCCATGTGATTTTAAGTTTGATGGTTGGATCCTATTTAAGACACATTCTTAAACCATGTGATGCTTTATTTCGAAGATCTCACATTCTTAAGCCATTGATCAAGAGATTTATCAAAACTAGTTGAGGAAAAAGTTTCTGTTTTTAGGCTAAGTGTAAAACCAAAAACGCCAAGTGTTATTTTGTGATTTTGGTGACTTTAGTTTGATGATTTAAAGCATGGTTGATGTTAGGATGATGTTATGAATATGTTAGAAGTAAGATTTGATTTTTTGAATTCTTGGAGATGTTTTGATTTAGGGTCAAAACTTGTGATTAAGTGTTTGGATCTTTTTACAAAAAGTTTGGTGTTGATTATTAGCTTTTTCTAAATGGATGTTTTAAGTATGGTTGTCAATTTAAAATAGGAAGATCTTTGTTGCAAAATTTTGGTTTAAGCATGAGTTTTGAAGTTGGAAGGAATTGCAACAAAAATCAAGAGAAATAGCCTATGGATGTTTCGGCCATAGTGTGCTTTCCATAGTACTGATTTGTTTTAAATCTTTCTGAGTTAATATTTGAGTTTAGGACAAAATTTACATGAGGAATGTAAATTTTAGAAATTTTTGGAGTTAGGATGTGAAATCCTTAAGTTATGGGTAAAATGGTCATTTTCCCACATGTAAATGGTAAAATGATAATTTTACTCTAAGTTAGCTTGTTTTCATGTTTCTAATTGTTAGTAATTAAATTTCTAACTTTTAGAATGACCTCTTACAGTTCCTCGTGTTTCGTGCCTTATTTTCGTAGAACGCGACGATCGAGGTAAGTTTGTTTCTAACTTACTATCAATTTACTGTGTATGTATGATGGGTAAGGGAACTACAATTTATGTATGTATGTTATCATATATGCCATTACATGTTTATCTATTATGCATGATTGATTCTGTCATGAATATTTATCTGTTACACAATCTATTATGTCATATATTACTATATATTATAAGTATGCCATGTTAAGAATGCCATATGTTACATGTATGTCATATAATGTAATATTCACCATTGCAAGTATGTCATGTTAAGCAAAGAAGTCAGATCAAGTTTATGTTAAGTCAAGTTTCAGATCACGTTCAAGTTAAGTTATTCATGTTAATCATGACCCTAAGTGTTAGGATGTGGTAATATCCTAGTGGAACTCCTTTGTTCACGCTGGAGTGTCTAAATAGGTGTGAAATTCCCTGGGTTGACGAAATACAGTCAACAAGTTGCGAATGGGGCCTAATTAGCTGGTCACCGGAGCGCGCCAGGCACTAACGCTGATAGTGCCATATTTTATTTTACATGTATTCATGGGGCCACAACAACTGTAGAGGATACACTACGTGAAACACAGTAATTGTGACACGTAGAATACGTGGGGCCACAACAACTATGGAGTACGTATTAACGCATTCACAGCTGGTGTAGATACCTGTGTTGTGATACGGTAATCTGTAGGGACACACAGCTCTAGGGGACCCATGTAGCACCCATATAGTCACGTTATTAATTAAATCTATTGAATAAGATTCCAAGTTCATGTCAAGAAGTTAAAAATAAGCAATCATGGTGACCCCATGAGATAAGAATAAGTTTCAGATCAAGTCCACGTTAAGACAAGTTTCAGATCAAGTTCATGTTATGTTATGTTATGCTCACGTACATGTTATTTTCAAGTTCATGTTCATGTAATGTTATGTTCACGTTCACATTATGTCTCAAGCTCACGTTTATGTCATGTTATGCTCAGGTTTATGTTAAGTTCAAGTTCATATTTATGTTATGCATGTTCACGTTCATGCTATATTTCAAGTCCATGTTATGTTTCAAGTTTCACGTTTATGTTATGTTGCTAGTCCATGTTATGTTTTAAGCTCAAGTTCATGTCATGTTAAGTCAAGTTCAGTTCACATTTAAGTTTAGGTTATGTCATGCTATATGTCAAGTTATGCTATGCTTACTTACGACTTTAATTATACATTCATGCTTTTACTGCCATGCATTCATAATTAACCTATATGGGAGTTTCCTGTTAACTTAGATTTGTAATCAAATCTCACCTTGGTAGTCCCAACTACCATTCCCCCCCGAATGGTAGGTGATGTGTTAGGATTAGTGCAGGGAGCGAACATTGGTAGACTGAAGGAGGTTGACTAGACGCCGCAGACACGACACAGAGCTTACAACTTCCATAGTTAGTTTTTGGATAGTTTTCTGGCCTCGTTAGTCGAGTTACACGAGTTACTCAACAAACTTCCTCAATAGTGTATTTTGGTAATGTAAATATGGAGTTTCGTCTCCCATGTTTTTGAAGTTATAGTCTTCTAAGACTCATACTGAAATCGTGGATGTTTATTTTGTTAAGTATGCTTGGATTACGATTTAACTATTTGGGATATTATAAGTTTGGTGCATAGTTTTGCTCAAGAAAAAAAAACTTATCTGCTGCGAATATTGCCTAATGCTAGATGCATGTTAGGAACATTGCATCTTATTTGTCATGAAAACAGGGGCAGGTAACCATGTGTTGCATGTCTCAACGCTTTAAATGTCCGTTCAATCCCAAGCGGAATTTGAGGGCTTCACAGATAACCTAGTGGTAGCCTACGAGCTTCTTCACACCACGCATTCAAAGAAGAAAGGGAGGGAGGGATCCATGGCCATTAAGCTAGACACGTCAAAGGCCTACGATAGGGTGTAGTGGAATTTCCTAGAGGCTTTGATGCTAAAGGTGGGTTTTGGCAAGAAATGGACTGAATTGTTGATGGCTTGTGTTAGAACAGTCTCTTACTCTACAATTATTAATGGGGAACCAAGGAAGACTATCTTTCCTTCAAGGGGACTAAGGTAAGGTGACCCCTTGTCACCTTACCTATTTTTGTTATGTTCTAAAGCTCTCAATTCTCTGCTGGATAAACCTAATTCAAAAGGCCTCCCCAAGGGGGTGGCTGTGTCTAGGGGTGACCTAAAAATAAACCACCTTCTCTTTTCTGACAATTGTGTGATTTTTTGTAGAGCAGAGGTGATTGAGTGGTACCAAATTCAGGAACTATTTGCTCTCTATGAGCAAGCATCAGGTCAAACTCTGAACAAAGAGAAGACAAGTGTGTTCTTCAGCTCAAATACAAAGAGAGAAGCAAAGGATTTCATTATGCAGAAAGTGAATGGCTTTAGGTGCAACAATTACAACAGATATCTTGGTCTCCCTACCATTGTGGGTAGGTCAAAATACAACACTTTCAGAGTCTTAAAGGAGAAGATCTGGAAAAGAATCAATAGCTGGAAGTCCAAATTCTTATCCTCAACTAGAAAAGAAATCCTCATCAAGAGTGTTTTGCAGGCTATACCAGACTACTCTATGAGTGTTTTCAAGTTACCTAGATTGCTCCTTAAAGAAATTAAAATGCTTATGGCTAGATTTTGGTGGAATCATAAGGGAGAGGGGAAGAGTATTCATTGGAAATCATGGAAACATTTGGGGGAAGTAAAAAACCAAGGAGGGCTAGGATTCAGGGATCTAAGCAACTTTAATAGAGCCCTTCTAGCTAAGAAATTATGGAGAATGATAAAGTATCCTCACTCACTAGTATCGAGAGTCTTCAAGCAAAAATATTTCCAGAATTGTGATGTGATGGAGGAAGAGTTGAAAGGGTCTCCTTCTTTTATGTGGAGGAGTCTCTGGTGCAGTTTGGGATTATTGAAGGAAGGGCTGGTTTGGAGGGCGGGAAATGGGAAAAACATTAGAATCTGGAAGGATAAGTGGCTACCCAAGTCAGTAACTTTTCAGGTTCAGACCCACACCAATACACTGGAACCAGACTGCTTGGTGGAAGCTTTAATTAATGAAGATAGTTGAGCTTGGAAGGTAGATTTGGTGCAGGCAGTCTTTAATGAAGAAGAAGCTAGGCTCATAGTCTTAATTCCCATTAGTAAGAGAGGGGTGAATGATAAAAGGATCTGGGCACGATCTACTAAAGGCAACTTTTCTGTTAAGAGTGCCTATTTCTTGGAAACAAAGTTGTCACTCAGAAATCTAGGGGATTCTTCATCAGGGAGGGGGAACGATGGTATGTGGAAGGAGTTATGGAAGTTAGATGTCTTAGGCAAGGTTAAATTGTTAATTTGGAGAAGCCTTACCAACATCCTTCCAACAAAGGATAGTCTCTTCAGTTCTCTGCTACCACATTTGGGGTAGAAGAATTGCTTATGTCTTTCAAGACCAGTTCAAAAGTCCTGCTACAATTACAGCCATGGCTCAGGCTGACCTATCTATGTTCAAGGAGATCAATCAAAAGAGTAGCACCAGGCCTGTTGGGTGCTCTAATTCAGCAAGCTCAAGCTAGCCGTGGCAGCCACCTGAGTGGCCTTTTTTCAAGGTAAACTTTGATGCAGCTTATGACAATAAATCAAATAGAATAGGAATGGGGATTATTTTGAGAGACAGTGAAGGGGCCTACAAGCTTGCTTAATAGCCCCAAAGGAGCAGATTTTCTCAGCCTTCCAAGCAGAAAGAGCAGCTCTTCACAGAGCCATGGAGTTAAGTGTTGAGTTGGGAATGAATCAAGTAATTTTTGAAGAGGATGTAAAAGTGGTCATAGATGCTATTAATTCTAAAAGTGAAGACAATTCATGGCATGGTAAGGAGACAGAAGATATGCAGCTGTTAATGGAGATTCACCCAACATGGAGGCTATCCTTTGTCTACAGGTCTACAAACAATGCTGCCCACACAGCAGCCAAGGTAGCCATCAAAGAAGTTGAAGAAATAGTTTGGCTAGAAGATGGACCCGAGGTGGTCAAAACTTCTGTTACAAATGATGTATCTTGTATACCTCTAAGTTAATCAATAATATGTTGCTTTTTTCAAAAAGAAGAAGAAGAAGAAATATATCAATAAAAATATCTATAAAAAAAAAAGAGAAAGGGACGATTCATTTTTATGATAAAAATGCATTCATTTCCATTTCTTCTCAAGAAGAAAAAGAAGAAAACAGGGGATAAGTATCGATTGAAGAAGTGTCTACACAAATAGAAGAGTTTGTAATGTCTTAACAAAGTTGTAATGACTATGTGAATCATGAATGAATGGTTCTGAATGTATTTGTTCCAAAAAAAAAAAAAAGTGCAATTCTTGAGAAAAAAAAAAACCTCAAATAAGTAATTCTCTAACACCATCCAGAGTCAACACCAAGGACCACTATGGCCAGATCATGAATTGCTCACCATGAACAACATCAGATAGGGCCCTTATGACCAATAACTTCAAGTTTAGCTAGTTTGGTGCAGGCAATAGTTGGGCTGAAGGTTATTGTACTGAGAGGGCAGAGCTAATTGATGTTGTTCGAAAGAAGGCTAAGAATTGTGATTGGTTGCAAGGGTTTTCTGATTTTCTTTGCACTTTTTCTAATTTATTTTTTCTGATTTTCATGGATGATGATGTCCATTAAGGAGAAGATTTTAAGCACAGAAAAAGAATGTTTGCAAAATGGCAAAGAAATTGTTTCAACAGCTGAGAATGGCACATTGCTTCTCATTGAGCTATTGAGTGGTGAGGGAGTTCACTCCAGGGAAGGATTTGTTTAAACCCTTGAGAATGAACTAGCAAAATTATGTGAGAAGGGTGTTGAGGCACATATTGCATCTGGTGGTGGTCGCATATATGTCGTAATGGACCATTATGAGAATGACTGGGACGTAGTCAAACTGGGATGGGATGCCCAAGTCCAAGGTGAACCACCTTACAAATTTGGAAGTGTTGTTGAAGCTACCAAGGAACTAAGGGGGGAATACGTGGAAAATGTTTTTTGTGTAGCTGAAGTAGTTGAAGAATTTGGCAATATTCATAGTGGTAAGCACATTTTCTCTATCTCCATTTCTAGTTTCTATCGAAATTCAAGTGGACAATATATAATTCAAGGTATTTTTGAGGTATATGAGACCTTTTGTACTTTATTTGTAAACTCTGGTGGAAGGCAAAGGAAAATTCTTATGGGGTTGCAAGTTTTAATAGATATGAACATTGCTCCTCAGTTGTTTGATATTTTGCCACATAAAGGTGTTTTTGGCCCTTTGATAGAGGAAGATAAATAACTCGTGTGGGAATGAATTGTAATCGCAAGAATTCCATTGAGCTTTTGATGAAACCCTCATATGAGGTGCAAGTTGCATCGTCTTATAATTATTCTGCATTCACCCCTTTGCTACCCAGTATGACATGTGGTACAAAGTGTTATTTTGCTATTGTTGATGGTGGCTCAACTAACGTGGAGTTTTCTACAACACTTTATGGTTTTGTCAAAAAGGATTTAGTAAAACCATATCCTAGGATCAAGGACTTAGTCAAAATAACACTTCTTGAGGCCGGAGACCAAATTCTCAATATGTTAAACAAAAGAATCATAGCTTTTGTGGAAGGGAAGTCCAAAAGAGAGGGTATCAATGTGAAAACAGGGTCAATGGTTGTAAAAGTAACTGAAAATGAAATATCTACTACTGAAATGTAAACTGGGGAAATTTCTTCCATGCCATATGAAGTGTCTGTCTGGTCAACCGGCATTGGAACTTGACCTGTCATCATGGATTTTATGGAGCAAATTGGTCAAGGTAATAGACTTGTATTAGCAACTGAGGGATGTGGCAATGTATGTGCACTTGGTGGTTGTGCCACCATAAATAAGTAAAAAGTCATGGAAGATATTTCAGCAATGTTTAGTAAGGTAAAGGAACTTCGACCTTTTCATATAAAGCCAGATGGTAAGACCCTTTATTTGAATCCTTACTCTTGTAATAAAGTTGCCAATATTATATTTCTTGATTTGCCTATTGGAGTTGGTTTTCCCTATTCAAACTCTTCCTCTGAATTGCTGAACAAGGTAGATATAAGAACTGCATCGATTCTGTAGCATTTTTTTGGAAGTGGTTTTAGTGCTTTCCTCAGTACAAAGGGAGGAGAACTTCTCATATAAGAAACAAGAATTGTATTGTGCTTAGTAATCTACAAAAAGAGTCTTGGAACAGTTTATAATGTTCCTTCTTTCCCATGGAGCAAATGCTTGTATGCTAAATGATGACTGTCATACTCCACTCGATGTTGCTAGAGTAAAAGGGCACATTAATGTTGTTTGTGCAATTTACAATCATGTCTACTATTTTTCTGGCTAGTTGCAGGATATTTATGGTCCAAGCTTTCCTAAAGCATTAGCACCTAAGCTATTATCAAGAACAAGTTGGGTTGTTGTTATACCTTTTGGTTCTAGTAATTCTGCAATGCCTCTCAAAATGAAGTTTATAATATATCACACTTTGCAAAATGTGCCGCTTTGTTAAGTTATTGCTCCTTAGAAGGCCAAAATTGAGAAAATGATTTTTTAGCAAAAGGATCCAGTCCCAACCATGGTGACTTGGAATGCAATGGAAAGTACGGTGAATGTTGGTTACAGGGTAATTGGGCAAAACATTTTGTTGATGAGGAATGAGAGGCCAAAGACTTTACAGGGTTTCATTGAGGCCTATTGTCTTCTTCGCCAGGGTGTCATTCTCTGCCTCAGGTCGAGAAAGCTATTGTCATTCCCCTCATTCTTGGGGAAGCCGAAGAAGAAGGATTATGTGCTCCTCTATACGGTTGATGCCATGGATGAGATTTTTGTGGGTCAGCTTAAGAACTTTGAGGGCAAGAAGCTAGTCTCAACTACAAAGCAAGGGCTGAAGCATAAGTGAACCTTGAGGGCAAGGTGCTTGAAGGGGGTTTGTCACACGTTTGTAACAATGATAGTAGAGGAGCAAAGTCATAATGGGCTTAAGTTCATTATTAAGAGTTTAGTAATTGGGCTCAGCCGGTGGGTTAAGTGGTGGCCTGTGGCCATCTCTTTCATTTGAATATTGATCGGTGCAAAACTGCAAGTACACAGTATCATAGTTTTATAGTAAAGTGATAAGAAGAGTACCATCCTCAGGGATTAGTACCTTACTTTTGACAAATACCAAAATTATACTAATCTTGATTTTATCTAGAGGAATCACTAAGATTTTTGTAGTTGTAATTTAAACTAAAATCAACTCAAAGAAAAATACGTAAAGGAAATAAAACTGACGTTCGACGATCAAATTAATGGGAAAGAAAATTTCTAGGAATCGATTTCACATAATTCCTCACTATGCTTTACTCATCCAACTAATTTAATTTAATTCTTTTTTTTTATTAGCAAATCTTTAATTCATCCAAAAGCCTCTTTCGATAGTCAATTGGAAATTATTATTGTTCATCAATTTACACAAGAATATGCAAATTAATAAAGCAAGAAAACAATAAGACCAATTATTTAAATACTACATAGGTTCATACAAGTCTTTCGATCTCTATATTTACCTATGCCGACATATTCAAGATCTATCCTATAATTCCCTCTTTTGATAGCAAATCTCAAGATTAAAACATCATCTAATCAATGGCCAGTTAATTAGAAGCAATAAACTCAGAATAAATTAGATAAACAAAGAGAGAATTGCCTTAAATTAGCATAGACAATCGAGCATAGTTCAGAACTAGGTTACATCGTTTTCCTAGAATAAATAAAATTTAGCTCATGCTAAAAATAGAATTCAACATAAACGAATTCACCATAATTGTTCTGAGAATATTGGAAGGAAAATAAACATTGAAAAATACTCCTCGCAGTCACAACTTGTCTTCAAAAACTCCAGGAAATGATTCACTGTTTCTCTCTCGTATGTACCAGTGTATGATTCCAGCGTACGTGCAATGCGTGGAACTTTCTCTCCAAAATAGATGACTTGAATTCTTCTAGTTGTGTTTTTCTATCCCCAAAAACGTGTTCTCCAGTCAAAAGTACGGCCATATGATGAAAAATCACTTTTGTATACCCTGACGGCGGAAAAATCCTAGATCTGTAAAATACGATGTTCGCTCGAGCGGGGTGTCGAGCGAGCATCGAGCGTTCAACTCTGCCTGACTTCTCTCGAGCCTCCAATGTCTCCTGCAATCTTGCTCGAGCTCACTGTCAAGCGGACATCGAGCGTTTGAATCTGCCTAAATTCGCTCGAGCGCCCAAATTCCTCCGCTTGAGCGATATGGTAAATCTGCAATGTGAAATTCTGCAAGTCATCAAATGTTATTGTTGATTGGGCTATGGCCCACTTCTTACTTTGATAGACATGTTAGGCTTATGTTATTTTTCTTTTGTTTTGTTTTAGTGTGCTGGCCTTTGGCCCATGTGTTAGTTAAGGAGTACGTTATTATATGTTGCAAACATCCCTCTTGGGAGGGTGTCCAGAATTTGAGCAAAAATCAGAGCTAACCTTTGACACTCAGATTTGATCCTCGGGATTTGATCTATTCAGATCCAATCTGCATGGACATCAATCCAATATAGATTTACTGTTTAGTTTATTTCTGATTTTATTGTTTGAGTTTGGAAAGGGATGTCTTTTGATTGGCTTGATATGATTGCGGGATGATGGATCTAGCTTTGTACATAGTTTTGGGCGGTTGGTATGACAATTAGCCCAGCCGTTCAACAGGTACAGGCGGACAAGAGGTGTGGGCAAGGGATAAGTGGCCACCTCACTCAAGCAGGATGTGTAGCAACCCTAGTCAGTAGGAATTATGTGATATCCCATTTTTACGTGTATTTTTATATTGAATGAGTATTTTAATTTAATTAAAATATTAGTTCTTCTGTTTTAAATTTATCGAATTTTAATTGGATTTATTTAGTTGTGAAATTTATTTTGAGGTACTTTTTTAATATTAATTATTGTTTGTGCTTAAATTGCTCTTTAATTTAACTTAGTTTATTTTTGGATTTTAAATTTTGTTGTTAGTTTTTACTAGTTATGTATTTTAGTTTAACTAGATACTGTGTTTAAATTATTATATTCAATTTATTGCTTTTAAAATTGGTTTCCTTGGATCAATTTCTGGACCCTAGATGTGAGGATTGGACCTCATTTTTTTAACCTATATTTTCTTTTTCTCTTTTTCTTTTTTTTTTCTTCTTCCTCTTTCTTTCATTTCTCCCGATTTTCTCCCCCGGCTCTCTCTCTCTCTCTCTCTCTCTCTCTCTCTCTCTCTCTCTCTCTCTCTCTCTCTCTCTCCCTGCATGTCTCTCTTCCTCTTTCATCGTTTTTTTTCGTCTCGCCCAGGCCGCCGCCGTGACCTGCATCACCCCCACCATTCTCCTCCCCTCCGGCTGGTAAACACCCCCACCAAATCTGTTCCGCCGCCGTCGTTCCACCTCCAGCCATAATTTCTTCACCACTTCATCATCAACCCCTTGCCGACCTAACCCACCCATTTCCAGCTCTGATATATCGTCGGAGCAACCACCATGAGCTCAACTTCGTTTTGGCCATTTTTCACTTCAATTGCCATTTTCGCCACCACCCACGGCCAACCACCACTTCCACTAACTTCACAAATACCTCTAAGCCATTCCCTATCAATCTCAAGTCTTGGTTCGTCCCCATTCAAAAGTTGGTATTTTATAACCCACGGCCATAGTGCTTTTTACACTATTAAGTTTCTTTTTTGCCACCTTTTGTAGCTCCTTGATCATTCGAAAAATATTATATAGCGCTGTAAGTATTTTCCAAGCTTCATTTAAGATTTAAATATATTTTTACTTTAACAATAATTTGTAATTGATTTTTTGTGCAGGACTGAGTCTGAGGAGTTTGGGGGTTGGATAGATTGGAGGACGGAGTTATTTGTATGTCGGTTGATGTTGAGATTTGTTGGATATTTTGTGTCTTGATGTGTTCATTGCATGGAGCATGCATGTTCATGTTTGAAAAGGAAAATCAGATTTGTCTCATAATGGCATACATGTATATGTGTTGGAAATTGAAAAATGGGTTTTCACGTGTAAATAGATTTTTGGGTGTGTGTGTATCACAACCCCAAGCCGAGATAAGGCATTATCTCGGTGGAGCTCCTCTGGTCACTCGGGAGAGCAATATACTGAGTGACCTTCTCTGGGTTGTCGCTAGCCGACAACGGGAACGAACGTGATGATAACGCTCTCGTACCAACTCTGTGGCCCCTCTGCTGGCAGGGGCTAGAGGATCCTTGGCTATGTAAACACTGGGCGCAGACTTGGGTATCACTCGTTACGAAATCACACACATGGTTGTTACCCAAGTTGTGATGAAGGGAGTCAGGATGACCCCTAGGGGAGGTCATGGTGCATTCGGTTATTAAAAATGGAGTTTGAGTGGAGACTTAGATTTTGGGCCATTTTCTGGGAAAATGACAAGGAAATTTTTTAAAGGAAATTTTTGGGTCAAATGTGATTTTTGGCTTGAGTTGGAAAAGAATTATTTTTGGGAAAGATTATTTTTGGATCTCATGTATATGACATCATGCTTATGCATATTGTTGAGTTTTAATGTATTTTTATCTTGTGGGTATTTGGATTATTACTTATCTACGGTACTGTCTTTGGTACCATAGACTTTGATGCAGATGATGAGAGGCAGAGCCTGAGGAGGCAGTTTAGCCGGATGATTGATTTGGTGCTTTTGGTTATTTATTGGAAAATTATTTCTTTATCTTTAAATTATGTATTTTGGTTTTATGATGATATTAAAACTTGTAATATTTTTAGTACGCTTATTTTTAAGCGAACTTGTATTTAAACAAAATCTTGAACTTAGTCGATTAACTTTATTTATCCGCTGTGTTATGTTTGTTGTACACGTGTTGCTTATCCACACACTTGGCACTTGGCGATAAGATGCGTGACCTGTATTGTCATCATCCCAACGCCTCGATTTCCACATGACGGTACGTGGGAGTTGGGAGCATCACAAATTCTGATAAGAGCGGTGCTACTCCAAGTACTGTGCCAGATGGGTACCAAATAATGTAAATTTCTTTCTTCTTTTTTTTTTTCCAAAAATTATCTAAATCAGTTTAAACATTCTTTTTAAGAAAATAAAATTTACAAACTTATGAAAAAAATTTCCTTAATCATTAAATATAAAAATAAGAAAAAAATAAAAAACAATTCGGTGGAAAAATTCGGTATACAAATTTGGTGGGAGTAGTGTTTCTCTTTTGGTAATATACGGGATTCTCAGTTTGGTTTATCAAAGAATGAAAAAAGATCTTTCAAACTTCAAAAGGACTATAAAGTTAGGATATACCTAAAATAGGACGGTTTCAAGAGTTTGAACAGTGTCGATGGAGAACCCACCCATTCAACTTGATAGCCATTTTGCCCAATTCCATACGAATATCAGGTTATTAATGAATTTAAAGTCAAGCTCAGTGTCAGTTTAATTAAGGCTAACATATGGATCAGATGCCCCCAAATTTATTTATATATAAAAAGGGAGGCAAACACAAATACAGATTATAAACTCTTATCACCTGCACCAGAAGAAAGGATAGAAGATATCAAGGAAATTAGGGGAAAATAAGAACAATGGCATATGCACATAATAGTTCAAGGACTACACAAAAATCAAGGGATAAGCTAAATTTCGAATCGTAGAAAGCAAGTACATTTAGTTTCAAAAATAATTTGAAGCATGAGACAGTGAAATCTCTGTCTCTCATTCCCAAACCACTCAGAATGCTTTCCATCTCTAATTGAGATCAAGCATCCTAAATTTGTTTCAACTTAGAAATCATGCAATTCCGCCATTTTTTTAGTCCAAAGGAAAAAAATCTGTACCAGAATAAAAAAGGCATACTTGCACGTGCACGTAGTGTCTATCAAGTCCTAAGCAAATGCATTCAATCTCCGTATAACTCTCTATTGATCCTATCTGAAATAGTGTACACTTTTCTTTGTTCAGGTTTGAAAAGGGTTTGCTCTACATTTATTTCAGTGTCTTTGCATGCAACCGTACTTCAAGAATCATACATGTGAACAATTTTGGCACCTTAGTATTTATCACATTATAACCAAGGTTACATATTGTTCTGCCAATTTCATGCTTGGCTTCTTTTAAATTAAATTTATGTTCGAATCTGTAAGCACTTTACTCAAAATAAATGACCCAAAAGTCCACAATGTAGAAAATTCTCTTATGGGCTTTAAGCCTACAGGGAGGAGATAGCCTCTTTTGTTTAATGAAAACGCTGCGTTTAAGGAGTAGTCAGAATAGTAGTGTATCAATACCATTTTACTTTTACTTTTTGTTATGCTCTTAGCCACGTGTTGCTCTTTCATTTGTTTAGTTTGTTAGCTTCTGCTCCGTTCAAGGGAAATCAAGGAAAGAGGAGAGATCATCGATAAATCTGTATGAACCCAGACGAAATTTCCAAAGTTTCATCATTACAAACTCCGCTCTTTCAATTTACTTTCTCATTTGAACAACCCACAATCAGAACCATAACAAATTCATGAATTCTAGGATTTCTTTAGCACAAATCAAACACCGAAAAGAAAAATTAAATTGACAGGCTTATCTTTTGAGAAAGACAAGAAATAATATGCATGTGTATATATCTATATATTATATAGAGAGAGAGAGAGAGAGGAGGGGGGAGGACCGCAATCCCGAGATGAAATGAACTCACTTTAACACATCCCAGATATAGGGTTTGGGGCATTTGGGGATCTAGGTTTACAAGGGGCTGCAGTTAGAGGGAGGAAGGATCGAGAAAGGGCTTTTGAATCAAGGCACACCCCCACACGTGGGGTGTTGCTTCAGTTCGAGTTAACTAGTTAAGTTGGACTCATTGGTTCACTTGCTGAGGGACGTGACGGGCCATTTATGTGGGCTTGTTCCTATTATGTTCACTTCGTGTTTTTTGTTAGATTTGCTGCAGTGGGTCGATCCACTAGTTTGCCGAGCCTCTTTTATTCTCTTTATTTAATAGTGTATTTCGGCCCAGGGCCTTGTGGGCGGAAAGAGGGTACAGTAAGTTCATTTATGCTTTATATGCACGACTAAAAGAACCTTTCATGCTTTATGCTTATGATGCTTGGTCTGAAATTTAACTCACTGATTATTTATAGATATCAAGATGAAAACATTAAATGCTTGTCTATGATTTTGCTTATATGGTACCAATGTTACTTGTGTGTTAACAGAAAAATAACCATCATTCCGGCGATAAAAACTTGCAGAAAAGTTTATTTCCAGCAACTAACATTGTCCGAAATATTGATTTTTGGGGGCAACATGTTGTGGCAAATATTTTTTCTGGCTATAAAAAAATCACTGGAGAAACTAGTTGCTCCTCCCACGATTATTTTACATTGTTAAGGGATTTTTGTGGTCATTTTTTGGATTTTTTCTTGTGAGAAAAATTGTCAGAAAAAACCAAGTATTTTCGACAAATTCAAAAAATCACCGTAAAAGGTTAATTTGGAGGGAGGGAGGAGGGGTAATGTGACACCCCCAACCTCCGCTTGCAATGTCACGAAAACTTGGAGCTTTAGGACATATAACATGAGATTGCATACACTCCCTTTCATGACAGTTAATGTATAGTACATCCTAGAACTACCAGTATTCAATAATCACAGCGAAATAAAATTAACTTAAACAAAACTTATGCCAGAAAGAACTAAAACATCCCAATAGTATTGATAAGTGTCATAGGTTCAAAACTATAAGGTAGTATATCCTTAATGCATAATTTTTAAAGCCAAGTCTCAACAATTAAATCAACTCTCATGTATGCTCTATCGTATGCAGAGTTAGTACTTTGAACATCATAATCATATCTAATCTCCCCTCCAGGTCCAGATCCTCCTCAACTAATCGTATTTATTGGTCCATCTGGGTTGGTTTCCTCCGATCCTACTACAAGTTCTATCATTCTGAGTGGAATGATGGTAGATCCACAAGGGGTGAGATTTACTTGAAATCTCAGTAAGTTAAACAACCAACGTGCACAAAGATAAACTATGCATAATAAATGATAAATATGAAATGCATGTTATGCATAAAATCAGTATTTGTCTCCTATCCAGATTTCTCAATACTTTCAGAAAAACTTTGATGGACATTTTATCATCATTAAGCCATCATTAACATTAATATTAACATCATAATATATTGTATCATCACAGTTTCTCATATGCACTGTGAGTACTTGCTAGTGACTGAAGTACAACTCGTGTCGAAATTATATTGTTTGCAAACTCGTTCTCAATGCATTGGTAATATATTTTTTCATTATAAAGTATGCACCCACAAGTTTTAAGTGCTACGAAAATTGACTCCGTTTCGGTATTCTTTAAAAAGAATCCATTAGAAACTCATTGACTATTATTCATCAACCATGGGGTTACCATTCCATTTTCACTCAATTCAGAGTGGACAAATGAGTTTTACTAGGGTACTTCCCCAACTTAGCCTTTGGAGTTAAGACAAAATTTCTTTTCATGTAATGTTTAAAATATTTGTCATGACATGCATTTCTAAGTATGCTTCATGTGAAAATAATAATTTTGTATAATTTGCTCAAATGATGAAAAATTTCACATGTCCTTTAAGCAAGTAGTCATGTACTTAATATATCACATAACATGATGTTTGATGCTCTACATAACATTTATAACATGAATGTGGTATTATCAATAAATTATAAATAAATTATCAAAGTGTAAGTTAGAGACCAACTTACAAATTTCCTGAGTTTAGAGAATCGAAGCAGCTGTAATCAAAGTTACACTAATTTAATATGTTCACAACCAAAGGGTTGAAAAAAGTCAGTATTTACAAAACTGCCCCTATACTTAGCAAAATCTCCACTAAAGTCCTAAATTTTTACTATTTGCATTTGGTCTCCAAAATTCACCAAACTTCACAATACCCATAATTTATATATTCTAAAATCATCTATGCCCTTATGATTGCAAGATTCAAATCACAACCATGTCAATTACATGCATTTCACTTAGGCCTATATGTGATTTTATTCTAAGTAAATCTCTATGGATGCATATGTACTCAAATCCATCAAGGGGAAACCATGGTATAACCTTAGGGACAATTTAGAATCTAAGATCAAGTCATAACGGTTCACCCCAACACTTAAGCATGGCGTAAGACCAAATTACTACTAAGCCATCCATTAAACATATGCATGATGTTTTTAGCTTTGTTCAACAAGAGATGTTTTAAAACTTAGTAAAATCATGCATTTTAATTCTTATCTTAATCACAAGGCTTTTGTAAATACACATTATTCAAGGCTAAGAAAATTAATCAAAACTTCATGATTTAAACTTAACTCAAGCAAAACCAAAACATGCTTGATGATCAACCCAAGATTTGAATTTAAAACCTATCATGACATCCTTTCAACCTCAAATATAAACCATTAGGGAGTCATATAAAATTAAATTAAGACATGCCATAGCTAAAGCAATTCAACCCAAAATAATTTCTTTTATCAAAATACCAAATCTAACCCATTTGATATTAGCATGCTAAACCTTAATTAAACTCAATCAAAATCTCATTCTTATGCCGTAATTTGAAACCTAACATATCATTCTAGCACTTAAGAAAAGATAAGCAAGAATACATACAAAAATCATGGTCATTAAAGCTCCCAAACACACCCACTTCAAGAACTTCAAAAGCTCGGTTTTCACTCTCTTGCACACTAAGGAGAGAAATGCTCTCAAGAACTCAAGAGAAGGCTTGGAGGAGTGGTGTGGGGAAATGAGGAGGTGACAGAGGCATTTATAAGCTTGAAGGAATGTGGGGTATGTCGGCTTTGGAGGAAGAGGGAGCTTGGGATTGGTTGAAGTGGGTGGTGGAGTCTGGTGATGCAAGTTTCAGCTTGTGTCATCACTTGTGCAAGTGAATAGTCTTTAACTCTTCATCATTTCTTCAGTTTCAGGTGTTTCATTGAGTTATGTAGCTGCAGGTGCTGCCATCATGCAGAAATAAAAATAAAAAAGTGCAAAAATGCAAGTGATGCCATGATGTTGTCAAGTACGAGTCTTCAAATTGTCCAGCCTTCATCACTAACTTGCCTCATCTTGTCGTCCTTTATCCATGGCTATGTTATGCAGGTATGATGACACTACTTGAGGCCCTTTTTAATGGTGGAAGATGGTGGGATTGGTTGCCAAGTGATGATGTGTGTGCAGCTCAAGGAAGGGGATGACATGGGTGATTGCCAAGTGATGCCTAGTGCCAATGCCATTCGATTTTGGCATTTCCTTGGAGAAAAATTGGTCAAAAATCCCATGATGATTTGAGGGACTTCTTAGGGATTTGAGGGAAGGGGTGGTGATGTGTGGGAATGGCTCAAGGGAGAGCAAACAAATCATGAGGAAGTTAAGGGCACTCTGTTTCCTAAGGAAATGGTTGGACTTTGTTTCGGTTTCTTGGTGGAATTTTGCCCAATGCTAGGTCTGGTCCAAAAGTGATGTGATGATGTGTGATAGGTGCAATTAAAAATGCAAATATGATGGAAATGGCATGGGCTAGGGGCTGGTTTGATGAAGTGCACATGGTGATGCTTCATAGTGTCAATTAGTGTTTATTTGGGCATTGACATGGCTTGGTTCCAATTGACATGTGTTAGGTTAAGTCTGGACTTTTAAATTAGACTAAGATCAATGCAAATCAATAATAAAATAAAAAATTTTCAGAAAAAAATATGTTCGAAATAAGTTAAAGAAAAAATTAAACTAAAAATATGGTTTAAAGGTCACTAATCAAGCAAGAGTTGATTAATGCTTCTTAATCTAAGTTAGAAGTTTAACCATGGTTAGATGGGAATTCTTGAGGTGTGTGGCACATCTTGGGCTTGAGGGAAACCAATTATATGTTATATGTGGGTGTCAATTAGAGCATCCCCATCCGAGTCTGCATCTCTCCTCTATCCCCAAAATTTAGGCTAAATTATAGGGTCTTTCACAAAAACCCCCTCCCCATACCAATCCCCATTTTGCAGTTTGGATTTACGATCTGTACAGTGATTCTCTATTTTTTTAGATTCACTGTATGTCCCCATTGGTGCCAAACCCCATTCGGTTTCCCCTTCCTCCCCGCATCTTCTTCTCTCTCGCTAGGAACGATTGGCCCCTCCCTCGCTATCATTATCATCGATTGCAGTTCTCCATTGGCAATTTTTGTAAGTGAAAATGTGAAATCATATGTTTCTCTCTT
Source organism: Carya cathayensis (assembly GCA_011037825.1). NCBI lineage: Eukaryota > Viridiplantae > Streptophyta > Magnoliopsida > Fagales > Juglandaceae > Carya > Carya cathayensis. Next base: position 393,961 of record QGSO01000576.1, read on the forward strand.
CCCTCATTTTCTTCTATCTCATTCTCTGTTTCTCTCTTCCCCTTTTTCTTCCTCCCAATGCCAAACCTCGATGAAGTGTTTTTAAAGATATCAAGTGATTTTTAAAGTTATCCCAATGTTTTAAAGCCTTCGAATATTTTAAATGTCCTAAAAATATTTATATGGGATATTTCCAATGTTATTGGACCAAACCTGATTTTAGATAAGATAATTATAATATTTTTGAAGAGCTCCAAAAATATTATAATTGGCTCTTCAAAAATATTATAATTGTGAAAAATCATTTTATTTAAATGATTTTAGATATTTAAAAATATTATGAAATTTAAATTATGTTGAAAACTCTAAATTTATTTAAATAGTTTTATTCTCTTAAGATAATTAGTAAAACTTCATCATTTAATTAATGATGGAGGTTATATTTTATAAACTAAAGTTTAGTTAAATAATATTCTATCTTAATTCCTTTCAGTGTTTTTAAGTTAAATTAGTGTTTTAATCATCACCGTTAAATCGTTTTGGGAACCCTAGGATGAAGGGCCTGGATTAAATACCCAAGCCCTAGCCTTTTCCCTCACTTTTCCCTTTCCGCTCTCTCTCCTCCCTCTCCCTTAGCTTGCACAGGTAGTAGCCCTCCCCACTATCCAATTTCCTCTCTCAGCTCACCCAAGCCACTGCCGGCCACCACTGGCTGCCAACCCCAACAATGGGAAGCCCCACGGAAAACCCACTCCCTTCTCCTTTTCTTTATCCCTGAATGCTTTCTCCCTCACCGTAACCTTCCCTTTCCATGCCCTATGTTGCCAAGCAACAACCCAGCCCAACGTCGCCACCCATCGACGTTGACGGCCTCACGTGAGCAGCTCCCCCCCTTTATCACATGAAACCCATATGGATTCCTCCACCCAACGCCACCGTCCCTTAGCCCCATGCTGCCAGTAGCTCCTCCCTTCATCAGAGACAACTTAGGCACTGAATCCAACCTCCCTCTTCCCCCACCACCGCACGCACACACACAACCTAGAAATGGGTTTACCCACATGGCTTCATCTCCATCGACGACCTTAGCACCACCATGTGCTGATTCTCGCCCTACCGAGCACCTCCCCGGACCACCATGGCTCCTAACTAGGCTACTCCATGCCAGCCAAGCCCTCAATCTCTCTCACGCTCCCTCACTTTCCAATGGGTTTCTCCACCAATTTGGCCTAGATCTGCCTCCGTAGAGCTTCCACACCACCTTACTGACACCACCACAACCTCACCTAGGTCCTCGCAAGCCCCTCCATACTTAGGCCTTTCCAGATCCACATCTCTAGTCATCTCCAATAGCCAAAATAGCCACTGTACATGGCTAGTAGCCACTATGCACATCCTTCCACTGCCACCCATGGCCTTAGACACCACTACGCAACCACCGCATGACCTTGGTCACCTCACACAACCTTGATCCCTGCCAAAGCCTAGATCTAGTTGAGAAACCCTAGATCTGGCCTTCCAACGTAGCCCCATTCCAAAGTCACAACAGTGACCTCAATGGAGCGGTTACCACCCAAGCTAGTGGCTTCCAACACCATTGGTCATGGTATAATTCTTCCCCTCTTGTTATTTATGTTAGATGTTAGTTGGTTGGTTGTAGACGGTGCTGTGGATAATTGTGGAGTTCACTGTGTAGTGAAGTGTTGAGCGTAATTGTGTAGTGTGCTGTGAAGTGTGGGTGTGAAGTGTGTGCTGTAGTGGTGATGTGGCGCAGTGTTTTGTAGGGGTATGTTTGGTGTGTACTCCATGTTGTGTAGCAATGCACCGTGTGGCGTGCGTCATAGTGGTGTGTAGTGTGATGTGAATGGAAGGGAGTTCACATGGACTGTACTCCATGTAGTGAAGTCGTGATGCACTGAATGGCGTGTCACGAAGGTTAGATAGCATAGGCGAGGGCCATAAAGTGTGTGGTGTAGTGTCGAGAACTGTTGAACAGTGTCCCGAAGTAGTTATAAGGTGACCCTGTCATAGTGACGGGTGTCACGATGTAGCTTGGGATTAGCCTCGAGCTACGTGATGCAATAGAGGTGTAGTGTGAATGGAGCCTTATTGTGTCAAGTATTAGGATGAACTTGTAAAGGCCTAGGAAGTAGGAAAGTCTTACTGACCGAGTTTAAGTAGAAGTTGGTATTGGAGTATGGAGTTTATTTATACAAGCAAGCGTTCAATGGATTATAAGGTGATCATAGGTGATAAGGGGGTAAGGTACACGTGCATCTGATGAGACACATGTGCCAGAGGGATTTACCATATATAATGGGTAATCTGTCCTAGGCATGTTTACACGATGTTTAAGCCTCAGAGTTGGCTTAAAGTCATGTGACAGGTATAGATGGGAATAAGGATTTAGTATGGGCTAGGATATGTGAAGGAAGTGACGGGTGTACCATCTTTGATTGGAATGCATGACTTAGTTGGTTTGAGTCATGCATCGAAATGTGGTTAATAGGAGAGTAAGACGAAGGTCTTAGTGTCTTAACCCTAAGGTAAACCATAGAGATTCACTTTAGTGGATGAGCACTCGAGGTAGAATATTGAATTTGGAAAAGGTGACCCAGGTGGGTCCTAGAAAGAGGAAACGTGATAAGGAAGACATAGAAGACGAGATAGAAGGAGAGTGTGTCCAAGTGAACTGTAGTTCTGTTTCTAGTTTAGTCACGTGTGCCTTTAGATAGAGAATGATGCTAAAGTTATGTGTATGCATGTAGGTTACCATTTGACACGCATATGAATAAACTTAAATGAGTATGGCATAGAGTCTAGGTAAGTATTATGTTCATACTCTTATAGATTTTTCTAAATAAATGAATGGAATGAGAATAAAATTCTTTTTATGTTATAAGAAAGTATGAATAGTATAAGTTTTTCAAGTATATGTATGTGACGGCCTTCCTTGGTAGCCCATTTTTATGCACCCAAAGTATTACGTGTATGCATGTGAATGGATGGTATACGTAGTAGTATTGTATGTATTTTCATGAAATGAAATGTGAGGCTCAGGCCCTATGCTTTAAGTGATGTTTTAAATTATGCGAAGAAAGTGTTTTAAAATGCCCCTATGAACTGAGGTTTTAAAAATGTCCATATGAACTAATGCTTTTAAATGATGCCATGAAAGATGATGTTTAATGACGTTATGGACTGATGTTTTAAAGGATGTTTTAAATGTCAAGGTTTAAGCCTATGCTTTTAAATGATGTCTATGAACTGAATAAATTGAAAATGAATAAATGAAAAGGACTGAAAGAATTGAAAGAAAGGACTGAATGAACGAAAGAACTGAAAGTTTTAATTTATGAAAATACGTAATGGCCATGACTGAATGAATGGGTACCAAAGGACTGAGCAGATTGTAATGCCGGGTAAGTAGTACTGGTAGTGCATCCAGTACTGCGCCTTGACTGAAAAGGAATTCTCAACCCGTGGCCATGGGCAGAGTCTAGGTCCAAAGGAAGACTGCTAACTCTAGCACACGGGGTGTAACAGTGTGTAACATCCAATGGAAAGTGATAAGAAATAATGTATGCATGTTAAGAAAGAATGTATGTATACTCAGACTCTTTATGAAATGAAGGCATGAAGCATGGGGAAATGTTTTACAAAAGAAAAGAAATGTTTTATGAAAAAGAATCCTTTTCAAGAAAAAACCCCACCTCAAAATGTTTAAAATGAATGAACGTCTTATATATAGTATTTATGGAGTGATGAATGCATGACTAAAAACCTATGTTAATATATTTTAACTGTATGAAGTAATGCTTATGAGTCTTAGACTCATTTTAGTTTTTATTTGCATCCTTCCAGGGATGAGATGAGCAGTACGCGTCGGGACAGACACGACCTAAAGGGAAGAGCACCGAAGCCTAGGCACAATGTTTTGTGCGAAAGACTTTTAATTATAAAGTTTAATGTTTTCTACTGTAACTCTCTTTAAATTAAGAAACACGTTTTATTTTATAAACATGGAGTATTTTGCATCTTGGCGTGAAAGGAAAAATTTTTAAATGAATGGTAATTCCCATCGTTTTTCTTAAAATCATTTTCTAAAGGTCCCACCACAAGGACGCACGTTACAAAGTGGGAGTATATCTCCATGGACTTTCTTACAGGCCTACCAAGGACGCTGAGTGGACAAGATCATGGACTGCTTAATGAAGACTGCTCTCTTTATGCCCATTAAAGTATCTTATAAGCTGGAGAAACTAGCTGAGTTGTATGTGTAGGAGATAGTGATGTTGCATGGGGTACCGATATCCATTATGTCGGATAGAGACCCCCGTTTCATTTCCAAGTTTTGGTGAAGCTTACAAGAGGCAATGGGTACTAAGTTGAACTTCAGTACTACTTTTCACCCTCAGACAGATGGACAGTCAGAAATGACTATTTAGATCTTAGAAGACATGTTGAGGTCATGTGTGATGGATTTCAAGGGAACTTGGCTGTGACATTTTACATTAGTTGAGTTTGCTTATAATAATAGCATCCAGGCCAGTATTGGAAAGGCACCTTACGAGACATTGTATGGCAAAAGGTGCCGATCTTCATTGTATTGGGATGAAGTGGGTGAAAGAAAGATTTTGGGGCCAAAAATCATCCAAAAGCCCACATAGAAGATAGATATCATTGGAGCTAGAATGAAAGCAGCTCAGAGTCATCAAAAGAGTTATGCTGATAATCACCGATGCCAGTTAGAGTTTGAGGTTAGAAACAAAGTGTTTTTGAAAATAGCACCAATAAAAGGAGTTATGAGGTTTGGAAAGAAGGGCAAGTTGAGCCCTAGATATATCGGGCCCTTTGAGATTCTTGATCAGGTTGTACTGGTGGCTTATATTGTAGTAGTCCCATCTTCACTTGCGGGGGTTCATCATGATGTATTTCATGTTTCCATGCTGAGGAAGTACGTCCCCGACCCCACGCATATTATTGACTATGAGCCACTTCAGATTCAGCAAGATATGACTTCTGCCGAAGAACCAATTTGTATAATAGAAAGGAAGGAACATGTGTTACGGACTCGGCCTATACATTTGGTTAAAGTCATGCGGAATTACCATGCTACGATTGAAGCTTCTTGAGAACTCGAGGAAGAGATGCAAGAGAAACACCCACACCTTTTCGATGAGAGTTATGATAACTTGTGACAAATTCTGAGGACAAAATTTTGTAAAGGGGGAGAATGTAAGGTCTGTGATCCCGAGCCTGGCCTAGGCTAGATTTTAGTTTTTCTTTTCCCCTTTTGAAGCAGATAATGCCATTCTAGATCAGCTACGGTTTCCTTTCTTCCCACTGATGGTTTCCTCTTCAGTTTTATACATCTCAATTCTTGCTCCACTAGATCTCCCTTTTCCCAAGTTTCTATAGTTATGTTATTCGTATCCTCTCAACAAAATGGAAACCCTCTCTTTCACTCACCCTCTCGGTCATTTTTTTTTCTCAACTGCATGTCATCTATTGCAGTCATCCTCTTTCACTCTCTACCTCTCCCGAAATGCTACATTTTTGTGCCATTGGTGTGTGTCTTCCACTCCACAACGGTAAGCAATGCCCTCCCCCCTTCTAAATTCGATTATTTTGTTATCTCTTGTTGTTAGACGTTTCTACCCCAAAACTTAGTATTTTACGTTATTAATTGGATTGCTATACTTTATTTTGGCAACTTCTTTTAATCTTATGGAATTTTATTGTTGAAATAATTGATATGAAAGTTTGGGTGGTGATGTTAAGTGTTGGAGATATGGGTGCGGGAAATTTTCTAAGAAGGAAGTTATATGTCTGTTGTGAGTTATTCATTGGCTATATTGGAATAAGTGAAAATTGTAGAGTTGTAGTGGCAATATGGATAAAATTATGTGGCTATCTCGGGAAAGTCATGGACTGTTTTGGGGGTTACTTTGGGTTGGTGTCGACTTTTGGGATGGTTTATATGAATATTTTGTGTGAAGGGGTGCGTGGGTTTGGTTGTGTAGGTGTGCCATGTGTTGTGACATTATTCAGGGTTGGAATAAGTGGTTGTACAGGTTACGCTATGACTGATGTTGGGCTGTTATAAACTTAGCTATTGATTGGCTTATCTATTTTTTTTTATCTCTTAAGGGTTGTAAACATTGGTTAGTTAAGTTTGTATACTAGCTTGGTATAGTTATTAACATGTGCATGATTATTATAATATAAGTTATCGTGACACGGCTAGAGTATAGTTTCAGAATTTAGATAATACATTGCAAGAGTCAGGTAAGTGGCATTCCTATGCTAGATTTGCATAAAAAATAAATGAACAAATGTTGGTTTGTAAAAATGTGCATGTTATGTTTTGCCAAAAAAAATATGAAAAGAACCTCAATTATGTGTTATGCATTCACTCATGAAATTTACATGGAAGATAAAAATATTTTTTGACATGAAAAGTGTAGACATGAACAATATTTGATATGTTCAAAAATATGAAAAAGAATGAATATGATATTTGAGATTTTTGCTCATGTGATATGAAATGTTTTGAATCCGTTATTGATCATTTGTAAATGATATGAATGTGTTCATCACGAGGTTTGATATGATATAAAATTGAAAAACCTTTGGCATAATTATCTGTTTTTGTTCTAATTCTGAATATGGTTTTGATATGATGATACTGGTTCACGTGATACGGTTGGTACCAACGTGATATGAGTGCACCCACTTTGGAAACAAATGGTCTTTTATGTGTCAATTCCTATGTGCACACCCAGGGCTTTGAGATTGAAAAAGGGAAAGTTTCATAATATGATACTACCAGGTTTGGCCATTGAGTATAGCACAACCCTACCACGGGGGTTAAACGATACAATATGATATGATAAGAAGAGAATGCTCAATTATGTTAGGCCAAAGTGCTTTTTTTTTTTTTAATATGAATAGTTGGTTTCTTTTTCTGAATATGAAAAGATTGAAATGTTGCTCCATTTTTCCTAATTATATGTTTTGAGATCTGCATATGAAAATGAAATGTTTTTGTTTCCTGCATATGAAACTTTATAAAAATACTCATGTTTTACACATTAGTATATGTACTTTGCTTACTGTGTTGTTGATAACTAACCCCTTTATCTCCAAATATTTTTCAAATGATATGGATTATTCAGTTCAGGACTAGAAATAGAAATTGTGAGCATGGCTAAGCTGAAGATAGGGAGTTGGCTACCTTAGGGTACTGTTAATAGAAGGATTTTATGTTGTCCCTTAGATATGTTATTGTTTTTGGGTTTAGCAAGAGTACTTAATGATTTATCAGTTTATTTTGTTGATCTACAAGAAAAACAGGTTTTTTGGTCGTTAATACTATTTTCGTTGCTATTAATTGGTCGCAAAAGTTCGTTTTTCTTGTAGTCGAGACTAATCGGAAATTGTGGACCCTTTGATTTATGTAGTTTTATAATAATGACTATCATGTGGATATCATTATGCGTTTATTTAGAAAATATGATATTTGTTTATTATTTTCAAAGTCTTTGAAGTTTTTAGCTGGATGTGTTGGGATAAAAGTTTATAAATGATATGTAGTAATTCTGTAACTCATCCCGGTACGGGGAGTTACATTTTTGGACTTTTTGTGGCAAGATAAATCACTGGAAAAAGCCAAGTTTTGCGACAACTTCAAAATATCATGGTAACAATTTATTTGGGTGGGGGTACAACAACGGCTACGCCGTGGCGAGAAAAAGCAATTTAAAAAATGTTTGAAGAAAAAAAAAAGATCGAAAAGAATTACATGACTAATCTTCAATGGTAGTAACACCCCAAAATCAGTTTGTGAATTTTTTAATTTTAATTTTTAAAAATATCTAAATGATTTTAAAATATTTTAAAAAGAAAATACCATATTCGGTACAAGAAAATCGGTAGCTAGCATCACTATTATAAATACATTTATTTCTAGAGAGAGAGAGAACGTCGTAAGAGTTTCAAATTAATTGACGTCTCCTGAAATGATGAAAGAGAAGAGTCCTGCCAATAACCCTAGAGAGCAACCCCAATTAGCCCTCGACAGTACTGCACCAGAGAGCAACGACAGTTCATTGATCACAATGAATAATATTGCAGCTGCTCATGATCAACGGTTTCCTGCAGATATCGAGATGGAGGAACAAGTAGTTTATACCAAACCCCTTCCCGGGTACGTATTCCGTCCAACAGACGAAGAACTCGTCTTTTACTTGAAGAAGAAACTATGTAACCAGCCCGTGCCGATTGACGACATCGTGGAGGTTAACAACCTATATGCATATAACCCAGATTTTCTTGCAGGTATTACTGATCTTGTTCAAACATCCTGTTTCTTTCTTGGTGTTCTTTCATGGTTTGAGATGTTTGGAACTGGATCTTTCCCAATGATATTGGTTTGAACATAACGTCGCATGATATAAAGTTTCTTTCTTGCTAATTATTTTTAATATGAACGAGAGAATCATGGTATAAAGGATCAGATATTGTGCAGATATGTTTTCTTGATGTGCTTGTTTTCTTGGAACGAATATTCCTGATGTCAACCATTTTCTTCCTTCCATGTCGAATGCACTTGGCAAAACTAGAAGATAATAAATAAATGAAATTGAAGAAATATTCATGGTACTCAACTTGCTAGCTGATCTGACTGTTCAGCTTCAATTTTGTTTAATTCATCGTGTTGGATAGTGCTTCATTTCGTTTGACTGAATGTGCATTAATTATGCTTGTGCTTTTGTACACAGTGTTGCTCTGTCCAGTTAGATATATAGTATCCAAGGGTGTAATGGATTATGGGAGTGCAATATGTAAAAGGTGTATTTTCGCAGCAAATATATGTTCCAATAAGAATTTTTCTTGTATTCATGTGCTTAGAATTTTCCTTAAAAATAAATTATATACATTTCAATATACAAAGTTTTCTGTGAAGCCATGATATATATGAATTAAGTACATATAAATGTGTAGACGCAGACCAGATCAATGAGCTTTTAATTAATTCAATAATAATCCACTGGCCGCATTGTGTGTTTCCCTGCATTCAAGTGGAACTAATTATCTTGCTTGTGAGTGCGTATCACTGCATGTGCACACAGTCATGACATGCAATAATTTGAGCTTAAATTAAGACTAATTCACATTAAAGATCAGAAGTTGAACTATGAAAATAACACTTTTAACTCCCTCCATGAAAAGCAAAATACAAGGATTATGGAGAAGATCACTTATACATTTTTACCCCAAGAGATCGAAAGAACAAATATGGATACCGGATACATCGAGCGGCTGCTAATGGATATTGGAAAGTCATCGGAGCTGACAAGAAAATCAAATCCAATGAAACCGTAGTTGGGTATAGGAAGCCATTGCTTTTTTATAAAGGAAAAGCTCCAAAGGGTGACCAGACTGACTGGATAATGTACGAATTTAGAGTCGAGGATTCACCCTGTACTAGCAATGGCATGAGGGTACGTATGTAGTTTGTCATCCTTTCACTAATTTATATGTTGGTTTTAAGACTCTTAATTCTATTATCAAAAACTGACCATGATCAAGGCCAAATCTTGTACTATGCAGTTGGGTGACTGGGTCTTATGTAAGATTTGTCATGAACCTGTTAAATCAACCAAACCTGAGACTAAAGATGACGATTTTGCGACGGTTGGTTCAACTTCTACGGAAGATGACTATGATGAGGGGGATGACGAGCATATAGATCAGATGAATTGTGGAAATCTCGAAGGTCTCGCCATTCCTAATGTTAATTCATCCTCTTCCTGCCACGATGGTTCCACTAATTGGGTCTAGGTCCAACTGGGAGCATTTTTCCACCGATCAGACAGTCTTTGGGTCTAACTATCTAAATGAACCCAGTGAATTCCAAGAGGATTAAGGAAACAGCAATTTCCAAAGAAACAGCAAGATTAAGGAACAAGATGCAGTTATTTGAATATATTCTGCAGAGACCTTTTCTTGATGTGCTTGTTTTTCTTGGAACTAATATTCCTGGCATATATGCTTTCTCTGCGGTTTTATATCCTTGTGCTTCTGTAAACAGTTGCTTTGTACGAGTGTCCAAGGCACTCCCCGCCCATCTCTTTGTATTGCCTTTTTTTAGAATTCGAAGACTATATATGCGTTCACCGCAGTTTTAAAAAAAGTTGCAAGCAATTCCAACACCTATACCAGAGAACGCGCACTGACATATTAATGACCTACACAAACACCAAATCTTTCCAAAATTAATGTAAGCCCAAAAGTAGTAATTAATTTATCACCCTCGTGGCAAGCAACTCAAATCCAATGGAAGCGTAGTTGGGTATAGGAAGGCATTGGTTTTTTATATGGGAAGGCCTTCAAAGGGTGATAAGACTAACTGTGTTTAAACGGCATGAGTGTACGTATACCGTATAGAGTCAAGGATCCACCTCCAAAATCCAAGCAAAAGGTGCTCAAACGGCATGAGTGTACGTACGTATCAGTTTTTCATCCTTTCATTTTATCACTAAACCATTGATTCCATTAACATGATTGCAAAACTATGATCTTAAGCAGCTTTGTGATCCTTTTTCCAACCCCATTGTACTGTGTTTTAAGATTCTTCTATTATTCTTATACTGACCATCAGCACTAAATCTTGTATTATGCAGTTGGATGACTGGGTTCTTTGTAGGATTCATAAGAAACAACCTATTAAATCCACCAATACTCAAATATCTGGACGCTATTTTGAGCACTACTACAAATCCTGGCCATTACAGCTTGCCATCGGATTTAAATTTTTGCAACTACAGTTATTCTGATCCAGAGCCGAAGTATTTGGTGCATCTTCCCGGGGATGAACCTGCAGGAATGAAGTGAGTAATTATCTTTTGTTGATGATCCAATTAGCTAGCTACTTAATAATTAATGACTGGAAGTTTAGGTTGATCTAGCTTATTAATGTTGGGTAAGTTTCTGATCCCCAGATACTTCATATCTAATGATCATTGCATGTGGGGGTTGACTCGATTGAGTTATTATTATTATTATTATTGTTGTTGTTGTTGTTGTTGTTGTTGTTGTTATTATATAGATTTGTTTAATCGTATTATCAACATTATATACTGAGCTTTTTCTGATTTATTGAGTTCAAAAATGTCATGCAAATTAGAGGGCACCAAAACAGGGTTTCTCTAGTACTCCGCGCATATTTTGTTTTTGGTTGATGTAAGCGATTATTGACATTAACGAAAAACATCCACCACAGCTTTGTTTGCGATGTGATATTTCCAAAGGATAACAACACAAATTTTATTGTTACAAATACAAAATACTGAGAGATTACCACCACTTAATTCATTCATACACGAATTCTATGTGCATTGAAGCAATTACATGAATCTTAATTCAAAATCCAAAGACATTATTAAACATTTTTAATAATTTCGCGTCATTGCTCTATTGGTGCATCTTCCCACTTTCGAGAAGGAGTGCGTTGGTTCAGTTCCACTCCTTACGTGCAGCGCATACACGTTTGAGATGGTAGTAGCGGCAAGGCCAATTGGCGAACTACATGGGGCTATTAAGGCATGAGGCACTCGATGAAGAGTCGTGCACGAGGCATAAGTGGCTTGGCAGTGGTGGTATGTGCTTGGGGGAGACTGGTTATATACCGAATTGAGGGAGTGAGAGACATGTACGAATAGAGAGGGAAGAGAGACAAATGAGAGGGATGACCGTGGCGTGTGGCGACATGGGTGGTGGTGGTAACTAAGTGAGACAGTGTGACAGATGGAGAGAGAGAGAGAGAGGAACCTACTGCTACCAGCATCGAATGAAACAGGCAATGGGCGAGCTGGAAGCTGGGAGATGTTGGTGGCGGGTTTATCTTCAAAGAGAGAAATGAAATGTGAGATTGTTCATCCGGGTACTCGGCCATACCCAACTATACCCGGCCCGGAACCCTAGTTAGCACGTGATAGGATTTTAGGAGAAATATGAGATAAGTGACAAATGGCATAAGTGGATTGGTGAGATTTTAGAAAACATGTAGTGCTAATGTGATTTTACTCTCTCTGGAAGGATTTTTTTGAGGTATTTTATTTTCAAATATTATTGTATATATATCTAAGTTTTATATTTTCTGAATTTAAGGATTCAATGGCTTCCCCCTGAGTAATTAAGGGATGTGATAGTAAAAATCATTACAACAAATTTACTACACATCTTGGATATAATGTTACATAAAAAGCCGATTGTCCCAGTGTAAAGAAAAACTTTCTGATGGATTATATACATATTTAGATGATATAAATAGTTGAAATTTCTTACAAATTTTTTATACAAAAAATCAAATTTCCATCTTATAACATCCATGATAGCAGTTACGTCCCGTACAGAAAGAGATGGGAGAATTACTACTTGTCACCTAAAATATTATAAGTTACATCTCCCAATATAAATATAATTTCCAAATATGTCAAAACAAATAAAACATAAATTCATCTATTTCCACCAACTGCATAAATTCCTCTACAAGGTCATCAATTCTATAATCCAATAAAATAAATTAACGGCTTGACAAACTCTCGTTCACCTCAACATAATGAACTAGGAATTACACAAGTATCAATAAACAAATAGACCAACTAAAATCCAATCTTGCAAATAAATCCTCCAATAGCAATAGCACACTTAGGTACTTAACGTACTCCCTATCCTAAGCTAATCTTGCCCAGGCTTGTTATTCCAATTATCTCGGCTGAACAATCAAAATCATATGAAAATATTATGAAAATAATGGATGAGTTATTAACAACTTAGTAAGTAGAGAATATATACTAGTATATAAACATAAACTATTTACAAAGTACACAATGTAGAGCAAAATATTTTTTTAGTTTAAGAATGCAAAGCAAGCCATGTTATCAAAATATCAGAGTGACAGTTTTAGAAACAATCATATTCAAAAGTCATTTGGCATTGCATGACTGAACATCATCATATCATATCATATCAGAGGCATCATAATAGAACAGAGACCATGTTTAACCCCTGTGGTAAGGGTTGTGCTATCCCTGGTGGCCAAACTAGGCAATATCGAACTGTGAAACTTTTCCTTATTCTTCTCGAAGTCCCAAGTGTGCACATAAGAAAGGCCACAAAGAAAAACCACTTTGTTTCAAATATGGTTGCACTCTGGAAAAAAGATGTTGGTACCAACCATATAATAGAGACAACAGTTTTACACCGGTTGTAAGGTTATAGTAGATCAGAACAGAAATAGAACTAGATACAGAATCTAGAATGTCATGTCAAAGGTTTTCAGATGCTACATTGTATCAAACAAAGTACAAAACATATTTAGATCATTTTCACATATCCAAAAATAGACTCAGAGCATCTTCATATAACTATGCACAAATTATCAGATTTCATAATCACTCTTTTTATATAATGGAAAACTAAATGCCAAAAGTTCCTCATGTCCACACCAGCCATTACAGAAAATATTTTCTCTTTTATACAGATTTTATGAGTAATCCATAACAAATAACTTAGGTTGTTTTTACATTTCTTTTCAAAACCAAACATGCATATTTTCTATGGTACCTTGTATTTTCGTGTATTTTAATTAAATAATTACTTCATTTATTAAGATTATGAGCTTTCTTGTTTTAAATTTTAGATGATTTTCGTGGTATTAAATTTAATTCAATGTGTTTTCTTGTTATTAATTATTGCTCATTATTTAAATTGTTCTTTATTTTAAATTATTTTATTGTTTTATTATTTTATTTTATTTAGTCACTGCATTGAGATTATTTTATTCAATTTTCCATTTTGAAATTTTATTCGTTGGATTAGTTTTGAAACCTAGGTTGAAAAGACTGGATCTCATTTTTCTTTCTTTTATTTTTTTTTTCCTTTTTCCTTTCTCTTTTTCCTTTTTCTTCTTTTCTTTTTCTCCTTCTTTCTTTCCTCCCCTGCCCCATCATACACCACCACCGAACCTCACCGCCCAGCCCACTAGCTCCACCACCAGCCGATGACCTCCCCCACCCCAACCCCCCCCCCCCTCCTCTCTCTCTCTCTCTCTCTCTCTCTCTCTCTCTCTCTCTCTCTCTCTCTCTCTCTCTCTCTCTCCCTCCATAGCATTTGGAAACGCATTTGGGTTCTCCATCTGCATCGCTATGCCCCACTCCACGGCATCACCGCCTAGTCAGTCGACTCCCCATCTCACCAGCCATATTTCACAACCAAACCCATCCCCTACGGTAGCTCCTTCTTCTCCATCAAACATCCAACCTGAAATGGGTTTTACTTCCTCTCATGGCTAGATCTTCATTATGCGCCACCACACCACCTCACCACCGCCACCATTGGCTTCCTCTTCCATCGGTGACCCCCCAGCCAATCTCATGCCCCACCGTAACCCCTAGCTACCACACTCTCTCTCACTCCCACGGCCTCTAGCCACCACTGTCAACTTCACCGACCTCCATATGCCCCTCCATGGCCAACCCAAACCTCTTGTAGCTCCCCTTTGAATTTCTCTAATTATGACCCACGGCCAACATTTGAAAAATCTCTGTCCGGCGCTGCTTCACCACTTTTTACATGACCTTTGATCTTTCAAAATTGCCTTTTGTCATTGTAAGTAATTTTCCAAAGAATTTCTTGAGGTTTTAATATATTTCTACAATAACATATTTGTTACAATTTGTTTGGTTGTGTCGAGCCTTGGGTCCGAGGATTTTGGATTTTTGGATCGGAATGGAGGATGGGAATATTTTTGGAGTTCTACGGTGATTGGGTATTTTTATCTATCGTGCATTGTGTCATGACATCAAACATTTGTTTGCCTTTTTCATGTGTTGTGTTTGAAAAGTAGATTTTCATGTTAAGAAATGATTTTGGGTATGTTGTAATGAATGGATTGAAAGGAATGAAAGAGAGAAAAAAGAACTGTATGAATGGTGGTAAGTAGGGAAGCTGGTAGAGTCCTGTCTGTGATTTCCGCCTACGGTGCACGTCGTAGGGATGGTGGTAAGTAAGGATAGTGGTAGTCCCGCCTGTAATTCCTGCCAACAGTACTAGCTATAAGGATATTGGTAAGCAGGGATGGTAGTAGTCCCACTTGCAATTCTCGTATATAGGGATTAATAAATGGATATGTTGGGTCATTTTCTGGGAAAATAGTGGTTTGTGATTTAATGGATACGATGACCATTTTCTGGAAAAATTGTGGGTTTATGTTTGGGCCTTTTTCTCGGAAAATGGTGAAAGGTATTTAATGGCATGTTTTGGGTCAAATGAGATTTTTGGCGTGCATTGAAAAAATTGTCATTTTCAGAAAAAATGATGGTTTTCAAACTCATGCATGTTCATCATATGCACGCATATATGTTGGTTGTATTAATGTATTTTTATCTCTTGGATTGTTTGGTTAGTTACTTGTTGAGACTCATAATCTCACATGGTATTTTTCCCTACAATTCCATTTTATGGAATCGTAAATTTTAATACAAAGGAAGATGTTAAGCCTGAGGGATCAACTCCACCGAAGGATTGACATGTGGTCACTTTTGGATCTTAGGATTTGTTTTCCTTTTTGGCTATGTAATTTTAGCGTTTATTTTATTTTTTCTGGATAATTGTATACTTTTTCTAAAATTATTTATTTTGATAGTCATGTATTTAAAATTCTAGTACATAGTTGACTTCTTTTATTATGTGCTGCGACTTTTGTTGTATACTTTTTGCATGTACACGTATTTAGCACTTGTCGTTTAGGGTGTGTGACCCGTGTTGTCATCATCTTGATGTCATTATTCCCTTGTTTCCATACGTGGGAGTTGAGGATGTCACATTTTTCACAAATAAATCTCTATCCATTTCTTTTTATGCAAAATCTAGTATAGGAACCCTACTTATCTAACTCTAGTCATGTATTACACATTGGACCCGACCTCTAACAGTTGCACAACCTAAGCCATAAAACATTTACGAAAAAGTTAATAACCCAAACAACGGCACTATTAATAAACATATATACTCAAAACAATCAACGTCCACTCAATAGCCTACACTTAAAACCTGAAACAGTCAACACTTAGACCTAAAATAGCCCACACGTCAACACCGAACATCCACAAAACTCACAACATGTCCAACACAACTAGCCCCAATACACATCATCCCACAAACAGCCATGAAACTAACCCCATAAAGCCACATATCAACCCACAAACAGCCACAAATCAACTCAATCTGCCACACATCATACATTCCTACCTTCTCTTCTTCCAACCAAGAGCACTCCCAACACAACAATCCAATATGAAAATGCACAACCAATAAGTTCAACCATACAAATATATTTCATTAAAAATTTCTAGCAATCATTATTTATTCATATTGCGCACGTAACCAAGCAACCAGGCCTATTACACTGAAGTTTCATACCTCGTGTCATGAGGTGATAGGTGAAATGAGGAAGCAGGGCAACGCTATCTCGGGCATAAATACTGCCTTGTGAACTAGTATACAACACTAATATTGAGTTTTGTCGTCGAAAAGTGTTACGCAATGGAATAACTCAAACCCAGCAAGCAAAAGAGAAATTCACCTTAGTGTGCAGTGGCATATGTCGACTCGGGTGTCTCAAGTAAATCACTATTTAATCTTAGTGGAAGAGTACTGCTATGAAAGGGAAATAAAATACAATAAATTGATGGAAAAAATAGGCAAAAATAGTATGAATTCAAAAGAAGAAATATACTCGAGTACACGAATAGAGAATGGACAAGGCTTACCAACGTTGGTACTGTGAGCAAAAACAAAGGAGGCATCGAATTGCTCAGGGTGTAGCAGTTTGGCAATGGTAGTGGGTGGTAAGGATGGGTTTCAACTCTCTATGTACAACAATTAATTTTACACACATAAGGCACAAGGTTGGACTCTATACTGAACAATAAAAAGGGTGACAGAACTAAGACCCACAGTTTTTTATACAACAGTCATTATATGATACTCAAAAATGTTTTACTGACGTAAAACCCTCTGTAACAAAGTTAAGAGAGAGAGTGCATGAGGCAAGTAATTGTAATAGAGAATAGAGGCCGTGATGGTTTACCTAAGTGGAAATGGGGTATTTGACCATCGATGATGGACGACGGTAAGAGGTAAGGATACTTAGCGTCAGAGAGAAAATTCGTGAGGGTAGGGTATGAACTATAGTGTGACACCTCCAACTCCCACATATGGACACGTGAAAATTAAGGCATTGGGATGAGGACAATACGGGTCACACACACTACAACAGATGGCACTTTTCCCGGCGATTATAAATCGCTGGGAAAAGTGGAAAAATCCCCGCCAAATACATATACCGGCGATTTTTGAATCGCTGCAAATTCGCCGGTACTATTCAGCCATTTCCTATATACTGCGGCGGATACTAAAAAATCACCGCTAAAACTAAAGGATTTTCCAGCGATTTTTGAATCGCCGGCAAATGAATTTAAAAACAGAAAGGCATTTGCCAGCGATTTTATAATCGCTGGCAAATTCTTTTCCGGCGATTTTTGAATCGCTGACAAATGACTTTCTGTTTTTAAATTCCTTTTCCGGCGACTCACAAATCACTGTAAATCATTTTACTTCTATTTTAATCTATCAAAGCACTGTAAGCGGGAATTACAGGCGGGACTCTACCACCATCCCTGCTTACCACCATTCATAATGCATGCACCGTAGGCGGGAATCACAGGTGGAACTCTACCACCATCCTTACTGTGTGCATCGTAGGAGGGAATCAAAAGCAAGACTCTACCACCATCCCTACCATGTGCACCGTAAGAGGGAATCACAGGCGAGACTTTACCATCATCCCTGCTTACCACCATCCCTACAGTTACTCTCTCTCTCAATCGTTCCATCAGTTTATTTCAAACATACCCAAAATCACTTATCACATGAAAACCTAGTTTTCAAATATATACATAAACACGCATGCAATTATGCGAAAGCCCAGTTTTCCTTTACAAACATGAATATGCGTGCACTTATGCCATGTATGACAAGACACAAATATCCAACAACGAACAAATCCCAACCTCAAACAATCACACAAATAGCTTCGTTCTCCAATCCAACCGATCTCCAACTTCTTAGACTCAGTTTAGCACAACCAACCAATTCATAGAGTATTTGTTAGTGCAAAATATATTTAGATCTCAAAGGTTATTCAGAAAACACTTACAGCACTTAAAAGCAAATTCTGAAAGATCAAAGGTCACGCCAAAAGTAGTGGAACAGCGGCAGATCTAAGTTTTCCAAACAATGGTAGTGGGTCTAAAAAATCTAACTTTTGAACGGGAACAAACAAAGACTTGGGATGGCTAGAGAATGACTTAGGGGTATTGGTAAAGCTAATGGTAGTGGTGTTTGGCCGTGGGTGGTGGCGTAGAGGGCGGTCAAAAGCCAAAAAGCATAAATCAGAGATGTAGTGTGTATTTTTTTTTTTTTTATAAGTTCTTTTTTCTAGTTTACAAATAGAGAAAATCAAAGGGCAAGATTGATTACCATTGCTGAAGGTTGCCTTTGATTTGGATTTGTTGAATTATGATCACAATCTTCATTAATTTCACCCGGAGTACGTAAATTAAGGGATTGATTGTTAACGTGAAGGGATATATTTATCATACTTGTACACAAATTATCATTATGGTTCCTGAATTGCTAATTTTGTTCTTGTCCAAGAAGTTTTTTAGGTAGCACGTACATAGTGTTAGGAATAATGTAATATATAATATTTAAGAATAAAGATTAATAATTAAGTTAAATAAAATGGCAAAACTAACCTCTCTCACACACATAGTAACGATTTTTGTCCGTTGATCCATTGTCGCCAAAGGTCAATCCTAAGAAAATATTTTCCCATTGTAAATTGTCACTTTTTGCATCGAAATTTCATAGTTGCAAATTGAATTAATCATTCTTGTGGTTATCTTGATTATAATTTGTGCAACCTTTACTGTTATGTAATCTAGAATACTTTCATATTCTTCACTCCTTGCTATTTTATCTTCTTTCTTTTATATCTAATTAGATCACGGT
Source organism: Carya cathayensis (assembly GCA_011037825.1). Lineage (NCBI taxonomy): Eukaryota > Viridiplantae > Streptophyta > Magnoliopsida > Fagales > Juglandaceae > Carya > Carya cathayensis. The sequence continues at coordinate 413,086 of QGSO01000576.1, forward strand.
TAATAATTGAATAAGGCAACAGTCAAAAAAGTAATCATACTTACAAATATTAAAATTAACAAATTTTAACATAAGACTACATGAACTTGGGCACGTACTTAAAGTCACTGATCATTATACAATATTTGAAGAATGGAGTTATATTCTTATGAAGTCACATCATCCACAAGCCATCTAATTATACTACTGTCAAATAAAAGTAAAATATAAATTTCATTAAATTAAAATTATTGAATACAAAATGAAAAACACGATATGAAATTAATATAGTTAATTGATCAATTAATTATATCTTGTTCGAATTAATAGGGGCTTTTTAATTTTCAAACTAAAACGCAAGGTTTTTATTTTGTGACCAAGTGATTAATCAATAGTATTGAATATCAAGGAGAGTACTATAGATATGAATAACCTCATAATTAGTAATTACGTTAGGATATATATTAGTTGGGTATCTGAGTGGGGTGCAATGATTTCAAATAATAAAAATAAATATCTGGCCTCACTTTTGAATTATTTAGATAAAAATGAAACAACTCAAAAACTGATTGATTCAAGCTTTTATTAACAAAGTTGCAATCATAATAACCAAGAGACAAAGTAGGATAAATAATTCGAGCATGTAGTACTTGTTATTTCCTATCTAAAATCTGCACGGGTTCCTCAGTATGGGTCATTTTTTCCTAAATGTGAAGTGGTTCATAATCAATAACATGGGTGGTGGCGGGGATGTACTTCCTCAATATCGACACATGAAACATGTTGTACACTCCCAAGAGTGTCAGTGGTAATGCCACCCTATAAGCAACTGGTCCAATGTGATCAAGGATCTCAAAGGGTTTGATATACCTAGGGCTCAACTTGCCCCTTCTTCCAAACCTCATAATCTCTTTCATCGATGTGATCCCTAGGAATACTTTGTCCCCAACCTCAAACTCCAACTGGCGAAGACGATTATCTACTTAGCTCTTTTGTCGACTCTGAGCTGCTTTCTTTCTAGCTCAAATGTGTTGAAGATCAATAGAATTGCTAAGTTGGAGAACCAAGAAGCAGAGTCACCCTCACTTGCATTAGCATTGGATGGCAGGTCAGCAAAGATGAGAAACAATTATGTAAAGAAATGGGATAGGATTATGAGTTTTGTTTTTATGTAGAACTATGTCATTTTCTGTTATATGTTTCATTTTCTGTAAAAGTAGGACTGGTAAGGTAGTGCTAGGTAGTGAGCACGGCAGAGTATTGTAAGTTAGTGACATACATGTAAGGCTATAAAGAGAAGGCCTTTGTACAGACAAATAGATAGAGAAATATGTTGTGCCTAAAGCCGCCCAGAAATCACACCCATAATAATAGATAGAGACAATATTTAAGTAGTTTGGCAACTTGCCTACGTCCACTGAAGCGGAAATTCAATATTTTTAATATGTTTGTACAAAATTACAAACACTCATAAATAATCTCTCTATCTCTCAAATGGCACTCTGTTATGGATTTCCCCAGAACCCAAATTTCGCCCTCAGCCCTCTGCCTGATCTCTCACCGCAGTGAGGATGATTTACACCATTGCAAATGATCTCCTTTTATAGGATAAGCCCACCTAACGTAGCCCCCATAGTTGACAACCAAGAAATTTCCAGCAGCTTTCATTGACTCTTGAGGGGTTGCTGCAGCGTTCTAGGACTAGTGGGAAGCTTCTCTTTGACGGTGGGAGGCTGTATTTTCACTGGGGCAATTCACACTTGGGGGGCTTCCAACATAATATAGAAAGCAATTCGTCACATATTTTCTTCTATGTTTTACCAAGTTCTTGTTGGTTTCCATACATTCATCTGCATTTGTTTTATGGTATCAGAGCTTGATCATGGAAGAACATAGCTCATAAAGCCAAAACCAAAATCAAAACTCAAACCCAAACCCAACCAAAGACCTTGCTCATCCAAGCAGTCCATACTACATTGGCACAAATGATGGTGCTGGCTCCATGCTTGTTACTCATAGCTTGGATGCCAAGATATTTCGAGACTCAAGGAAAAAAAATAAAAAAAATTCCAGACTCAAGATATTCGATAACCCTAGTCCCCACCTTACATTCTATATCTATTAGTAATAGAAATAACACAAAAGGAAAAATAACACTCGTAAAAACTTCCTTCCAGGTCCTGATAGGATAAAACACGCGTGTCCTCCACAAGTAAATGCAACACTATATTCTAGCAAGAAACGACACCGTACATGTGATAACTCTAAACGGCATTGCATCACTTCTATCTTCATCGATAAGCCTCCATCGTTGTAACTCTCTTCAACACGACATCGACCCATCTAACTTCTCTTCTTCTACCTTCCACTCTAACTCAGAACCAACCCCATAAGCTATACACTCCGGAACTAAGCCATAATAGAGCGAGAATCACTCGACCTCAACGGAGACCGGGAGCCCTTCACCTCTGTTTTTACAGTCACGAAGCAGAGCCACTCTTTAGACGTCGTACACCATGCAGCCACACGTCCTCTCTGTAATGGACCCTTCTACAGACTCATTCGAGAGAGTCAATCTCCAGAAATAGAAGTAAAGAAGAGAGACAGAGAAGGAAACAAAGAAATGAGAGGGAAAAAATGATATGAACTTCTGATACTTTCCTCTTCTTCTCATTCGTTTTTATAGTTGAAAAGTGATACAAACGGCAGCACTTCACTTCTAATATTACAAACTTCATACGACATCGTCTCACTTTAAGCACCTCTTCATAATGCAAAACGGCACCGTACATATTTAAACCCACTAAACTACAACTCGTTTTACACATGTTTTGCCTTTCGTTTAACCCTACGCACTGCAGTAGTTAACAGATTCCACAACTAACTTTCAAAGGCTTTCATACTTCCACAACAGCACCTTACATACTCCTCCCCTTCAAAGCACCTTGCCCATAAGGTGAGGAAACTTGTCCCTAAGCTTCCAGTATGACTCCCAGGTTGCTTCTTCTGGTGCAGCCCCCAACCATTGGACCAACACTTCCACAACAACTCTGTTATTAACCTTTCTACTTGTGCGCTCTAAAATCTGCTGTGATTCAGGCTCAAGTTCTCCGTGTGCATCAACTGGTGGTAGTGTAGATAAGGGAGATATGTGTGAGCCTAGTTTCTTCTTTAAAGAGGACACATGAAAAATTGGATGCAAACGAGATTGGGGTGGTAAATCCAATCTATATGCAACCTGTCCAATTCTGCTGACAACTTGGAATGGACCAAAAAATTTTGGTGCTAACTTCATATTCCTTCGAAGTGCTAAGGAAGTTTGTCTATAAGGCTGAAACCTTAAATAGACTCAATCACCTACCATGAACTCCCTTTCAGTATGCCTTTTGTCATAAAACAGTTTCATCCTATCTTGAGCCAACATCAAATTATGGTTTAGGACTGCTAACACTTCTTCTCTTGTTCTGAGTGACTCATCCACAGCCTGATTTTGAGAAAAACCAGGAATATACTGCTGCAACTTCATAGAAGGGACACCATACACTGCTTCATAAGGTGTCATCTTCGTTGAGGTATGACAAGTGGTGTTGTACCACCATTCAGCAAGTGGTAAGCAATCAAACCAACCTCTTGGTTTGTCACTTGAGAATGATCTTAGAAAGTGTTCCAAGGATTTGTTCACTGCCTCAGTTTGACCATCAGATTGAGGATGGTATGCTGAGGTGTAAGACAAATTTACTCCTTGTAACTTGAAACATTCCTTCCAAAAAAAGCTTGTAAAAGTAGCCCCTCGTTCAGAAACAATGCTGCTGGGCATCCCATGGAGTTTAAAGATGTTGTTCAGAAATAATGCAGCAACTGTGGCTGCTGTAAATGGATGTTTCAAGGCTAAGAAGTGTGCATACTTTGATAGTCTATCAACCACCACCATGACTACAGAAATCCCTTTTGACAAAGGCAGTCCCTCAACAAAATCCATAGACATATCAGTCCATATTTGTTGAGGAATAGGTAAGGGCTGTAATAACCTAGCTGGTAATATGTTCTCCCCTTTATTCCTTTGACACACTTCACATTCTCTAATAAACTTCTTCACTTCAAGCTTAAGACCAGGCCAATAAAAATCAGTCCTGGCCCTATGTAAGGATTTATGGAATCCTGAATGTCCAGCTAATGGGCTAGCATGAACATAGTATAAAATTTTTTACTTTAATTCTGAACAATCAGGAATATAAATTCTTCCTTTCTTAAAAAGGATGCCTTGCCTCAAAACCAATTTTGAAGTGGATTAACCCTACTGCAGTTCTAATATCTTCTGTTGCACCACAGGATCTTTGACATAAGCTCTTCGAATATCTTCTAACCAAGTAGGATTAGGAACTGTAATGGCATTCAATGAAACAGAACCATCAATCTCATCCCTCCTTGACAAAGCATCAGCTACTTTATTATCCACTCCCTTTTTGTATTCGATTGTAAACTCATAGTCTAGGAGCTTGGAAAGCCACTTCTGTTGAGCTGTTGTACCAATCTTCTGTTCAAGTAAATACTTCAAACTATGATGGTTTGTTCTTACTACAAAAGCACCACCAAGAATGTAAGGCCTCCACTTCTTAACTGCTAGCACTAAGGCTAAAAACTCATTCTCATATGTGGACAACAATAAATTTTTTCCTTTCAATGCTTGGCTCAAGAAAGCCAAAGGTCTTTGATCTTGCATTAGGACTACTCCAACTCCTTTTGCACAGGCATCACACTCAATGATGAAAGCCTTTGTGAAATCTGGTAATGCTAACAGAGGTGGACTTATGACAGCTGTTTTTAACTCTTCAAATGCTTTTGTAGCTTCTGAAGTCCATAGGAATGAATCTTTCTTCAATAATGCAGTCAATGGTGCTGCTATAAGACCATAGGCTTTAATAAATTTTCTGTAATACCCAGTCAGCCCAAGAAAACCCCTCAAACCCTTCACATTCTTTCGTATAGGCCAACTAATCATGGCTTCCAGTTTCTTTGGGTCTGCTTTGATTCCAGCTCTTGAAATGAGATGGCCAAGGTACTCTATTTCTTCACAAGCAAAGTGACATTTGGATCTTTTTGCATAGAGCCGTTTCTGTTGTAAAGTTGCTAACACAGTAGCTAAATGTACACAATGAGCTTCTATATCCTTACTATATACAAGGATATCATCAAAAAAAACAATTACAAACTTTCTCAAAAAAGGCCTAAAAACATCATTCATGAGGCCTTGAAATGTTGAAGGTGCATTTGTGAGACCAAAGGACATTACAAGAAATTCATAATGCCCTTCATATGTTCTAAATGCAGTTTTAGAAATGTCATCTTCTCTCATACGTATTTGATGATAGCCAGATCGAAGATCAAGCTTAGAAAAAATTGTTGCACCAAACAATTCATCAATTGTAAGGGAAAGACTGCCGATTGCCTCAAGGGGCGACAAATCAGACATGTCGCTGGGCTGGCCGATGGGAGCAGCAGGAACACGCCTATAGTTCTTGCACGCTAGAGCAGGTACAAGGAAGGGGAATGTGGCACGCTAAGAGGAGGGCACTTTTTTTCTTCCGGCAACTTTTTACATTTGGGTGGAAGTCGGCTTGTTTTGGCTTTAGATTTTCATTTACGTTAGGAGAGGTTTTTTTTTTTCGGATCTTCCAGTTTTCATTTTTTTCCTCCTGGAACATTTATTTTCAGTCATCACTTTCGTGTACGGAGGATGGTTGTTCTTCATTTTCATTTTCTGCAGTTTCACTTTTTGAGGGGAGTCGGCAGAAGCATTTGCTCTCTCCCTCAGTTTTGATTTCTTTTCTTTTATTTTTTTGCTTCTTCGTTCTTAATGGTTCAGTTCTTAGGGGCAGGAAGTCAGTTTGTTTTTATCAAGTTTTTTTCTTGTCTTACTTTTTTGTTTTGGGAGGAACCTGACTAGAGACGGCTGGAAACTCTCTCACTGGGTTAGATTTTATTTTTCCTTTCTTTTTGGCTTCTAGTGGTTTTCATGCTTTCAGACCGTAGGTGCTCTCAGATTTACCTTTTTTTTTTTTTGGGTTTATTTTGAGTCGGAGTAGGGAGCTCTCTCAGTCTCTCGTTTTTCTATTGTATTTTTTCTAGGTTCGTTTAGAACTCGGATGAAGGCTTGTTTTATTTTTCTGGGTTTTACGTTTTCAGTTTTCATTCTAGTGTGTTGGGTGGCATCTGTTTCATCTTTCCTTCCGTGGCTTTTACCATTCGGTTTCAGTTTTATTTTAACTTTAGTTCTCCTGCGTGCAGCATCTGTAGGATTTATCTCGTTTGGATATTTTATCAGATTTTGTCATGACTCAACTTAGATTTATTTTTATTGCTAGAAATATTATGTGTAGCTAATTTCTAAAACTTGGGTTATGGAATGAGACTTAATTTGTTTTGGGATTCTAGTTTAATGCAAGATTTTATTGATAAATGTTGATTTCACTATGTTTCTAGTCGGATTTAAATTGAAAATAGATTACGGCTCTTGCTCTTGATTTGTTGACGTAAGGCACAACAAAAGCTTGAAATTATCAAGGCCTCTCTCAGTTGATTGTTAATGTGTGTTTGACTAGTAAAATAGATAATTCCTTAAGGAAATATTGCAAAACTTGAGCATAACATTTTATCTTCCGTTTATCAATGCCTTGATTGGATTGTGAATCGAGAAATTCTCTAGTAACCGAAACAAAGAGAGTTCCATACTCAACCCAAGTGTTTGTTAATTTACTTTTTTTATTAGAAGCTCTAATTCTAGCTTTGAGTTAATTTTTGCAGAAATTGAATTCATACCTTTTTCTCTTACTTCATCTTCAATATTTTTTACCTTGCATTTTATTTTATTTTATTTTTATTTTTATCTCTCGTATTCGACACATTTGTTACAAAAAAATCTCACAAACACTTTGATAACCCTTTGTCCCTATGGAATATGATCCTAGACTTATCCTTGATACAACTTGACAATTCTACACTTGGAAGTATATTTGAGACCAAGTCAGCTACTTCCCACGCCACCATCCATAGTTTTTAATATCGTACCGTAGTGGCTGGTACAGCTGGTATATGCTGTACCAACCACTGGTCCAGTACAAGTATTACCTATATTTCGTACCGGCCCAAATACCGGCTCGTACTCGCCAGTATTTTGGCCTTTAATTTTTTTCTTCTTCTTTTTTAATTTATTCAAACTAAAACTCATTTTTAGACCCCTATAATTTATATATATATATATATATTTATTTATATATAATTTATTCATATATCGACTATTCCGAAACAGTACACAAAACTGCACTAGTACCGAAATATTTCATTTTAGGGCCTTGACCCGGTATGGCTTCTGGTATGGTATTCAAAACGTTGCCACCATCACCTTGGTTACTCACTCCACCATATGTAAGTCTCTCTCTCTCTCTCTCTCTCTCTCTCTCTCACACACACACACACACAAAGCACTCTCATCAATTTCTTTTTTCTCTCTATCTTCCCCTATCCCTCTATTCTACTACCCGCATTTGCCACCGCCGATCACGACTTAGCCACCCACGTTCCCTGCCTTCACCCACACGGTAAGCCCCTAAAATCTCTTACTCATGTCACTCTGTATCTAGCAAACTCCTACACTATTAAATTGGAGATGGACCATGGGCCAAAAGCCCATGAGTTCAAGTGTCCATCACCAAAGTGCTTGGATACTTTTAAGAGGGTTGGCTTTCATAAGGGGTTATTCTTGTTTCATTCTAAGTTAGATGTTTTGTTTAAAATTGGGCTTGACTTTTAAGATTAGACATGTATTTTAAGTGAGCTTCGTCTCATTTTAAATTAACCCAAAAAGTTGTTTAACAGAAAATATTTAAGGATTTAAATTATATTATATATTATTAAATTTTTATTGTTAGATTTCAATAGTAAATAATTTAGAGTTTATTGTCTTAGTCGGAGAAATTAAGTGGATATCGACGAATTTGGTATGTAATGGTATTTTAGGGTTATGAGAAGTAAGTGTTTAGTTGGAAATTTACTTAAGTTATATGACTATTCTACAGGTGAAAATTGATATTCACTTGGCACTGTTGAGAGGACATTCCAAAAAGCTAAAAAGTTCAAGTATGCGAGATTTCTATACTAGACTTTGCGTAAAATGAAAAGACCCGGGTTGATTTTATAAAAAATGTGCATGATATGTTTTGAAAAGAAATGTAAAAACAACCTCAGTCATGTGTTCTGCATTATTTATGAAACTTTATATAAGAAGATAGTATTTTTTGTCATCATTGGTGCAGACATGAACTTATTTTAGCATTCCGTTTCTGAACTGTGCAGAAAGAGCGAATATGATATTTAAAAACTTTTTGTGTTGTGATAAAGTGTTAGAATTGCATAATTAAGTTGCTTAAATGAGCGATTTGTTTTATCAAATGAGAATTGAGCACTTAATTATGTATCAAATTCTAGAACTGGATGTTAAATTAATTGATGTCAATATTTTACACATAAAGTTCTATAATTGCTTTTGTAAGAAATACACTTTTAATGTGCTACAGGACATTTATGAAAATAATAGAAGAGCAATGTAATGGCTTATTAAAGCAAGGGGTATTCTTGCAAAAGATTTAACAAACAATGTGGGCTATGCTTGGAGACTGGAGTGCGTGAAAGAGAGAGGTAGAATATGCTATCTGCTGGAAGAGAAAAGACAAAAAAAATATATACAGCACGCGAGGTGCTGCTGTAGAGGGGGTGCGCAGGCGTGGGAAAGACATGGGACAGCATTTCATTCGGAGTCTCTCTCTGGGCATTTTCATTTTTTTTATTTTTGGTTTTAGCAGCTTGCTTAATTCGTCCTTAGAGCTTTGTGGTTCAGAGGATTGGTCGGTGGATATCATCATTTGTTTTTTTTAGTTTTGCTTTTTCTTTTTTTTCGGACGGCACCGGAGTTATCTCCCCCGGAGTTTTTATTTTTCTAGTGGGAGTTTTATGTTTCTTGCTTTCCAAACCGGAGGGATTCGACGACTGGGTTTATTTTTTTCCTGTAGTTTAGTTTTACTTTTGAGGTGGCGTGCTTGTTTCGTTTTCATTATTTTCTTCTTTCCTTCTCGGTAGCTCTGTTTTTGCTGGAACATTTGGCGCACAGTTTTTCTTCTTTCAATTTGAGTTTATTTGTTCGATGGGCAGCTTTCTTTCAGTTCCGTTTGCATGTTTAGTTCGTTGAGCTGCTTCATTTTAGTTCCTTCTAGTTTTAGTTGGACGGTGCTCTCTCCTTTTCTCCATTATTTTGCTTTCTTAGTTTTATTTATTTATTTGTTTTTTTTTTTGTTTCATTACTTTACGTTGGAACAAGGCCCTCTGGATTTTATTTATTTATTTATTTTTTTTTTTTTTTGCAGCTTGACTTCAGAGGATGGGAGGGGCCCTCTCTCTTTGTCGGTTTTAGTTTTATTTTTTATTTTTTTTTTCATTTTCTGCAGTTTACGTAATGCATTACCATTTCCACTTGGTTTTATTTTTTCTAGATCTTTCTTTGAGTTTTATTTTCTTGAGCTTTTTCTTTTCAGTTTTCTATTTTGTTGGACTGCAGACGTCGGCTGTTTCTTCTTTTTTTTTTCTAAGTTGTTCTTCATTTTTAGTTTTCTACAGTTCTACTTTTGTGGAGGCGTTCGGCTGGGCGGCTTGTTTCATTTTTTTTTGGTTTTACTTGTATTTTTTTTGGTTAGTCACTTTTTATTTTTCCGTTCATTTTATATGCTTAGACTCTTCTTGGAGTTGCAGTTTTTTTTTTCTGGGTGAGAATGTTCAGACCATTTAGTTTGATTTTCTTGGCCGCGGCTTTCTTTTTTGTTAATTTTTGGCTTTCGGCTCTTTTTTTTTTTTTTGGATTCTTTTTGTTATCAGATTTTATCATGACTCAACTTAGATTTATTTTTGTTGATAGAAATATCATGTGTAGCTAATTTCTGAAAATTAGGTTGTGGAATGAGACTTAGTTTATTTTAGGTTCTAGTTTAGTGCAATATAGTTTATTTTAGGTTCTAGTTTAGTGCAATATTTTGTGGTTGAATGTTGATTTCACTGAATTACTAGTTAGATTTGAATTGAAAATAAATTGCGGCTTTTGTTCTTGATTTGTTGTTGACATAAGGCACAACAAAAACTTGAAATTATCAAAGCTTCTCTCGATTGATTGTATATGTGTGTTTGGCTAGTAAAGTAGAGAATTCCTTGGGAAAATATTGCAAAACTTGAGCTTAACTTTTTATCTTCCGTTTATCAATGCCTTGATTGGGTTGTTAATCGAGAAAATTATTTAGAATCTGAAATAAAGAGAGTCTCATACCCAATCCAAGTGTTTGTTAATCTTTTTTATTAGAAACTGTAATTTCAGCTTTGATTAATTTTTTTTTGCGGGAATTAAATTCATACCTTTTTTTCTTACTTCATCTTCAATTTCTTTTTTACATTGCATTTTATTTTATTTTATTATTTTATTTTCAACTCTCATAATCGACACATTTGTTACACAAAAATCTCACAAACGCTTTGATAACCCTTTGTCCCTGTGAAACACGATCTTGGACTTGTCTTTGATACAACTTGACACTTCTACAATTTGAAGCACATTCGAGACCGAGTCAAGTTTTTGGCCTCGTTGTCGGGGATAACTGGTGCTTATCAGAGCATTCCTCTACTACTGAGAGGACATTTGTGGAGCTGTGAACCTCTTTACAGCCTAGGTGACATCTAATCTTTTTCCCTTTTCTCTGTTTATTTTTCATTGTCTTTGATTTTTTGCTTTTGTTTGTATGACTGGTTGGACTAGAGACCATACATCTCGACTGTTTAGGACATAATCATTGACATCTTTTAACTCTACATCACCTTTTCTTGAATCATCATCTGACACTGATAGCATCATGGCTGAAAATGAGCATCATGATAGGGAAATGGTGAATCAGAACAGGACACTTAGAGAATATTTTCAGCCTGTTAGGACTAGCACACTTTCTTGCATCATTTTACCTCTTAATGCAAATGCTTTTAATTTCAAACTCGGGATGAGTCCATTGTTACCACACTTTCGTGGTATGGAATCTGAAAACCCCTACTTGCATATCAAAGAGTTTGAAGAAGTATGTTCCATATTCATGGATGGAACATGCACTGAAGATGTCATAAGATTGAAACTGTTTCCATTTTCCTTAAAAGACAAGGCTAAGACATGGTTGAATTCCTTAAGACCAAGATCTATTGGGACTTGGCAAGAAATGCAAACTGAATTTTTAAAGAAATTTTTTCCCACGCATAGAACCAATGCCTTGAAAAGACAAATCATGAATTTTTTCCAAAAGGATGTGGAAACATTTATCATTATTGGAAACGATTCAAAAACCTTTTAAATGCATGTCTTCATCATGGATATGAGAATTGGAGGGCCATTAGTTTTTGTTATGAGGGGTTGCAACAAAAAATGAGACAATTTGTGGAGACCATGTGTAATGAAGAGTTTTTTTAACAAAGAACCTGAGGAAGCTTTTGAGTATTTTGATTATCTAGCTGAAAATGTACAATCATGTGATACATCTGATGTTCATGATAGGTCGGAAAGTTCAAGGATAGTTTCAGGGGGTGAGAAATATAATCTGAGGAAAGTATATGATTTGAATGCTAGGTTGGCTATGATTTCTAAGAAATTAGAAACCATAGAAATGAAGAAAGTGAATGAAGTACAAGCTGTACCTCAGATTACCTTGAGTTGTAATATTTGTGAGGGCCAAGGGGATTCAACTAATGATTGCCCAACCATTCCAGCCTTTAAAGAAGTTCTTTTGGATCAATCTAATACTGTTAATATGATTGCTAAACCTTTTTCAAGTCCTTATTCCAACACTTACAATTCGGGATGGAGAAATCACCCTAAATTTAGTTGGAGGGGTGAGCAAGCTGCTGTACCAGCACCCAACACAGCTGGTCCTTCACAATTTGTACCCTACACAACCCCAGGAGGTTCAGGACTATCTCAATATGCCAACCACATGGTCCCAGCTCAGAAAAAGAACCTTGAAGACAATTTTCAGCAACTATCCACCAACTTCCAGTAGCTGTCCACCAATTTTCAGCAATTCATGCAAAGCCAAGTTGCCATCAACAATCAAAATTCACAAACCATTGTTGATATTCGAGAGTCAGTCATAAGGTTGACCACAACCTTGAGTGCTCAAGAGAAAGGGAAATTCCCTGCACAATCTCAGCCTGCCATTGCTGATATTCGAGGGTCAGTCACAAGGTTGACCACAACCTTGAGTGCTCAAGAGAAAGGGAAGTTCCCTGCACAATCTCAGCCTAATCCCCAAGGCCAAAACCAACAATTTCAAAGTGTGGCACAAGATCCAAATGTCAAGCAAGTCAAAGCTATTACAACCTTGAGAAGTGGTAAGGTGATTGGTGTGACGCCCCCAAATTTCGCTTGGGATTGAACGGACATTTGAAGCGTCGAGACATGCAACACAAGGTTACCTGCCCCCGTTCATGACATATAAGATGCAATATTCCTAACATGCATCTAGCATTATGCAATATTCGCAGCGGATAATTTTTTTCTTTAGCAATACTATGCACCAAACTAAAAATATCCCAAATACTTGAAACATATTTCATACATAAAGGCATACTAAATAGCCGTGATCACCACACTAGTCCAAAATGGTTGTGATCAAAAGAATACTTGATATACAACTCCAAAAGTACAAGTATTAACCTAAGTTAAATACTATACCATCATCAACATCGCACCGTGGCCTAGTCGACCGTATTCAGTTGGTCAGATTCCAATTCTCCTTTGGGTCCTGTAACAAGATCTACCATTCGGGGGGAATGGTAGTTGGGACTACCACAGTGAGATTTGATTACAAATCTCAGTAAGTTAACATAAAACTCACACACAGGTTAAAAATGCATGCATGGCAGTAAAAGCATAAATGCATAATTATAGTCATACATAAACATAGTATAACTTGACATATAGCATGACTTAACCAGAACTTAAGCGTGAACTGAACTTGACTTAACATGGCATGAACTTAAGCTTAAAACATAACATGAACAAACAACATAACATGAACGTGAAACATAACATGGACTTGAAATATAGCATGAACGTAAACCTGCATAACATAAATAAGAACTTGAAAATAACATAAACTTGAACATAACATGACATGAACATAACATATACGTGAGCATAACATAACATGGACTTGATCTAAAACTTGACTTATCATGTATTTGATCTGAAACTGGACTTAACATAAACTTGGAATCTTATTCAATTGTCTTGATTAATAACGTGCGTTAATACGTACTCCACAGTTGTTGTGGCCCCACGTATTCAAGTAACATAAAACATAATACGTACTCCACAGTTGTTGTGGCCCCACGTATTCTACATGTCACAATTGCTGTGTCTCATGTAGTGTATGCTCCACAGTTGTTGTGGCCCCATACTTCATGCTCCACAGTTGTTGTGGCCCCATGAATACACATAACATAAAATATAATACGTACTCCACAGTTGTTGTGGCCCCACGCATTATAAGTAACATAAAATATAATACGTACTCCACAGTTGTTGTGGCCCCACGCATTATAAGTAACATAAAATATAATACGTACTCCACAGTTGTTGTGGCCCCACGCATTATAAGTAACATAAAATATAATACGTACTCCACAGTTGTTGTGGCCCCACGCATTATAAGTAACATAAATATAATACGTACTCCACAGTTGTTGTGGCCCCACGCATTATAAGTAACATAAAATATAATACGTACTCCACAGTTGTTGTGGCCCCACGCATTATAAGTAACATAAATATAATACGTACTCCACAGTTGTTGTGGCCCCACGTATTATACGTATCATAACATGTCTTATCTTTCTTAATGCATGAGATATTATTTAATAACATATACTTTTCTAACATGGCGTATACTTGTAAATGGCACAATATGATTTAATCATAAATATTTCATGGCATACATGTATCATATGGCATACTTAACATGGCATCTTATAACATAAATCATTGTATAACAAAAAAGATTGTGTAATAGATAAATATTCATGAGAGATTAAATCATACGTAACAGATAAACATTTAATGACATAGCATGACATGGCATATACGATAACATACATACATAAATTGTAGTTCCCTTACACATCACACATACACAATAAACTGATAGTAAGTTAGAGGCTAACTTACCTGATCGTCGCGTTCTATGAGAATAGAGTGCAAAACACGAGGAACTACACAACAGCTGGAAGAGGAACACTCAAGTCCTTAAGATTTTCACTTCTGAACTTAATTGTCATATTATGAGCACTTGCAACACCACGGCAACTTGAGGTTTCACTATACTTTGAAGTAGAAGGCCACTAGCTTCTCAATCAAAGAACCTCGTGCTTTCCACCTTTACATCATTGAGATTAATCTCCACCATAGAGTTATAATACAATTGTCGATACCAAAATTCTTGATGACAGCTTGCACTCTTACCATCACTGAATTCACCAAATCACTGCCGCACTTTTGCTTTGTCAAAAGTTAAATTATTAAAACTAAAGTAGTTTGAACTTACGTACATGAGTAGAAAAGGTTGATGTCAAATAAAGTCTAAAAATTTAAGTTAAAATAAATCTGGAAATTATATATATATATATATATTATATAAAGCAAGCTTATCTTCTCGTTTTTTGATGGGTAGTTGGTCTGTCACTGTCCCTGTCCTCAACGTTACGCCGTGACCCTGCGCAGGAAATAAAACCGTATCCTCCAGATGGAGGAAGCCATCTCCCAAGGCAAGCCCATCAACACGTGGAACATCCTGGAAAAATTTGACACAAAACCACCTCTCTATCTATCTCTCATCCTCACGCATTAGATATACATATTTATAATTACATGAGGCAATATATATAAACTGCATGCAGGTATATAATATTAATGCTGCATTTAAGTGGATGATGTATGCAGCTGACCCACCTCAGGCGAAGTGCTCATGATCATGTGCTTGGTCATGTACCATCGATCTACTGCCATGATCAGTTTCTTTTTCTTCATCAATTAGCTAGCATTCCGACCAGTTAATTATATACATACATACTCACATATAAATATATATATTATATTAAAATGCTGCTGTGAAGAGCACTCAGAATCTTTGCGCTGTTATGCTGGACACTGTGGGCCCTGAGTTGCAGGTCTTCAATAGAAGTGGGAAATCTATTTCGCTTCAGATGGAGGAAGAGATCCACGCCGTCGCAGACTCATAGGGACAAGATCTCGAGGTTCAGCCCATACAGCGAGAGGATAAATGGACGCATCTATATAAATATATATATATTTTTTCTTGCGATCATACTTTTGATTGTTTACCCAACTGCATCCGAAAACTCTGCTGCTCTCGTCTAGACTGATTATTTCATTTTGACTTGAGGCTTTGGGTCAGTGCTTAGATCAGATCTGAGAGGGTAGGCGACGGAGATTGATTGTTGCTGTCCTTCGTCGGGCCGATGAGTCCATTTTGGAGGAAGTCCAGCTGGGAAGTCTATGGATCTCCAACCAAGTCACCAACGACGAGAAGGAGAAGACGCCTTCACCGTCAGATCCACTCCAAAATCTGCCTCAAGCCTTCGGCGCATGGTGGATGTGGTCGTCGTGTTCAGGTCGGAGCTCTCTAGTTTAAACTAAAGATGAAGGAGATCAAGCCGTTGCCTTGTTGTTGGTCGCCGTGTAGTACATCGAGAGAGAAAGAGAGAGTTTTCCAGCAAGGCTGCACAGAAGCATCAAGATCTTTCGAAAAAAATGCTTTCAAGAGTTCTTGATCGATAGGAGAGGAACAAGCAAAGCTCGACTCGGAGAGAGAGAGGAAGAGAATTGGCAAACGGTGATTCTCAAATCTTCGAGAGAGAAAGAGACCAGGAGGTAGAGGAAGAAAAGAGCGATTTGTGCTGATAACGTGTTATGAAACTTATTTTAAATAAAACACTTTAAATAAAACACTACGATGAATTAAGGGAGAATATTATTTTATAAACTAAAATTTATAAAATAATATTTCCTCATCATTATATAAAAATGATAAAGTACCGTTAATTAATCGAAGATGATAAAATCATTTAAATTAGTAAAACACTTAATTACTACACTGAGAAGAATTAAGATAGAATATTATTTTATAAACTAAGGTTTATAAAATAATATTTTCTTCATCATTATATAAAATGATAAAGTATCATTAATTAATCAAAGTGCATAAAACACTTAAATTTAAATAAGAATTTTCAACGTAAAATTAAACCTCTTAATATCTTAAAACAAATAAAATATTTAATCTAAATAATTATCCACAATTATAATATTTTCAGAGCTCATTAAATTATTATAATTGTGCTACTTTAAAAACAAGCTTATCTAATACTTTGAAATTCGATGGATAAGATCCGGGAAAACGCCATCGAGGTACAACGCTTAGGATAAAACTGTTCATGATTTTACAGCTGTCGGTGAAGAACAAATTACGTGATTTACGGAAAAGATAATCTATACGCGTGATTCCAGATGAGGGTAAAGACGAGAGAGATGTGATTGCTGTCGGAAGAGAAACCAAAACTGATTGCCGTTCTGTCTAAATTTTAGCGGGCTGTTACAATTGGCATTCCGGCTCAAGGGGTTGAAAAAGAATGGTAATACTTCTAAACCTCCTTCTAAAAATGAGGCACATGATCCTTTGGAATCTGAAATTGTCCCAAGCACTTCACCTGCACCTTTTCCTCAAAGGTTAACCCCTGCATCACGCTGAAATTCTTGAAATTTTTAAGCAAGTTAGGATTAATATACCATTGTTCGATGCTATTCAACGGGTTCCTACCTATGCTAAATTTTTAAAGGATTTATGCACCGTAAAAAGAAAATTGAATGTGCAAAAGAAAACTTTTCTTACTGAGCAGGTTAGTGCTATTATCCAAACCAACACTCCTCCCAAATACAAAGACCCAGGATCCCCTACCATAACTTGCATGATAGGGAGCACAAAAATAGGCCAAGCATTATTAGACTTAGGTTCAAGTGTGAATTAATTGCCTTATAATGTTTATGTTCAGCTTGGATTGGGTGAGTTGAAATCTACTTCTATCACATTGCAGCTGGCCGATAGGTCTATTAAGATTCCTAGAGTTGTTGTGGAAGATGTTTTGGTTCAAGTAGACAAATTCTACCACCCGGTAGACTTTGTGGTACTCGACATGCAATTAACTACTCATTCTACTTTCCAAGCACCTGTTATCTTAGAAAGATCATTCTTGGCTACTTCTAATGCACTCATAAATTGTAAAAGTGGAGTTTTAAAGTTGAGTTTTGGAAATATGACTTTGGAGCTAAATATTTTCAATCTTTGCAGGCAACCGCAAGAAGTTGAGGAAGTTCATGAAGTGAATTTGTTGGAAAATTTCATTGACGAAAATTCTGCACATTACTTTCAACTTATTGATTCTTTAGAGGAATTTGAAAAAGATTTGAAAATATTTGATAATGTTAATGACTCATCTCTTGTTTCCTCAATAGGTCAGCAAGTTACACCACCATGGAGGCCAAAATTTGAACAACTTCCACCATTAACATCAACTCTCAAGCCTTTGGAGGAGTAATCCCCAACTTTGGACTTCAAACCTCTTCCATTGGAGTTGAAGTATGCTTTCTTAGGACCACAAAGCACCTTCCCTGTGGTAATTTCTTCTCACTTAACTAGTGAATAAGAAGATAAATTGCTAGATGTCCTTAAGAAGCATAAAAAGTCCATTGGGTGGACAATAGCTGATATAAAAGGTATAAGTCCCTTGGAGTGTACTCATAGGATTTATTTAGAAGGTGATGCAAAGCCTTCTAGGGAAATGCAAAGAAGGTTGAATCCCACAATGAAGGAAGTGGTTAAAGATGAGGTGCTGAAATTGCTTGATGTGGGTATCATTTACCCCATCTCAGATAGCAAGTGGGTAAGTCCCATTCATGTAATTCCAAAAAAATCTGGGTTTACCATTATTAAAAATGAGCAAAATGAATCGATTCCTACTAGGATTCTTACTGGTTGGCACATGTGTATAGATTATAGGAAGTTGAATGCCGCCACTAAAAAAGATCATTTTCCTTTGCCTTTTCTTGATCAAGTGTTAGAAAAAGTTGCTGGACATGCTTTTTATTGTTTCTTAGATGGGTTCTCTGGTTACTATCAATTAGAAATAGTACCAGAGGATCAAGAAAAGACCACTTTTACTTGTCCTTTTGGTACCTTTGACTTTAGGAGAATGCCTTTTGGTTTATGCAATGCGCTAGCAACTTTTCAAATATGCATGCTTAGCATTTTTAGTAACATGATTGAGAACATCCTAGAAGTGTTTATGGATGATTTTTCTGTATTTGGTGATTCATTTGAGAGTTGTTTAACCAATTTATAAACTGTTTTGGCTAGGTGTGAAGAGAAGCAATTGTTACTTAATTGGGAAAAGTGTCATTTCATGGTACTACAGGGTATTGTTTTGGGACATATTGTTTCATCTAGAAGAATTGAAGTAGATAGAGCAAAGTTTGAGTTGATTTCTAAACTTCCTACACCTAAGTCAATAAAAGACATTAAATCTTTTCTTGGGCATGCGGGTTTTTATAGGAGATTTATCAAGGACTTTAGCTCTACTTCTAAGCCTCTATGTAAACTATTGATGAATGATGTAAATTTTGATTGGACACCCGAGTGTCAAGAAGCTTTTTGTCGGCTTAAAACTTTGCTAACCACTGCTCCTATTCTTCAACCTCCTGATTGGTCACTTTCTTTTGAAATCATGTATGATGCAAGTGATTTTGCTATAGGAGCTGTTCTTGGACAGCGTAGGAACAAACTTCCTTATGTCATTTACTATGCAAGTAAAACTTTAAATTTTGCTCAAAAAAATTATTCTACTACAGAAAAAGAATTACTTGCTGTGGTATTTGCTTTAGAGAAGTTTCGTGCATATATTCTTGGTTTTCCTATAGTCATCTTCACTGACCATGCAGCTCTCAAGTATTTATTGACAAAGAAAGATGCAAAACCAAGGTTGATTAGATGGATACTTTTACTCCAGGAGTTCAATATTATCATCAAGGATAAGAAAGGAGTAGAGAATGTGGTAGCTGACCATTTGTCTAGGCTCACAATTGCTGAAACTGAACAACCAACACCTGTTCTTGATTCTTTTCTTGATGAACATCTTATATTAGGTGAAAATTTGCCTTGGTTTGCTGATATAGTTAATTTCTTGGTGACAGGACAAACCCCACCTCATTGGAGTGCTCAAGATATACTGAAATTCATGCATGAGGTGAGATCGTTCTTTTATGATGATCCTTATTTGTTTAAATACTGTCCTAATCAAATCATTAGAAAATGTGTGCCTGACCATGAAATACAAGTTGTCCTTTCTTTTTGCCATAGTGAGGCGTGTGGGGGTCATTTTTCTGCACATAGGACAGTTGCAAAAATTTTATAAAGTGGTTTTTATTGGCCTCATATGTTTAAAGATGCATATAGTTTCTGCAAAACTTGTGAGTCATGTCAGAAATTAGGTGTTGTCACTAAAAGGAACATGATGCCTTTACAACCCATTTTGGTCATTGAGATTTTTTATTGTTGGGGAATTGATTTTATAGGGCCATTTCCTTCCTCTTTTGGTTATTTGTACATCTTAGTGGCCGTTGATTATGTTTTAAAATGGGTGGAAGCCATACAATGTAAAACAAATGACCATAGAGTGGTGCTTAAATTTTTGAAGGAAAATATTTTTGCTAGATTTGGCATGCCTAAGGCCATCATAAGTGATAATGGCACACATTTTTGCAATAAGCCCTTTGCTGCCCTCTTGCATAAGTATGGCATTCACCACAAAGTTTCTACTCCATATCACGCTCAGATAAATGGCCAAGTTGAACTTGTTAATAGGGAAATTAAGACAATTTTGGAAAAAACTGTGAGTCCTAACCGAAAGGATTCATCTTTGAAATTAACTGATGCATTATGGGCATATAGGACTGCATATAAATCTATTTTGGGTATGTCTCCTTATCGGTTAATCTATGGTAAGGCTTGTCACCTCCCTGTGACGCCCTCAAATTCCGCTTGGGATTGAACGAACATCTGAAGCGTCGGGACATACAACACATGGTTACCTGCCCCCGTTCATGACATATAAGATGCAATATTCCTAACATGCATCTAGCATTACGCAATATTCACAACGGATAATTTTTTTTCTTGAGCAATACTATGCACTAAACTTATAATATCTCAAATAGTTAAATCGTAATCTAAGCATACTTAACAAAATAAACATCCACGATTTCAGTATGAGTCTTAGAAGACTATAACCAAAAAAACATGGGAGACCAAACTCCATATTTGCATTACCAAAATACACTATTGACGAAGTTTTTCGAGTAACTCATGTAACTCGACTAACGAGGCCATAAAACTATTCAAAAACTAACTATGGAAGTTGTAAGCTCCGTGTCGTGTCTGCGACGTCTAGTCAACCTCCTTCAGTCTACCAATGTTCGCTCCCTGCATTAATCCTGACACATCGCCTACCATTCGGGGGGAATGGTAGTTGAGACTACCACGGTGAGATTTGCTTACAAATCTCAGTAAGTTAATAGAAAACTCTCACACAGGTTAATTATGAATGCATGGCAGTAAAAGCATGAATGCATAATTAAAGTCGTAAGTAAGCATAGCATAACTTGACATATAGCATGACATAACCTGAACTTAAATGTGAACTGAATTTGACTTAGCATGACATGAACTTGAGCTTAAAACATAACATGGACTAGCAACATAACATGAACGTGAAACTTAAAACAAAACATGGACTTGAAATATAGCATGAACGTGAACATGCATAACATAAATATGAACTTGAACTTAACATAAACCTGAGCATAACATGACATAAACGTGAACTTGAGAGATAATGTGAATGTGAACATAACATAACATGAACGTGAACTTGAAAATAACATGTACGTGAATATAACATGATAGAAACGTGAACTTGAAACATAACATGAACGTGAGCTTGAACATATCATAAACATGAACATAACATGATATGAACATGAACTTAAAACTTAATGTGAACATGAACATAAATTGTACGTGAGCGTAACATAACATAACTTGAACTTGATTTGAAACTTGTCTTAACGTAGACTTGATCTGAAACTTATTCTTATCTCATGGGGTCACCATGATTGCTTATTGATAAATGGTCAATTATGTGACATTAATACTCTTAAATATCTTGAGTAAAAGTGCTTTAGGAGTTAAAATAAGAGTATTAGTTAGATAATGTGAATTAATTTTCTTTGACATACGAAACAATATATTACCCCTAATTAAACTTAGATGCATGCATTTTGATGTGGGGCCGACTAATGCTTACGTAAAACTTATAGTTGAATCTTGGTCGATGTCTAGGAGTGAAGCCATTGCCTACATAGCTGAAAAATTCTATGAAGATAAAAGCAAGTGAAAGAAATAAATGAAGGGAACACAAGATGGGACTCACGGCTGGAACTTGATTAAGGCTTCACATGGGTAGTGGGTGGAAGGATTCTTGGTGTTGGTTGGCTAGCTTTTCCTATCTTGATCCGTGTGGTGTTCTTTTGGCATCTAAAAAAATCTGCACTAAGTGAATGATGGGAGCAAATTTCGGTGGATGATCAAAAGTGTGGGGCTGGATGTTGTTTAGTGAGTGCCGAAATTGATGAGGGAATTTGATGGGACTCACGGCTGGAACTTGATGCAGCACAGCAGAATGTACACGGACAGCTCACATAAACCATCACTCGGCACATGCAAAAACAGCATGCAGAAAAGCAAAAGCAGAAAATACACATGCACTTGCAGAAAGTTCAACTCACGGCACATGTAGGACTTGCAGCAACTTAAGCAGCTCTTGAACTCACACCATCACTCGGCACATGCAAAAACAACATGCAGAAAAAGCAAAAGCAGAAAACACATGCAGACTTTAATGCACATGCAGAAAACTCACGGTTGGAAGTGCAAAAGATGCAGCAGCAAACCAGAAAGTTCAGCACACATGCAGATCACTTGGACAGCTCACATAAAGCACTCACATTCACAGCAGCAGAATGAACTTGGACAGCACACAGCAAAACAGCATGTAGAAAAGCAAAAGAAGAAATGCAGCAGCATACACGGCAAGAAGAACATGTAGAAAACAGAAAAAAAAAACAATTGCAGAAAGTAATATGCAGCACACATGCAGAAAAAAATAGAAGAAGCAGCAGCTCATGCACATGCAGAAAACATGGAAAGCACATGCAGAAAGTTAAAAGAAAACAAGCAGAAAACAAACAGGCTGGAACTTGGACAGCAGCACATGAAGCACTTGGATAGCAGCACATGAAGCATTCGGACGTGCAGCAGAACAGAGGTGGTCTGAACGTGGCAAACCGAATGAAGGGGCATTATTTTCTCTGCAGTTTAAAAAGAGGGGACGAACGTGTGGGCAAGCTAGTTAGTTTTAGTTTTTAGTTTTTGCCTTTCCTGTATTTTTCTTTCTTTCAGTCGGCAGCTTCCATCAGTTCAGTTTTTTTTCATTTTCATCTTTAGCTTTTATTCTTTTCAGTTGTAACGTTGAGCAGATTATTTTTTTCTTTCCTCTCGTTCGTTTACGTTGATTGGAGTTAGCTTCAAGTTTATTACCTTCAAGTTTATTAGCTTCAAGTTTATTACCTTGTTAGTTAGAAGTTTATTTCCTTGTTAGTTTCAAGTTTATTTCCTTGTTAGTTTGAAATTTATTTCCTTGTTAGTTTGAAGTTTATTTCCTACAAGTTTATTACCTTGTTAATTTCAAGTTTATTACCTTGTTAGTTTCAAGTTTATTACCTAGTTAGTTTCAGTTTTTATTACTTTGTTATGGTTTTAATTTTATTTCTTTGTTTTAGTTTCAATTTTATTTCCTTGTTATAGTTTCAATTTTATTACCTTGTTATAGTTTTTGATATGGTTCTACTTAGATTTATTTTTGCTACTAAAAATATCATGTGTAACTAATTTCTATAGCTTGGGTTGTGGAATGAGATTTAATTTATTTTAGATTCTAGTGTTATGCAATATTTTGTTGTGTAATGTTGACTTCACTAAATTACTAGTCGGATTAAAAAGGAAAATAGATTGCGGCTCTTGCTCTTGTTTTGTTGTTGACGTAAGGCACAACAAAAGCTTGAATTTATCAAGGCCTCTTTCGATTGATTATGAATATAAATTTGGCTAGTAAATTAGAGAATTTCTTGAGAAAATATTGCAAAAATTTGAGCTTAATTTTATCTTCCGAATATCAATTCCTTGACTGGATTGTTAATCGAGAAATTATCTAGAATCCGAAATAGAAAGAATCTCAAACCCAACCCAAGTGTTTGTTTATTGTTTCTTGCAAGTTTAATTCATTTGCTACACACTTTCTCTAAGTCTCTTAGTTTTGGTAATTTTAAAAATATAGATCCACATCAATTTTCATCCTTCATAATCGATACATCTTTTACACAAAGAAAATCTCACAAACGCTTTGATAATCCCTTTGTCCCTGTGAATTCGATCTTGGGACTTACCCTTGTATTACTTTGACAGCTTTTACGCTTGGAAGACAACATTATAAGCTGAGTCACTTATTCTTAACTTGTTGACATGAACTTGAAATCTTATTCAATAGACTTAATTAATAACGTGACCATATGGGTGCTACATGGGTCCCCTAGAGCCGTGTGTCCTTGCCGATTACCGCATCACAACACAGGTATCTACACCAGTTGTGAATGCATTAATACATACTCCACATTTGTTGTGGCCCCACATATTTTACGTGTCACAATTGCTGTGTCTCACGTAGTGTATGCTCCACAGTTGTTGTGGCCCCATACTTCATGCTCCACAGTTGTTGTGGCCCCATGAATACACATAAAATAAAATATGGCACCATCGGCGTTAGTGCCTTGCGCGCTCCGGTGACCAGCTAATTAGGCCTCATTCGCAACCTGTTGACTGTACTTCGTCAACCCAGGGAATTTCATACCTATTTAGACACTCCAGCTTGAACAAAGAAGTTCCACTAGGATATTACCTCATCCAAGCACTTAGGGTCGTGATTGACATGAATAACTTAACTTGAACGTAATCTGAAACTTGACTTAACATAAACTTGATCTGACTTCTTTACTTAACATGACATACTTGCAATGGTGAATATTATATAATATGACATACATGTAACATATGGCATACTTAACATGGCATACTTATAGCATAAAATAATACGTGATAGAATAGATTGTGTAACAGATAAATATTCGTGACAGAATAAATCATGCATAATAGATAAACATGTAATGACGTGGCATGGCATGGCATATATGATAACATACAAACATAAATTGTAGTTCCCTTACCCATCATACATACACAATAAACTGATAGTAAGTTAGAAGCTAATTTACCTCGATCGTCGCGTTCTACGAGAATAAAGCGCGAAACACAAGGAACTGTAAGAAGGTATTCTAAAAGTTAGAAATCTAATTGCTAACAATTAGAAACATGAAAAAAAGCTAAATTAGGAAAAATCACAACTATGAAAAACACACTATGGCCGAAACATCCTTAGGCCATTTCTCTTGATTTTTGTTGCAATTCCTTCCAACTTCAAAACTCATGCTTAAACCAATATTTTGCAACAAACATCTTCCTATCCTAAGTTTACAACCATACTTAAAACATCCATTTAGAAAAAGCTAATAATCAACACCAAACGTTTTTTTGTAAAAAGATCCAAACACTTGAAGCACAAGCTTTGACCCTAAATCAAAACATCTCTAAGAATTCCAAAAATCAAATCTTACTTCTAACATATTCATAACATCATCTTAAGATCAACCATGCTTTAAATCATCAAACTAAAGTCACCAAAATCACAAAATAACACTTGGAGTTTTTGGTTTTACACTTAGTCCAAAAACAGAAACTTTTTTCTCAACTATTTTGATCAATCTCTTGATCCATGGCTTACAAAGATGAGATCTTCAAACTAAAACATCACAAAATTTAAAAATGTGTCTTAACTAGGATCCAACCATCAAACTTAAAATCACATGGCTAAAAATCAATAAAACATGGATCTAATCCAAAAACATCAAGTCTTAGGCCTAACAGAAATCCTCTTGCATAGAAAAATCATATCTTTGAAACTAATACTAAATATCTTCAAAATAGCATCCTAACATGAAAGTAAGAGACTTAGGATCATCAGATAAAAATATCAAAGCCTTTAGAGTAAGATCAAATCTTGAAATATTCAAACTTTCTCCAAATAAAAACTGTTTTGCCACTTTCAGTTTTCAAGTTTCTTGATCTAAGAAAATCTATCATCAAAAGTTTTAGTCATGTAACAAAACCTCAATGACCACTATTAAACACATGCTAATAACACTCCATAAAATTTTCGGACCAAGATATGTCCATTAGCTTGGTCAAAAACTCCAATACATGGTTAAAAGTACTTTTTACCAACCAAATGACCATGTAATTATACGAATAATATATGTATAGAAACTATACTCAAAGAGAAATAACTTTTATGAAGGAGTAATCGTGTGAAAATACTTAAAAAGAGTCAAAAACCTCCACACAAAAAGACCCAGAAATCTGCCCGAGAGAGCTCTTTTGGGTTTCTCTCTAAGAACGGGGTGAAGAAGTGATGAAAGGGAAGTAAGTGTGTCTTGCACTACTCAAGAATTGTGTAGGGGGAAGATATGGACCTGAATGACCATTTATTGGAGGTAGATATGTGACAAAAAGTGGAGAATAGAGAGGGGAAAGGACAGCCTGCAGAAGTTGTGAGGTATGGAGGTTGATGGGGTGGGTTTCTCCATCTCATCAAGGCACTATTGGGTGCAGCCAAGGGTAGTGAATGGTCTTCCATGTGGGGGAGGAAACTTTTCCAAGAAGCCTTGCCAAGGTGGCCAAATTCGTGGGCCTTGGCGGGCCCCAACCAAGTGGGCTTCAATTTGGGATTTAAAGGAGGTTTGGTTAGGGTTTGAGATGCTATCAAACCCAAATCCAATTTTTCTTGGCCCAATCTAATTTCCAAGGTTTAAAAGGTTGGATAAAGATGTCATAACAATAATTTGAGAAATTAATAGCATGTGGAAGTGATTTAATCAAGTGATTAAACACTATGCTAGAAATTGGATCAAAAAGAGTTTAAAGGCCAACTTTAGGGTTTGGGGAAACCGTTTAGGGTTTTGGTTTCAACCATGTTTTTTGGGTTTCAATTGGATTCCAACCATTTAGGGTTTCACTAGGGTTGAAACCCTCTTTGATCTGGCTCAATTTGGTTGATCAGATGAAAAAGGTTTTGCTTAGGTGACATGATCTTACACATTGATCTCCTTCATAAATCCATCTAATGGCTCATCTTTATGCCAAGTGTCTAATACTATTCACTATGTGTGGCTAAGATCTTGTCAAGTGTCCAAATAAAACTTCTCTAACCTAATTTGGACATTCCACACTGTGATTTTGAAAACATTGCACTTAGTACGCTTATCGAGGTTACTATTCACTCAAAAAAAAGTGTAATAAACTTAGTACTGAAAAATCCTAAATATTCATATTAATCTACAGTAAAAACCATTTACCAAAACTCAACTGTAACAGCCCGCTAAAATAATCAGTTTTGGATTCTTTCCCGACAGCAATCACATCTCTCTCGTCTTTACCCTCATCTGGAATCACGCGTATAGATTATCTTTTCCGTAAATCACGTAATTTGTTCTTCACCGACAGCTGTAAAATCATGAACAGTTTTATCCTAAGCGTTGTACCTCGATGGCGTTTTCCCGGATCTTATCCATCGAATTTCAAAGTATTAGATAAGCTTGTTTTTAAAGTAGCACAATTATAATAATTTAATGAGCTCTGAAAATATTATAATTGTGGATAATTACTTAGATTAAATATTTTAGTTGTTTTAAGATATTAAGATGTTTAATTTTACGTTGAAAACTCTTATTTAAATTAATTGGTTTTATCATCTTCGATTAATTAACGGTACTTTATCATTTTATATAATGATGAGGAAATATTATTTTATAAATTTTAGTTTATAAAATAATATTCTACCTTAATTCATCGTGGTGTTTTATTTAAAGTGTTTTATTTAAAATAAAACATTTACGCGTTTTTAATCAGTGTTTTAATTCACCGTTGAATTATTTGAGGATCCCAAAACGTAGGATTGAAGTTTATTACCTAGGCTCCTACCCTTTTTCCTTCATTTTTCCTTTTTTCTTTTTTTTTCTTCTCTTTCCTCTCCTTCTCTCCATGGTCGACTTACACCCTTCCACCATAGCTGATCGGTTCTAGCTTCCTACCGGCGCCACCTCCGGCCGCCGTGCCTCACCTCCACCTCCGGCATGTCCCTCCCTCACCGGCGAACACATCTGCACCGGAGGTGTGCAACGCCGGCCACCAATTCTCTCTCTCTTCCCGTGCTCTTCCTTCTTGTCTCATTACCGTCGCCGCCCCTTTGACCGCCCGTTTCTCCGCCGTCCGGTGGAGGTGTCGTACACCACCCCCGCCATTCTCTTCCCCTTTCACCATAGTTCATACACACCAATTTTCAGAGCCATCGGACCAGCCGTTAGTCGCCGAGAGCCCCCGGAAGTTGCTGCCCCTGCCCTGTTTTCTCCCCTGTTGCCGATTTCTTTCTCCGCCCAGAACCGCCGCTCGCCGGCGGCGTGGACTACACCACCCACCCAGATTTCTTCCCCTCTCACCGGTGAACATCCCCTCCAAGTTTCACCTCCATCCGAGCCACGGTTAGCCGCCACTCTCGCCTCCAAACAAATGGGTTTTTAAGGCTTTTCACCATTTTGGACCACCATACACGGCCAAATCAGCCACCAAGCACCACCATTGGATTCACCACATCAAGGGCTTCCTCCCCATGTCTTTCTTTTTCCCAAACTCTCACTTTTTCTCATATGGGTTTCTCAAAACACCCGTTCGGTTGCACCACCGTGCGCCGCCGTACACGGCCACCCGTGGTGTTTCACCACCACCATCTTGTTCCTCTCATCCTCATGAACCTCTCCAAGAAATTTCATGGCCAACGGAGCTTCGTAGAGCTCACACTCTCCCGCACTCTCCAAGGCCAAAAATGGTTTCAAACGGCCGATCTGCCGCCGTTAGCCACCGTCCGACCACCACCTCGCCACCACAGCTCCACCACATGTTCCTCTACCTTTCCCTAGCTTTCCATGAAGTTCTATGGCTTTTCGCTACCTCGCGTCTCCTCCGCTCACCGTTCGGAGTTACTGTTCACGGCGTGATGCCGCCGTGCTCCGCCACCTTTGACCATCACAAGGCGACCGTGAGTCTTCCAAGACCACGCCTAGCCTTTCTCAAGCCCAAACTACCACTTTATGTGGTGGACAGACACCGTACCGCCACGTATGCTCCTCCGACGCATGTTCGTGACGAGCAGCGAGCGACGCACGGGTTATCCCGTCGATGGTATAACCCTCTATCTTTAGTTATTTATGTTTAACATAGTTGATTTGGTTGGCTGTAGACTGTGTAGTTAGTGTTTGTGGAGTTCGCTGCGTAGTTGTGAAACGAAGTGTGGTTGTGAAGTGTTAGGCTTGATTTTGTAGTTTTGTGGACTGTGCTGTGAAGTATAGGCGTGAGATGGATGCCGTAGATGTGATACGGCGGGTTGTGTGAAGAGAATACGCGTGTAGCGTATTCTGTGTAATGCAGCGACGCGCCGCGCGACGTGCGCTGTAGTGATGTGGGTCGTAGAAGGAAGGGAGTACGCATGTAGTGTACTCCGTGTGGTATGGCGATGCATCGTGTGATGTGCATCGTGTTGATGAGTGTTGTAGCGAAGGAAGTACGCGTAGCGCGTACTCCGTGTCGCGTAGCGATGCACCGTGAGACGTGTATCGCAGTGATGGGTTTTGTAGTGTGAATGGAAGAGAGTTCACGTGAGTGTACTCTGTACTAAGTCGTGATACACCGGATGGCGTGTCACGAAGGGTTGGATGGCGTAGCAGAGAAGTGTGGAGCGTATGGTGTAATGTTGGGAAACTGTATGACAGTGTCCCGAAGCAGTGATGATATGGATTATAGTCCGGGATGACTGGTGTCATCTTGTGGTTGACTATGGCTAAGAGTATATGGATTGAGAAATGAGTTGTTTGTTTGGTTGTTATTGATAATTTTAATGAACTTGTTTTAGTGCAAAGGCTTTCTGAAGTCAATTTATCTCTTCCGAGTATAGTGAAACCTCAAGTTGGCCGTGGTGTTGCAAGTGCTTACAATATGGCAATTGAGTTCAGAAGTGAAAATCTTAAGGACTTGAGTGTTCCTCTTCCAGCTGTTGTGCAGTTCCTCGTGTCTCGCGCTCTATTCTCATAGAACGCGACGATCGAGGTAAGTTAGCCTCTAACTTACTATCAGTTTATTGTGTATGTGTGATGGGTAAGAGAACTACAATTTATGTATGTATGTTATCGTATATGCCATGTCATGCTATGTCATTACATGTTTATCTGCTACGTATGATTTAATCTCTCATGAATAATTATCTGTTACATAATCTTTTCTGTCATACAATGATGTATGTTATAAGTATGCCATGTTAAGTATGCCATGAAATGTTATGATTAAATCATATTGTGCCATTTACAAGTATACGCCATGTTAGAAAAGTATATGATATTAATTAATATCTCATGCATTAAGAAAGATAAGACATGTTATGTTACGTATAATACGTGGGGCCACAACAACTGTGGAGTACGTATTATATTTTATGTTACGTGAATACGTGGGGCCACAACAACTGTGGAGTACGTATTATATTTAATGTTACGTATATACGTGGGGCCACAACAACTGTGGAGTACGTATTATATTTTTATGTTACGTGTATACGTGGGGCCACAACAACTGTGGAGTACGTATTATTTTTTATGTTACGTGTATACGTGGGGCCACAACAACTGTGGAGTACGTATTATATTTTATGTTACGTGTATACGTGGGGCCACAACAACTGTGGAGTACGTATTATATTTTATGTTACGTGTATACGTGGGGCCACAACAACTGTGGAGTACGTATTATATTTTATGTTACGTGTATACGTGGGGCCACAACAACTGTGGAGTACGTATTATATTTTATGTTACGTGTATACGTGGGGCCACAACAACTGTGGAGTACGTATTATATTTTATGTTACGTGTATACGTGGGGCCACAACAACTGTGGAGTACGTATTATATTTTATGTTACGTGTATACGTGGGGCCACAACAACTGTGGAGTACGTATTATATTTTATGTTACGTGTATACGTGGGGCCACAACAACTGTGGAGTACGTATTATATTTTATGTTACGTGTATACGTGGGGCCACAACAACTGTGGAGTACGTATTATATTTTATGTTACGTGTATTCATGGGGCCACAACAACTGTGGAGCATGAAGTATGGGGCCACAACAACTGTGGAGCATACACTACGTGAGACACAGCAATTGTGACACGTAGAATACGTGGGGCCACAACAACTGTGGAGTACGTATTAAGTCAAGTTTCAGATCAAGTGCATGATAAGTCAAGTTTCAGATCAAGTTCATGTTTTGTTATGTACACGTACATGTTATGTTCATGATCAAGTTATGTTCCAAGTTCATGTTCACATCATGTTAAGTTCACGTTTACAGTATGTCTCAAGTTCACGTTTATGTCATGATATGTTCAAGTTTATGTTATTTTCAAGTTCATATTTATGTTATGCATGTTTACGTTCATGCTACATTTCAAGTCCATGTTATGTTTTAAACTCAAGTTCATGTCATGTTAAGTCAAGTTCAGTTCACGTTTAAGTTCTGGTTATGTCATGTTATATGTCAAGTTATGCTATGCTTATGTACGACTTTACTTATGCATTTATGCTTTTACTGCCATGCATGCATCTTTAACCTGTGTGTGAGTTTTATGTTAACTTACTGAGATTTGTAATCAAATCTCACTGTGGTAGTCCCAACTACCATTCCCCCCGAATGGTAGATCTTGTTACAGGACCCAAAGAAGAATTGGAATCTGACCATCTGAATACGGTCATCTAGGCTACGGTGCGATGTTGATGATGGTATAGTATTTAACTTAGGTTAATGCTTGTACTTTTGGAGTTGTATCTCAAGTATTCTTTTGATCACAACCATTTTGGACTAGTGTAGTGATCACGGCTTTTTAGTATGTTTTTATGTATGAAATATGTTTCAAGTATTTGGGATATTTTTAGTTTGGTGCATAGTATTGCTAAAGAAAAAAAAAAAATATCCGCTGCGAATATTGCATAATGCTAGATGCATGTTAGGAACATTGCATCTTATATGTCATGAACGGGGGCAGGTAACCTTGTGTTGCATGTCTCGACGCTTCAAATGTCCGTTCAATCCCAAGCGGAATTTGGGGGCGTCACATCAACCCCGAAGTTCCCCTATAAATAAATTTACAGTTTTGAACAGCCGTTTCGTCCGAAATTATGAAAATGAGTTATTGGGCCATAAAATCCTAAATATTCAATTGAGTCTAATGGTGTAGACTATAACGTATTCTGACACTTCTAACTACCTCAAACAACGAAAATCGCATTTTCTGGCACTATAGTGAGTGATAATACTAGCTATGTTGATAGACTAAAACCTATGCGATTAGTCGATTCGTGAAAACTTACGTAGTTTTCACGAGATTCCTAACGTCTATAGAAATTTCACCATTGAATTTCTAGCGGGCTGTTACACTCCCTGTTGAGCTTGAACACCGTGCATTTTAGGCCATCAAAAGGTTTAATTTTGATCTTGGTCAAGCAGGATCTTTGAGAAAATTACATCTTTCTGAATTAGAGGAACTTAGGAGGATGCTTATGATAATTCTAAGCTGTCCAAGGAACGCATGAAGTCTTTCCATGATAAGCATATTCAAAGAAAATCATTTGAGCCTAATCAATAGGTTTTACTCTATAATTCTCGACTTCATTTGTTCCCAGGCAAGTTAAGATCCCAATGGAGTGGCCCCTACTTGGTTAAAATAGTTTTCCCTCATGGTGCTATTGAGGTTGTCAATCCTCAAAAAGGAAATGCTTTTAAGGTTAATGGTCAAAGGTTCAAGCCTTTTAATTCTAACTTTGCACCTAAGAAATCTACTCTGCATTTGCTTGATCCTAATTGATGGTTCTTGATCTACCAATTTATTTTCATTGTTTTCTTTTGTTTTTTAGTTTTTATTTTTATTTTGGCTGCATTCCTTTCAAAGCTGTCCAGGTACTTCCTTTTCCTCTTTCCTTCAATTTTTCTTTGAATATTTGGTTTTTCTTTTAGTTTTTTTGCCCCTTAACTTCTCTTTTTGTGTAAATTCCTTCATTTCTCTTGCATCATTGAGGACAATGCTACAATCTAGTTGGGGGGAGAAAGAGAATTTATTTTTTTCTGTTTGCATGCCTTAGACATATTTTGGTCCACCTTGGGGGAGTGCTAGTAATGAGTTGAAAGTATATTAAATTCCCCATTCATGAATTTTACATGCTGGAAAGTGAACTAAAAAAAATGATTTGTTGAGGTCATGGAACATGTGGAATGTAGTGCAAATATGAGTATATGTCAAAAGAGAGACTTATACATTTTATTTAGTTGTTAAACAAAAGGAAAGATGTTAAAAGTTTTGTTAAAACACACACAATACATACCCGGAATGCCTAGAAAGACTACATTGAGTCATTGTTTGTTGATTTACACTTCGGTTGTTTGGGACTCTAATGAACCATATCCTAATGGCTTAGGAAGAAATTTGAAGTGAATCAAATTAGAAAAGGGACAAGCCAGGGATTAAAAATAAAAATAAAAAATAAAATAAAATAAAATAAATCCTTCCACCTAGTGGTAAGGGCTGACTTGTGAAAGTGTGGGTAGGCGCACATTCATATGTTTGATTCCCCTACTAGGAAAAATTGAAAAAAAAAAGAGAGAGAGATTTACATTTGTGTATTGGAAAAGGCTGTCTATTACCGGGGTCCTTACTAAATAAGAAAGTAGGCACCTTTTAAAGTGTAATAGCGTGAAAGCCGCCACTACAATGGTTTTGAATTAGAGTAAGACCATATGGTTATCTTAGATTAGCTGCTGTGTTTGAAACTATTAATGTCTCTTGGTAGTCGATCTAGGAATTCTAACCTCATTCCCATGCACTTGAAGAAGCAAACTTTGTTACATTTAGTTCCCTTGGTTGATGAACTAAATAGTGTATAAATCTCCCAGTTAATACAAAATTCAGGTTAATCTATCTCCAGTGTTCTTAAACTCAACAAGTCTATTTCATGACATGTAATTCTCATATTTTCTGAAAATTGTAGTGGGTAAATTCACCTTTGCATGAATTCATTCGCTTTCTTTCGCTAGAGTCTAGCAAAAGCTAGTTGGGGGGTGTGATAAAGTGTTAGAATTGTATAATTAAGTTGCTTAAATGAGCGATTTATTTTATCAAATGAGAATTGAGCACTTAATTATGTATCAAATTCTAGAACTTGATGTTAAATTAATTGATGCCAATATTTTATACATAAAGTGCTATAATTGCTTTTGAAAGAAATATATTTTTAATGTGCTGCAGGACATTTATGAAAATAATAGAAGATCGATGTAATGGCTTATTAAAAGCAAGGGGCATTTTTGGAAACATTTAACAAACAATGTGGGGCTATGCTTGGAGCCTGGAGTGCGTGAAAGAGAGAGGTAGAACATGCTATCTGCTGGAAGAGAAAAGACAAAAAAAAAATATATATATATACAGCACGCGAGGTTCTGCTGCAGAGGGGGTCTGTGGTTTTAGCAGCTTGCTTAATTCGTCCTTAGTGCTTTGTGGTTCAGAGGATTGGTCGGTGGATATCATCATTTGTTTTTTTTAGTTTTGGCTTTTTTTTTTTTCAGATGGCACGAGAGTTATCTCCCCCAGAGTTTTTATTTTTCTAGTGGGAGTTTTACGTTTCTTGCTTTCCAGACCGGAGGGATTCGGCGACTGGGTTTATTTTTTTTCTGCAGTTTAGTTTTACTTTTGAGGCGGCGTGCTTAGGGCTGTTCAACTGGGCCGGGTAAAAGTCCGGAACCCGGAAAACCAGATTCCGGTTCCGGGTTTCGGCCTGGATTTAATCCGGGCCGAAACCCAGATGGCAAAATCCGGATCTATCCGGTCCGGGTATGGGTTTAAAGTCCGGATACCGGATTTAAAACCCGATACCCGGTTTTCGTTTATTTTGTTTTTCAACTGTCACACATTCTCTATTTCTCTCTCTGTCTCTCGTCTAAAAACCCTAGCCGCTTCCGCATTTCTTCTTGATTTTGGTTCTTTGTCTGTGTGTGTGTGTGTGTCTCTCTCTCCAGTCATCTAAACACTTTCTTCTTTTATTTTAACGTCGCCATTGATCTTCTCCTTCGTTAATTTTCTTGGTTGCCATGGCAGAGAAACAACCTCGAACGGAGCGGCAGTGAACGCAGATTAATGGCCGTCAGAGGCGAAACTGAGGTGCCACTCGATCCCGTAGTAGAGTGCCTGATCAACAAGTGCTTGTTTGGAGAATCCGCGAGATGTGGAGGGGAGATGATTTGATCTGAGAAAGGAGAGGAGGACAGAGAAGATCTGGGGATCCCGATCTGAAAACCAGGTAAGCGTCTCTCTTTCTCTCTCCCTTTGAGCATTCATAAACGTGGTTTTCCTAGATCTGCTCTTTTTTCTTTAACATGGGTTATTTTTCACTACTGATCTGCCTAGATCTTGGGTTCCTTTAGTCAAATATCATGCCCCGAAGATCATTTTTGAGTTATGACTTTTGTTGGCTAGCTATGACTGTTTATTGAGTAGTGAGAATGGTTTTTCTTAATGGAGGCAAACTGATAAAAAGCCTACGAAGTGAGGTTGAAATCATTTTGGGTTTTGGTTATGTAAAAGGGAAAAAAACAATAAGAAGAAGAAGAAACTATTGAGTATGAAATAAGTGATGATATTAGTAAGAGTAGTGGAGAAGAGAAGTGTGGAGTGGTTGAGGTTTGTTGTTGAGTCTTAGTGGATAGTGACGGAGGAAATGTGACTAGCCATAAGGAACAGAGACGTGAGTCTATTGGCTCTAGATACCAAGTTGGAATATAGAAATAAAAATGAATTGGACAATAACCCCTTGTATCTAGCTGGGTGTTTGCATCATATTATATAGACAACAAAATCAGAGTTGTTATAGAGGATAAGAATGTGAAATTAATTACATCCAAAGGATATGAGCAAGACTATATTTAAAATACAAGATTCTATTGAGTAACATCTCATCTATTTAAATTTGATTGCTAATGGATTGTGTTTGATTTGGATGAGAGCCATTCTGCCGTAGGATCTTTATCAACATATGTATTAAAAATATAAAATACAACATAAAAAGAAGGGGTATATATATATATGACCATCATGAACCTGACATGAATGCAGCATGAAATAAGCGAGTTTGAATTTGATATAAATGAATCTTAATCAAAACAGATTGATCCAATAATATACAATTAATAAATAGATAAATTGTAGGTCCATCCGTATAACACAAATAAATTATATTTTTAAATTTTATAAATGTTTGTCTTGTATGTCCTTTTTTGTTGTTGGGAATGTGTGAAGCAGATGATGAGATGGGCAAACTGGATTGTGGACACAACTATCATATACAATGTATAAAACAGTGGCTTGCAAAGAAAAAAGCCTGCCCTGTCTGTAAGGCTGAAGTGCTAGCTTGATTCTAAGAATGGTGGCAGCCTCTTCGTGACCTCACTGCTGATGGTTTTTGGACACTGCTTTCTTTTTGCTCTTTTTCATCATGTATAGATTTAATTTCCTGCAATATATTATGAAGAAATGATTCTTTGGTGTGAAGCTTCAACCCTTGTTTGCTTGTTTTGATATGATTGGCCTTTCTGTGGCAATCTGGCGGATATATGTTAATGAAAATTATCTTAAATTAATAGGAATCAGTAACATCATATGCTATTGTTCTGATATATGCTTGGGTTGCAAATGCCTTCTATGCTAAGTTCTGTTTCAGGTTGTTGAATCTAACTGGTGATTTTCTATATGGCATAGCTCAATATGCAATAAATTTCTTCGATGAAATTCTAATGTTAGTGAAGATAAATCGATTACAATACCCAAGGAACTTGAATATTGTTTGAAAAATTCTCAGTGCTTGTAATTTCTGGGAAGGGGGAAAGGTTGCTGTAAATGTGTTATGAGATGGTGTGATGGCGGTTGAGGATGCCAGATCGAAGCCAAGAAGAGATCGAAAAAAATACACATAGGAGACCCAAGTGGTATAGAAGTTTGAATGGCATAGTTTTTGTTTTACTTTTAAGGTACAGTTGTATCTCCCACATGGTGTACAATTTCCGTTGGGTGAGTTAGAGGTTCCAGATGGTACTGCTCCCAATTGTAAGTTGGCAGCCATTTTAGTAATGTACTAGAGGATTCCTATCATTTGGGTGACTGCAGAGAATATGCTAGGAATTCAATGTGGCAGTTATCTTCCGTTTGGGTGGCTACAGCGAATATACTTTTAAGTTTTATTTGGTGTGATTAAATCACATGGAAGACAATGTTATTGATATGTAACTCATATCTTGTAATTTTATATTTTGTAATGTAATGTAATATGTAGTGGATTG
The DNA here is from genome assembly GCA_011037825.1 of Carya cathayensis. Lineage (NCBI taxonomy): Eukaryota > Viridiplantae > Streptophyta > Magnoliopsida > Fagales > Juglandaceae > Carya > Carya cathayensis. Next base: position 450,020 of record QGSO01000576.1, read on the forward strand.
CATGCATTTTAGTTTTTATTTTTATATATTTTATTATTCTGGACAATGTTATGCTTTTTAACATTACCTCTTAGAAAAATTTTCATAAAATATAGGCTTTAAAAAAAAATGTTATGATTTTCAACATTTTTAAAAATTTCTATAATAAATAGACTTTTACATAAAAAGAATTATGCTTTTTAGCATTGATTTTTCTTAAAACAATCTTTAATATAATATAGGTTTTTACTATAAAAAAAAATTATGCTTTTAAAGCCGGAAAAAAAAAAAAAAAACCGGGTTCAATCGATAACCCGGAATCCGGGTTTTACAAAACCCGGGTTCATTTAGGTTCCGGCCCGGATTTGATCCGGGCAAATCCGGTCCGGGTTCCGCCTCGGATTTCAAATCCGGGTTCCGGTTTGGGTTTACCCGGATTTCCGGGTTGGAACCCGGATGAACAGTCTTAGGCGTGCTTGTTTCGTTTTCTTTTTTTTTTTTCTTTCCTTTTCGGCAGCTCTGTTTTTGCTGGAACATTCGGCCCACAGTTTTTCTTCTTTCAATTTGAGTTTATTTGTTCGGTGGGCAGCTTTCTTTCAGTTTCGTTCGGCTGTTTCTTCGTTTTTATATTTCTGGATTTTACTTTGGTTTCTTTTCTGCCGGACAGCGTTAGTTTGCATGTTTAGTTCGTTGAGCTGCTTCATTTTAGTTCCTTCTAGTTTTAGTTGGACAATGCTCTCTCTTTTTCTCCATTATTTTGCTTTCTTAGTTTTATTTATTTATTTGTTTTTTTTTTTGTTTCATTACTTTCATGCTGGAACAAGGCATTCTGGATTTTTTTTTCCAGCTTGACTTTGGAGGGGGAGGCCCTCTCTCTGTGTCGGTTTTAGTTTTATTTCTTTTTTTTTTTTCCGTTTTCTGAAGTTTACGTAGTGCATTACCATTTCCACTTCGTTTTATTTGTCTTAGATCTTTTCTTTGAGTTTTATTTTCTAGAGATTTTTCTTTTCAGTTTTCTTTTTTGCTGGACTGCGGACGTCGGCTGTTTCTTCTTTTTTTTCTTCTAAGTTGTTTTTAATTTTTAGTTTTCTGCGGTTCTACTTTTGTGGAGGCATTTGGCTGGGCGGCTTGTTTCGTTTTTTTTGGGTTTTACTTGTATTTTTTTTGGTTAGTCACTTTTTTTTTCGGTTCATTTTATTTGCTTAGACTCTTCTTAGAGTTGCAGTTTTTTTTTCCTGGTTGAGAACGTTCAGAGCATTCAGTTTGATTTTCTTTTTATTCCGATAGACTTTTATTTCAGTTTTAGCTTTAGTTCTTGGCCGCGGCTTTCTTTTTCGTTAATTTTTGTTTTTCGGCTCATTTTTATTTTGCATTTCTTTTGTTCTCAGATTTTATTATGACTCAACTTAGATTTACTTTTATTGCTAAAAATACCATGTGTAGCTAATTTCTAAAACTTGGGTTGTGGAATGAGACTTTATTTATTTTAGGTTCTAGTTTAATGCAATATTTTGTGGTTGAATGTTGATTTCACTAAGTTACTAGTTAGATTTAAATTGAAAATAGATTACGACTCTTGTTCTTGATTTGTTGTTGACGTAAGGGACAACAAAAGATTGAAATTATCAAGGCTTCTCTCGATTGATTGTAAATGTGTGTTTGGCTAGTAAAGTAGAGAATTCCCTGGGGAAATATTGCAAAACTTGAGCTTAACTTTTTATCTTCCATTTATCAATGCCTTGATTGAGTTGTTAATCGAGAAAATTATTTAGAATCCAAAAGAAAGAGTCTCATGCCCAACCCAAGTGTTTGTTAATCTTTTTTATTAGAAACTCTAATTTCAGCTTTAATTAATTTTTTTTTACGGGAATTAAATTCATACCTTTTTTTCTTACTTCGTCTTCAATTTCTTTTTTACATTTTATTTTATTTTATTTTCAACTCTCATAATCGACACATTTTGTGACGCCCCCGGACGGTGACAACACGGGTCACCATCCTATCGACGAGTGCCAAGTGTGTGCAAGCGACACATGTGCACGAATACATACGCAGCGGATAGCAAAGACATAAACTAAGTACCAGAATTATTTTTTTTCTTAAATAAAATACAAAGCGTTTCAAAGATACATAATAAAATATTACAAGTCACAAATATTGTTTCAAAGCCCAAAACCAAAACATGACTTCAACTCAGATCTCCGGCGGAGCCGCATCCTCGGGCTCAACCTCCTCCTCCACCTCGAACTCTGCATCAAAATCTACGGTACCATAAATGGTGCCGCAGGTAAGTAAAATCCAAACACCACTAGATAAAAGCATATTAAACTCAAACAATATGCATGAATAAATGTCAATGCACAAAACTCATAAACCATATTTTTTCCATGCACGCCAAAAACCCATTTGGCCCAAAAACATATCCTTGAAACAAAATCTCGCCGTTATCCCCGATAACGGCCCAAAACATATCGTTTAAACAAAATCTCGCCGTTATCCCCGATAACGGCCCAAAACATATCGTTTAAAACCAAGCCTCGCCATTATCCCCGATAATGGCCCAAACCACCATTTTCCCAGAAAATGGATCACAAAACTAGACCTCGCCGTTATCCCTGATAATGGCCCAATCAATAAACCACCATTTTCCCTGAAAATGGATCACAAGTCCTTAACACATCCTCGCCATTTTCCCAGAAAATCGCCCGTATCCGAAAACCATAAAAACCAATCTGATTATGCATGCATCATGATCTCCCCTAGGGATCATCCGCATACTCTGGCTCTGTGCCACACCGCAGGTAACGTCTACGCGTGTGACACCTACACGAGTGATGCCCAGACTCGCGCCTCGCGGGTACCTGGCCAGGCCATCCTCTAGTCCCCGCCACTCTAGGAACCACGGAGTCAACACGACAGCGTTACCGTATCGTGCGATCCGGTCGTCGTCCAGCGATAACCCAAGGGATGTCACTCAGTATTATCCACTCCCGAGTGACCAGAGGAGCTCCACCGAGATAATAACCCATCCCGGCTTGGGCTCGTGATACGCACGCACCCGAAAATCCATTTAAGCCAATAAAACAGGATTTTCTCAATTAAAATAAAATACACGTGCATGCACCATGTAAATGCAAATTTCAATGCTCGACAAATACAACCAACCATAGAACAACAATTCAAGCAACTCCATCCTTCATCCATCCGACCCCCGAACTCCTCGGACTCAGTCCAGAATCAGCAAACCAACCAAATAAATTATTGTAAGAGCAAAATATAATTAAATCTAAAAGTAGAGTTTGGAAAATACTTACAGAGCTATATAGGATTTTTAGAAGGTTCGGCGCGCGGCAAACGATGGGCGGAAAGCAACGTAACAGTGCAAATGCACTGTAGTCGTGGGTCGCAAAATACCCACTTTTGAACACCAAATTGATAGGGAATGGTCTAGGGATGTTTATGAAGCTAGTGGAAGTGAGTTTTGGCCGTGAGTGGCGGTGGAAACGGCGGTAGAAGCGAAAAACGTGCAAATCGGAGTTGAGCTCGTGGGAGCTGCTCCGGTGGCTGATCTATGCCGGAAATGGGTGGGTTAGGTCGGCAAGAGCTAGGGGAGGAAGTGGTGAAAAGATGGTGGCCGGACGTGGTGCGACGGTGCCGGAAACGGTGACAAACCGTGCGGCTTAGATGCGCTTTTCCGGCCAAACGGCGGCACGGTTGGGGGAGATCTTTGGAGGGGTGGTGCACCGGAGGGAGGGGAAGTTTTCTGGGTGGGTGGTGGAGGCCACGCCGCAGGCAAGTGGCGATTGGTGCCGCGACTTTGAGCGGCTCGTGGCGGCTAACGGTGGCTCCGATGGTCCTGAAAATTGGAGGGGTTGTAGTCTGCCGTGAGAGGAAGAGAATGGCGGGGGTGGTGTATGACACCTCCACCGGACGGCGGAGATATGGCTGGCCAAAGGTGGCTGCGCGGGAAGGGAAATGTGCAGGGGAGAGGGCTGGACGCGGACAACGCGGGGAAGAGGAAGGAAAAGAAGAAGAAAGGAAAGAAAGAAGGAAAAGAAGGAAAAGAAAAGGTGAAAAAGAAAAAGGAAAAAGGGAAAAAGAAAAAGAGAAGAGAAAAGAAATGAGGTCCAATCCTCACTTCCGGGATCCAGAAACTGATCCGCCGAAAACGATATTAAAAACATAAAACGACTAAAATAAATTAAACACTACATCAAATAAATAAATAAACACCAAGAAAATATTTTAAACACAACGTCAAGCTAAAATATAATAAATAACTAGTAAAAACCAACTATTAAATTTTAAATCCAAAAACGAGCTAAAATAAATTAAACAGCAAATTTTAAACTCAACAGCAAATAAAATCTAATTAAAATCCGATAATTTAAAATAAAAGCACTATAATATTAATTAAATTAAAACCACTCCTTCAGTGAAAATACACGTAAAAGTGGGTCATCACACATTTCTTACACAAAAATCTCACAAACGCTTTGATAACCTTTTGTCCCTGTGGAATATGATCCTGAACTTATCCTTGATACAACTTGACACTTCTACACTTGGAAGCACATTCGAGATCAAGTCGTGTTGATTAAGCAAAGATGCTTTGAATTTGTTTTTGAATTTGTGAAATGATCTGAATCTATTTAGTACTCTGTTTTGATATGATGAGGCATTTGAAAACCTTTTACATGACTTTCTAATTCTATTTCTGATCTGTTTCGTTAAGACTCCGCTACGGGTATAATAGTAGTATACGGCCTTGCCACGGGTATAGTTGTGGTATACAGTCCTGCCACGGGTATAATAATAATATACAACCCTACCATGGGTATAATGGTGTTATAAAACCCTAACATGAGGGTTAAACATGGCCTTTGTTCTAATATGATGATAATGATGATCAATAATGCTATGCCAAATGATACTTTTGAATAAGAATATTTATGAAAGTTTCGCTGTGAAATTTTGATAACATGTTTTCATTTTGCATTCTGAAAGTAAATGTTTTGTTCTGTATTTTGAACTCTGTAAATGATCATGTTTATATAATGGTATATGTTTTCTGCTTACTGAGTTATTGATAACTCAAATTTTATCTCCATAATATTTTCAGATGTTTTGGATATTTTAGCTAAAGTTCAAGAATAGGGTGAGTTATCAACAACGAGGGTACTTTGTTGAGCATGTGAGCATAGTGGATTAAGTACAAAGAGGGTACTTTGGTGATTGGTGAACTTTATTAAGTAGTTTTGTTTTGCTCTATCGATTGGGTATTTTGGAAGGTTGACATTTATTTTGAAATTTTGTAGCGTTCTTAGTTAATTATTTTGGGAATAGTTGGTTTAAAACAATGAGGTCTATTTGTTATGAGTTTTTCTACTTACAAGCAAATTTGTGTATCGATCTGCGTACTAATGCTACTACCTTCATATTCAAAATTCAGATTGGCACCATTTTCATTAAAGTCTGACTTTCTGATCAATTACGTTAGATAGGTGCGATTATTGGTGCGCAAAATTGCTTACAACAAGATTTTTCTTTATTAAGATATTGGAGTCTATATATGTATTGTGAGATAGGATTTTAAGTGAGAAGAAGTAACTCTCCGATCCATCTGGAACCAGAGTGTTACACTAAGTGTCCCGAGTACCAGTCTCAAATGCCCTTCATGCTTACTTTTGTTGTTGGAGTATATCAACATGTAATCAATAAATACAACCACAGACTTATACAAGCAGTCATGAAGTACTTTGTTCATCAACTAGATGAATACTGCTAGGGCATTAGTTAGGCCAAAATGCATGAGCAGAAATTCATAATGGCCATATCTAGTCCTGAAAGTTGTCTTGGGCACATCCCCTACCTTGATCTTCAGTTGATGAGACCTCGATCGAGGATCAATCTTTGAAAATACCTGAGCATCCTGGAGTTGGTCAAATAGATCCTTTATTGGGGGGGGGGGGGGGGGGTAATGGATTGTAACCCCTGGGTCCTACAGGGGTCGAAGAGTTACTACCTGTAACTTAAAACTCACATTTCATCAAGATATTTACAGAATTCAAAATTTAAAATCATAAAAAATTCTACAAAATCTCTAAATAAAATCTGCCAATCCACAAAGATCTTCTATGACTAATACACTATATCTAAATAATCATCTCATCCATGCTCCATAATCCTAATCCTTAGCTGAACTATTCCAAGATCATCTGAAAAATATTGTGAAGATAATAAGTGAGTTATCAACAACTTAGTAAGCAGAAAACATATACCAATATGTAAACATGAGCATTTATAGAGTTCATAATGCAGAACAAAATATTTATATGGTAAAAAATGCAGAATCAAAACATATTACCAAAAATGTAAGAGCAAAGTTCAAAAATATTCTTATTCAAAATTCTTTTGGCATATCATAACTAACCACCATCATACCAGAACATCATACCACATTAGAGGCCATGTTTAACTCCTGTCGCAGGGTTGTGTAAACTCCAGTAGTTAACCGGAGAGAAATAGAATGTGAATCTTCCCTTTATTTATTTTTAGAGCCCCGAGTGTGCACACAAGAAAGACCACAAGAAAATCACTTTGTTTCCAAAGTGGGTGTACCAGAAATAGAACAATTGGTACCAACCCAAACAGAAGCCACTATTAGCACCCATGGTAGGTCAAACAGATTACCATCCACAAACCAAATCTAGATTCAGAATGTCATGCCAAAAGCTTTCAGAAATCACATCATATCATATTAGAGTACAAAACATCTTCAGAATAGAATAGAACCAGATCAAAAAAATATAACTTATTCATATTCACTCTCATTTGCATAGTTCCATGGCCCTTCTACTGGCGGGGGCTAGAGGATGCTTGGCCACGAATGCGCAGGGCACAAAACTGGCCATCACTTGTTATGAAGTTACATGCATGGTCATTACTCGTGGTGTGACGAAGGGAGTTAGGGTGTGCGGATGGTCCCTAGGGGAGATCATAGTGCATAGGGGATAATTGGATAATGTAACGCCCGTCCTTATGGTGGGTCCTTTTCATATCGATTTTGATAAAAATCGACGGTAATTACTATTCCTTTTATAATTCTTTTCTATTCATGCCATGATACAAAAGACTCCATGCTATAAATAAAATTCATTTTCTTTATCAAACGATTTCAGCGGGAAACATTAAATTTCATAATTTAAGTTTTCATATAAAAACATCCTGCCTAGGCCTTCATGCTCTTCCCCCTTGGGCTGTGCCCGTCCTGACTTGTAATGCTCATCTTGTGCCTGGGAAGGCACACATAAAACTAAAATGAGTCGATGACTCGTAAGCATTAATTCATACAGTCAAAATATAATAACATAGATTTTCAGTCATGCACTTCTCAATCCATACATACATATCGTACTTAGCATGCATACGTCGTTCTGTTCACTTTAAAACGTAGCGAGGTGGGGTTTTTCTTTATAAATGTGCTTTCTTCTCTAGAACAGTTCCCCACGCATCGCTGCATTCATTTCTTAAAGAATGTTTTCATGCATTCGTTCTTTTTACATACATTCATGCAAACATGCGTTCATTCGTTCATCTTTCCTTACTTACGTACATTCATGCATTTCGTTCATCCGTACATACATGCATTCATTTCTTAACATGCATCCGTTCTTTCTTTTCACTTTCATAGGCCATTTGCACACTGTTACGCCCCGTGTGCTGGGGTTAGCGGTCTTTTGGACCTGGTTTGCGAATCCATTCCGTCAGGGTGCAGCACTGGGTGCACTACCAGTACTACTTACCCAGCATTACAGTCTGCCCCTTTACAGTCCATTCATTTGGTACCATTCCTTTTCAGTCCATGTGGCCGTTACGTATTTTCATACATCATCCATTCAGTCCAGTCCATTCTTTCCTTTACAGTCCTTTCCTTTCCTTTGCAATCTATTCTTTCATTTCAGTCCTTATGTTTCTTACAATTCTTGCATTTCTTCATTTCTTTCGCTTCATAAGAGTTTTAATTAAGAAAATGGTTTTCTTTCTTTTGTTTTGTAAAAGTCCTTGTAAACGAAATTCCTTCAAGAGAAAATGGTTTTCTTTCTTTTCTTTGAAGAAGAGTTGTTCAAAAAGAGTCTGGAAAGAGAGTTACTTTAGGAAAATCTTGTTTTCTTTTCTTTATTTTCTATATAGTTTCGATCCTTACATTCCTTAACGGTTCTTACGTCTTTTAAGGCTTCTTTTCGTTTCCTTTTCATGAACATACATACAATACGTACTACATATAGCATCCATTCACATGCATACACGTACATACTTTGGGTGCGTAAAGAGGGGTTGCCAAGGAGGGCCGCTACGTACTTATACTTGAAAACTTATGTTTCCTTTTTGTTTTCCTTTAGGGAAAAGCTTTCATCTTTTTCTTCTTTTCTATACATAAAAACTCTAGAAGAGTACGAACGTAATACTTACCTTGACTTCATGCCATACTCATTCCATGCAGTCCATTCATGTGCATGTCAGATGGCAACCTACATGCATACACATAACCTTACGTCATCATCTATTTGATGCATAAATAACTTTTCTAAAAAATAGAACTACGCCTCACTTGGAACACTCTCCGTCCATTCCTGGGCTCTCATATGCCATTTACTATACTAAAATCTTTCCAGGTCTTATTCCTTAAAGCGAACCCTCGTGATTCATCTTAGGGTTAAGACACTAAGACCTCCATCTCGTTCTTCTATTTCCACAATCTGACATATGATTCCGACAATAGAGTCATGCGTCCCAACCTTAAACAACTTACCCATTACTACCTTCATGTATCCTAGCCCATACTATATCCTCATTCCCAACCAGTCAGGCTACATGAATTCAGCCAACTCCAGGGCTAAAACACCATGTAACCATGCTCATGACAGATTACCCATTACATATGGCAAACCTGTCAGGTACACGTGTCTCGTCAAAGACACTTGCATCTCTTTCCCTTTTATCACCTAAGAGCAACTTATAGCTCCAATTAGCGCCCGCTTGTATAAACAAGCTCCATACTCCAATACCAACTTGCTCAGACCCGGTTGATATGATTCTTTCTACTTCCCGACCCTGTACAAGTTCATCCCAACACTTGATAGGAGAGGACTGCATCCACAAATGCACCTCTATCACGTCACGCAACTCAAGACTAAGCTCGGGTCACGTCACGATACCCATCATGCTTCCGCTGCACGCTCTGATACTTCTCCATCACTTCCATATACTCTTAGCCAAAGTCAACCACAAGGTGAATCTCGTCACCCCGGACATTGTTACATAGTTCTCGCCACTTGACAAGAGGATTGTATCCACAAATGCACCTCTGTCACATTATGCAGCTTAGGGCACATTCTCGAATAATAGAACGATGCCCATTATGCTTCCGCTGCATGCTCTGATACTTTTCCACCACTTCCTTATACTCATAACTATAGTCAACCACAAGGTGACACCCGTCACCCTGGACTACAGGCCATATCACCAATGTTTCGGGACACTGTTACATAGTTCCCGCCACTTAGCAAGAGGACTGCATCCACAATTGTGCCTCTGTCACATTATGCAGCTTAGGGCGCATTCCTGAATAACAGAACGATGCCCATTATGCTTCCGCTGCACTCTCTGATACCTTTTCACCGCTTCACACATACCTTCAGCCACGAGTTAGCCTCAAGACAACACCTGTTACCTTGGACTACAGCCACATCACCATTGCTTCGGGACACTGTTACACAGTTTCTCGACATTGCACCATACACTCCACACTTCTCTACTACACCATCCAACCCTTCGTGACACGCCATTTGGTGTATCACGACCTAGTACAAAGTACACTCACGTGAACTCTCTTCCATCCACACTACAACACACATCGCTACGATACACGCCTCATGGTGCATCGCTACGTGACACGGAGTACGTGCCAAGCGTACTCCTTTCCCTACAACACTCATCATTATGATGCACATCACATGGTGCATTGCCATACAACATGGAGTATACTCCACGTGCACTCCCTTCCTTCTACGCCACACATCACTACAGCGCACGTCACACGGCGCGTCGCTGTATTACACAGAGTACGCTCCACGCGTACTCTCTTCACACTACACACCGTATCACAACTACGGCATCCATCTCATGCCCACACTTCATAGCACAGTCCACAATACTACACAATCAAGCTCAACACTTCACAACTACACTTCACTTCACAACTACGCAGTGAACTCCACAAATACTAACTACATAGTCTACGGGCCAACCAATCAACTATTTTAAACGTAAATAACTAGTGATAGAGGGTTATACCATCGACGGGATAACCCGTGCGTCGCTCGCTGCTCGTCACGATCATGCGTCGAAGGAGCGTACGTGGCAGTAACACCGCGTACGGTGGCTGTCCACCACATAAAGTGGTAGTTTGGGCTTGAGAATAGCTAGGCATGGTCTTGGAAAGGCTTAAGGTGGCCTCGTGGTGGTCAAAGCTTGCCGTGAACAGTAAATCCAAAAATGGTGGGAGTTGCTTGAGGTGGATCAAATCCATAGAACTTCATGGAAAGATAGGGAAATGTAGATGAGCATGTGGTGGAGCTGTGGTGGTGTGGTTGTGGCCATCCGGTGGCTCACGGCGGCGGATCGGCCATTTGAAGTGTATTTCGGTCTTGGAGAGTGAGGGAGAGTGAGAGCTACACAAAGCTCTGTTGGCCATGAAATTTCTTGGGGAAGTTCATGGTGATGAGAGGAACAAGGTAGTGATGGTGAAACACCATGGGTGGCTGTGTACGGTGGTGCACGGCGGTGCAACCGTAACAAAGGGTGTAGAAACCCATAGGAGAAAGAGAGAGAGTTAGGGAGGAAGAAGGACATGGGGAGGAAGCCCATGATGTGGTGGTTCCATTAGTGGTGCTTGGTGGCTCTTTTAGCCGTGTATGGTGGCTTAAAGAGGAGAAACAACCTCTAAAGCTCATTCGGTTGGAGGAAGAAAGAGAGAGAATAAGTGACCGGTGTAACTCACCACCGGTGGAATAGGGCTCACCGGTGGGGGAGGATCATGATGTTGTGGGAGGTGGGGCACGGTGGTTGGAGGTGGCACCTGCTGGGAGCTTAAATCGAACGGTAAGGGGCAACATCACGTGTACGTCGGCCATGAGGGAGAGGGAGAGGAAAGAGAAGAGAGAAAAGGAGAAAGGAAAAAGGGTAAGGGCCTAGGTATTTAACCTCAGTCATACGCTTCGGGATCCTCAACCGATCCAATGATGAGTTTAAATACTGATTTGAAAACGCGTAAGTGTTTTATTCAAAATTTTATTCAAAATAAAATAAAACACTTTAATAAAATACTAAGAGGAATTAAGGTAGAATATTATTTTATAAAATTTAATTATTTTATAAACTAAAGTTTATAAAATAATATTTTTTCATCATTATTTGAAATAATAAAGCATCGTTAATTACTCAAAGAGAATAAAACACTTAAATAAAACACTGAGAGGAATTAAGTAGATTATTATTTTATAAACTAAAGTTTATGAAATAATATTTCTTCATCAATACTTAAAATGATAAAGTATCCTTAATTACTCAAAGAGGATAAAACCATTTAATTTAAATAAGAGTTTTCAACGTAAAGTTAAACCTCTTAATATTTTAAAACAACTAAAATATTTAATCTCAGTACTTATCCACAATTATAATATTTTCAGAGCTCATTAAAATATTATAATTATGCTACTTTAAAAACAAGCTTATCTAATAATGCTGGAAATATCTCCTATAGATATTTCCATGATATTTAACATATATGTAAGCTTTAAAATATCTATCTTACTTTGACACCCGGTGGATAACTTTTGAAACACGCCATCGAGGTACAACATTAAGGATAAGGCTCAGCATGTAGATCGAAGCTCGGCACGTAGACCGAAACCCGACACGTGGAACGAGGCTCGGCATGTTGACCGAAGTCTGACACGTAGATCGAGGCACATACGTAAAGAAGAAGAAGGAAGGAGCGGATATCACAGATAATGGGTCATTTTCTGCAAAAATTGTGAGCTTTGATAAAATGATTTATGTGGAAAATTTTCTAGGAAAATTGTTGATTTTATATTGGGCCATTTTCTAGGAAAATGATGGATAATTGTTTTGATGGATTTGTTTTTGGGCCAAATGAGATTTTTGGCATGCATTGGAAAATAATCATTTTGGAAAAATGATGATTCCGAGCTCATGCATATTTCGGCATGTGCATGCATTCATGTTGGTTGTTTAAATGTATTTTTATCTCATGGGTTGTTTGGTTGATTACTTATTCAGATTCATATCTCATGTGGTATTCGTTATCCTACGGTTCCCTTTCATAGAATCGTAGATTTTGATGCAGATGATGATACGGAGCCTAAGGCTTTGGCTCCACTTGAGGAGTGACATGGGGTCGTTTTCATGCGTGTTGGGATTTGTTTCCCTCTTTTGATCATGTATTTTGGTTTTATTATGTTTTCACCGGATAATTGTAATATCTTTTCAAATGCTTTTATTTATGTGAATATGTATTAAGCACTTCTGGTACTTTGTTGACTAAATTTAATTTATCCGCTTCGACTTTTGTTTTACACTTGTTACATGTGCACACACTTAGCACTTGTCGTTGTGGTGCGTGACTTGTGTTGTCAGCATTCTAACATCATGATTGTCGTGTTTCTATACATGGGAGTTGAGGGCATCACAGGTGGTATTAGAGTAGTTTGGCTCTAGGTAAAACCACATGTCCCGTAGGAGTAGTACCAAAAAAATTTAAAATTTTAATTCGAAATTATTATTTTTATTTAATTTAATTTGAAACTATGTTATTTTATTTATGGAATTTATTTTATTTTATTTTGTTTTATTTTACTTTGTTTGGTTTTTTCCGGAGTTGAAAAGTAGGCTCAGGGTTACGCAATGACAGGAAGATGGTACTATCGAGAATGCCACTGTTAGGCTTGAACATTTAGTGTAGTAGGCCAGAACTCTTAGCGATGTGGTTTGCTTTTATAATATCGAGACTTAAAGGGAACGACATAGTTTAGGTGATCTCTCTGGAGTAGGAACTAAAGTCACAACTGAGGAGGGCAATAACTTTAAATTATTTAGGATACTTGAGGTCTTAGATTTCGTAGAGTTTGTGGAATGAGTTTATAGAATGGGAGGGTGTAAGTTCAATGAACTTCAAGGATGGATTTATGAGAGTTTTATCTATGATTTGAGGCCCTATAGATTTCACGAATCAAGTTTATGGGATTTAAGGTGGCAGGTTTGACAAACATTTGGGGGATTAATTAAATTTAGAAGTTTTAGATTTTGCCGATTCTGATGAGCAATTTGATAACATTTGGGGCTTTAGAATCTACAAGCTTTACAAGGCGATTGTTTTTATATCTATGTTATCGATCTTGAGGATTTCGGATAATGAATCTTATATAGTTTAAGGTTTTAGAATTGCAGGCTTGAAGGACTAATTTGTAATAAGATTTTTAGTTCCACAGACTTGGTATGCTAGCTTGATCTGTTCTGGAGGTTGATTAGTTGGTAACCATTAAAATGGGGTTGATCTGAGTTGACTTGTCGATATGGAAATTTTTCACGGAGAGCATTTCTCTGAGGATTGAAGTTATAGTGGTAGGTTTAGGATTTAATCCATATCAATTTTAAGAATAGTAGATGGTGCAGAATTAGGAAATGATTCTTGTTGATTTCGAGGATATAGGTCCAGATGATGGAAATGGTAGTGATGGATCACTTGCAAGTTTGGAAGATTTTTGGTTTTGGCTACAGGTGCATGAGGTCGATGCGTAGTAGTGGTGAGTGTGTATGAATTTCAAAGAGTACAGGTCCTATTTTCATTTTTTTTTTTTGGCTTGGAAGAAGTGGCTTTAGTAGGTGTTGAAGCAGAGTCAATATGATAGTACTAAATTCGAAGAACTTAGCCTTAGGTGTTGGACGAGTCGATTGGAGTATATAGTTGAAGCTTGGTACCCAATGAAATGATGTTTGGTGGTGACTGTTGTGATTATCTTTAGGAATTAGTTGTGACTTAAGGTCACATAGGAATTTAAATTTTTGAGGCTATGCTTTCCCTTGGAGATCGAGTGTCCAGCTGGGAGAATTATGGAGATTGTTATTTAACTTGAAAAGAGATTGTTGGGTCACCATGTGTGCTGTATGATAAAACTTGGAAGTTGAAGCTTAGGCATCAACGGTGGATAATATAACCAGATTTATGAGGTAATAAAGCTTTAGGATCCAAGAGTGTTGTGCAATAATTTTTGGTGGATTGGAGATTCGAACAACATGACTTGCTTGAGGTTTAATCGTGATGTGCTATTGAAGGAACTAGTCGTACTAATATTAGAACTTATGAGAGTAAAAGAAGGTGGGTGAGTTACAAGAAGGTTTCATTAATGTTTTGGTGAATTCAATGGTGGTTCGTATTGAGTTTAGTCATGGCAGATTAGATGGTATTTAGAAATTAGGTGATGAGCTGTTAAGTATAGGTTGTCGGGTAGAAGTTTATAGGAGCTCTTATTGGTTGGCCGGGATGGATTCGAGCCTTTTAGGGTTTGTTCTTTATCTTAGATGGGGCCTATGTATTTTTGAGATGACGTTAATTGTTTTCAATTTGGGATGCTGAGGTTGTTTGATACTGGTTTGCTAGCAATGATCATGGATGTATTTTGCGGAACATTGATTTTGATTAAGGCAGCGAGAGCCAACCGAGGAATGGGTGTGAAAATTTATGGTTTTGAGGGGCAAAGTATTTTCTACCAAAATATGGTAAGGGTTTTCTTGTTAGTAGCTATTGAGCTAGCTTATTCTCGATGGTGTTAATTTATGAGGATGTAATTTTATACATTTTGGTGAGTTATCAAAGTGCACACGAAAGCTTGATATTTTGTAATATAGTTGGAGGTTCAAACTTTGTGCCAATCTTGAGGAGTTAGTGGTGACTTGAAATTTTGAGATGATACTTGTAGTTGGAAATTAATCATTTGGTTGTGCAAATTATGTTTATTGATGGTTAACTTGAGAAGTAGCTAATGAGTTATCAAAGTGTAGTTTACAAAAGGTTTGGAAGTTATAGCATAGGAGTCGATTGAGGTTAGCACAGTTTATTATATGAAGATAATAAGCATTGGGATTCCTTAGGTGTTGTATTAAGATTCTTGTGGAAATTGATATTTTGAATTACATGGTCGCCCTAGGAGTACTAGATGTAGTGTGCCACTGGGAAACTTGTGCGAGAATGATGGAATCGCCTATAGGAGTAGACGAGTAGACTTGAGAGAGTAGTACCTATATTTGTTTGGGCATCAGTGATGGTATGTTTGTCTCAAGTGTGTTTTGGGTTGTATTTTGTAACTGCCTCAGCATTGATGTTTGACCTTGCAAATTTTGAGAATGAAATTTTATTTTAAGGGGGGAGGATGTGATACCCCGTATTTACGTATATTTTAAGTAAATAAATTATTTTATTTATTAAGATTATGGGCATTCTTGTTTAAAATTTTATATTATTTTAGTGGTATTATTTTATTATATCTAATTGCGGAATTTAATTCAAAGTTTTTTATTGTTATTAATTATTGTTCATTATTTAAAATGTTCTTTATTTTAAATTAGTTTATTGTTAGATTTTATTATTTTATTTAAATTTGTTGTTTTGAAATCTTTTTCGTTGGATTCGTTTTGGGACCCAAGATGAAAATGCTGGATCTCATTTCTTTTCTTTCATTTTGCTTTTTCCTCTTTTTTTTTTTCCCTTTTCTCTTTTTTTTTTTTCAACTTTCTTTTTCTCCTCCCTTGCTTCTTTCCTGTGCGCGACCTCTCCCCTTCCTCTCACATCCTGTGCTTTCTTCTCCCCTAGCCCTCCGCCTTGCACTGCCATTTGGCATCACTGCCCAGCCCATCCTCTTCTCCACCGGCCAGCAACCACTCCCCTTCAATCCTAGCCCCAGCCTCACCGCCACCTTCCCCCACGCCCACCTTAAAGCTATTGCCCCCTTTTACTCCAACGCCGCCATCTGCAGTTTTCAGGCCAACGAACCATTGCCAACCACTTTCTCCCTCATCGGCGACCTACCCCCATTGATCTCAGCCCCCACACTGTCCTCTACCTCCCTTACACAAGCTCACCCTGAGTGGGTTTCCACCCACTCCGTTCCACGACCGCGCGGCCTTAGTGCCACCACTAGTTGCTACCCTCTTCCTCCCCCAGCCTCCTAGGTCTTTCCCTTCGTCTCTTTCTCAAATCTAGCCCCTCCCTTTCTCACATGCTTTTGGCCCTTCATATCCCCGATCCCCAAAGTGGGCCACCACTCGCAGCTCCATACCGCCACCACCTACCTCTTAGCACCTCCCTTAGCTCCTCCATGCCTCTCCATAGCCAGCCAAGCTACCCTTCGAAATTACCAATTTTGAGACCCACAACCACTCCTTGGAAAACATTGTTCGCTGCAACTCCGTCACTGTTGGTGTGACCTTTGATCTTCCAGAGCTCCTTTCATCATTGTAAGTAATTTTTCAAAACACTTTTGAGATTTAAATAAATTTTTACACTAACAATTTTTTGGCAGTATGTTGGTTGTGCCAGACCTTGAGTTCGAGGAGTATGGGGGTCATGTTAGATTGGAGGACGAGTTGTTTATAAAATTGAATGAAAACCGGGTTTTCATGTGAAAAAAGAATTTCGGGTGTTTGTGTATCACGACCCCAACTCGAAATGGGATATAATCTCAGTAGAGCTCCTTTGGTCCTTCGGGAGCGTCATATACTGAGTGACGTCCCATGGATTGTCGCTGGACAACAATGGGATCGGACGGGACGGTAACGTTCTCGTGTTGACTCCATGGCCCCTCTGCTAGTGGGGGTTAGAGGATGTTTTGGCTATGAATGCGTTGGGCATAGAACTGGACATCACTCGTTATGAAGTCACACACACGGTCATTACTCGTGGTGTGATGAAAGGAGTCAGAGTGTGCTGATACTCCCTAAGGGAGATCATGGTGCATACGGAATAATTGGATAATATGAGCCATATTATGGGACAATGGAAGGCTGTGATAAAAGGATTTATGTGGACCATTTTCTGGGAAAATGGCGGATAATTGTTTTGATGGATATGTTTTTGGGCCAGATGGGATTTTTGGTGTACGTTGAAAAATAATCGTTTTGGAAAAAATGATGGTTTCGATCTCATGCATATTTCAGCATGTGCATCATTCATGTTAGTTATTTAAATGTATTTTTATCTCATGGGTTATTTGGCTAATTACTTAGTGAGATTCATATCTCATGTGGTATTTGTAACAGCCCGCTAAAATTATCAGTTTTGGATTTTTTTCCCGACAGCAATCACATCTCTCTCGTCTTTACCCTCATCTGGAATCACGCGTATAAATTATCTTTTCCGTAAATCACGTAATTTGTTCTTCACCGACAGCTGTAAAATCATGAACAGTTTTATCCTAAGCGTTGTACCTCGATGGCGTTTTTCCGGATCTTATCCATCGAATTTCAAAGTATTAGATAAGCTTGTTTTTAAAGTAGCAAAATTATAATAATTTAATGAGCTCTGAAAATATTATAATTGTGGATATTTATTTAGATTAAATATTTTAATTGTTTTAAGATATTAAGAGGTTTAATTTTACGTTGAAAATTCTTATTTAAATTTAAGTGTTTTATGCACTTTGATTAATTAATGATACTTTATCATTTTATATAATGATGAAGAAAATATTATTTTATAAATTTTAGTTTATAAAATAATATTCTACCTTAATTCATCGTAGTGTTTTATTTAAAGTGTTTTATTTAAAATAAAACATTTAAGCGTTTTTAATCAGTGTTTTAACTCACTGTTGGTTTATTTGAGGATCCCGAAATGTAGGATTGAAGCGTTATACTCTGGCCCTACCTTTTTCTCTTCACTTTTTCTTTTTTTCTTTTTTCTTTTTCTTTCTTTTTCTCTCCCTCTCTCTCTCGTGGCCGACGGATTGAAGCTCCTCCATAGCCGTTCGTGTTGAAGCTCCAGCCGGCGCCACCTCCGGCCGCCGGACCCCACCTCCCACTCCGGCCTCTTCCTCTCCCTCCGGCGACTCCAACCATGCCGGTGGTGTACTAAACCGACTTCTCACTCTCTCTCTTTCTCCCTTCAAAGATATGGGTCTCTAGGGGTTTTTCTCATTTTTGGACCACCATACACGGCCAAATCAACCACCAAGCACCACCATTGGACTCACCTCATCAAGGGCTTCCTCCCCATGTCTTTCTTTTTCCCAAACTCTCACTTTTCACATATGGGTTTCTTAAAAACACCCGTTCGGTTTCACCACCGTGCGCCGCCGTACACGGCCACCCGTGGTGTTTCACCACCACCATCTTGTTCCTCTCATCCTCATGAACCTCCCCAAGAAATTTCATGACCAACGGAGCTTCGTAGAGCCCTCACTCTCCTACACTCTCCAAGGCCAAAAATGGTTTCAAACGGCCGATCCGCCGCCGTTAGCCACCGTCCGACCACCACCTCGCTACCACAGCTCCACCACATGTTCATCTACCTATCCCTAGCTTGCCATGAAGTTCTATGAATTTTCGCTACCTCGCGTTTCCGCTCACCGTTCGGATTTACTGTTCACGGCGTGACGCCGCCGTGCTCCGCCACCTTTGACCATCACAAGGCGACCATGAACCTTCCAAGGCCACGCCTAGCCTTTCTCAAGCCCAAACTACCACTTTATGTGGTGGACAGCCACCGTACGCCGCCACGTACGTTCCTCCGACGCATGTTCGTGACGAACAACGAGCGACGCACGGGTTATCCCGTCGATGGTATAACCTTCTATCTCTAGTTATTTTACGTTTAAAATAGTTAGTTGGTTGGTTTGTGGATTGTGTAGTTGTATTTGTGGAGTTCGTTGCGTAGTTGTGAAGCGAAGTGTGGTTGTGAAGTGTTGAGTTTGATTGTGTATTTTGTGGACTGTGCTGTGAAGTATAGGCGTGAGATGGATGCCGTAGATGTGATACGGCGGGTTGTGTGAAGAGAATACGCGTGTAGCGTATTCTGTGTAATGCAGCGACGCGCCGCGCGACGTGCACTGTAGTGATGTGTGTCGTAGAAGGAAGGGAGTACGCATGTAGTGTACTCCGTGTTGTATGGCGATGCATCGTGTGATGTGCATCGTGTTGATGAGAGTTGTAGCGAAGGAAGTACGCGTAGCGCGTACTCCGTGTCGCGTAGCGATGCACCGTGAGACGTGTATCGCAGTGATGGGTATTGTAGTGTGGATGGAAGAGAGTTCACGTGAGTGTACTCTGTATTAAGTCGTGATACATCGGATGGCGTGTCACGAAGGGTTGAATGGCGTAGCAGAGAAGTGTGGAGCGTATGGTGTAATGTTGGGAAACTGTATGACAGTGTCCCGAAGCAGTGATGATATGGATTATAGTCCGGGATGACTGGTGTCATCTTGTGGTTGACTATGGCTAAGAGTATATGGATTGAGAAATGAGTTGTTTGTTTGGTTGTTATTGATAATTTTAATGAACTTGTTTTAGTGCAAAGGCTTTCTGAAGTCAATTTATCTCTTCCGAGTATAGTGAAACCTCAAGTTGGCCGTGGTGTTGCAAGTGCTTACAATATGGCAATTGAGTTCAGAAGTGAAAATCTTAAGGACTCGAGTGTTCCTCTTCCAGCTGTTGTGCAGTTCCTCGTGTCTCGCGCTCTATTCTCATAGAACGCGACGATCGAGGTAAGTTAGCCTCTAACTTACTATCAGTTTATTGTGTATGTGTGATGGGTAAGAGAACTACAATTTATGTATGTATGTTATCGTATATGCCATGTCATGCTATGTCATTACATGTTTATCTGTTACGTATGATTTAATCTCTCATGAATAATTATCTGTTAAATAATCTTTTCTGCCATACAATGATGTATGTTATAAGTATGCCATGTTAAGTATGCCATATGATACATGTATGCCATGAAATGTTTATGATTAAATCATATTATGCCATTTACAAGTATACGCCATGTTAGAAAAGTATATGATATTAAATAATATCACATGCATTAAGAAAGATAAGACATGTTATGTTATAATAATGCGTGGGGCCACAACAACTGTGGAGTACGTATTATATTTATGTTATTTATAATGCGTGGGGCCACAACAACTGTGGAGTACGTATTATATTTTATGTTATTTATAATGCGTGGGGCCACAACAACTGTGGAGTACGTATTATATTTTATGTTACTTATAATGCGTGGGGCCACAACAACTGTGGAGTACGTATTATATTTATGTTACTTATAATGCGTGGGGCCACAACAACTGTGGAGTACGTATTATATTTATGTTATGTTATTTATAATGCGTGGGGCCACAACAACTGTGGAGTACGTATTATATTTTATGTTATTTATAATGCGTGGGGCCACAACAACTGTGGAGTACGTATTATATTTTATGTTATTTATAATGCGTGGGGCCACAACAACTGTGGAGTACGTATTATATTTTATGTTATTTATAATGCGTGGGGCCACAACAACTGTGGAGTACGTATTATATTTAATGTTATGTTACTTATAATGCGTGGGGCCACAACAACTGTGGAGTACGTATTATATTTATGTTACTTATAATGCGTGGGGCCACAACAACTGTGGAGTACGTATTATATTTTATGTTACATGAAGTATGGGGCCACAACAACTGTGGAGCATACACTACATGAGACACAGCAATTGTGACATGTAGAATACGTGGGGCCACAACAACTGTGGAGTACGTATTATATTTTATGTTATGTGAATTCATGGGGCCACAACAACTGTGGAGCATGAAGTATGGGGCCACAACAACTGTGGAGCATACACTACATGAGACACAGCAATTGTGACATGTAGAATACGTGGGGCCACAACAACTGTGGAGTACGTATTATGTTTTATGTTACTTGAATACGTGGGGCCACAACAACTGTGGAGTACGTATTAATGCACGTTATTAATCAAGACAATTAAATAAGATTCCAAGTTTATGTTAAGTCAAGTTTCAGATCAAGTTCATGTTATGTTATGCTCACGTACATGTTATGTTCATGTTCATGTTATGTTCCAAGTTCATGTTCACATCATGTTATGTTCACGTTTATGATACGTTCAAGCTCACGTTCATGTTATGTTATGTTCATGTCCATGTTATGTTTCACGTTCATGTTATGTTGATTGTTCATGTTATGTTTTAAGCTTAAGTTCATGCCATGTTAAGTCAAGTTCAGTTCACGCTTAAGTTCTGGTTAAGTCATGCTATATGTCAAGTTATACTATGTTTATGTATGACTATAATTATGCATTTATGCTTTTACTGCCATGCATGCATTTTTAACCTGTGTATAAGTTTTATGTTAACTTACTGAGATTTGTAATCAAATCTCACTATGGTAGTCCCAACTACCATTCCCCCCGAATGGTAGCTTTTGTTACAGGACCCAAAGGAGAATTGGAATCTGACCAACTGAATACGGTCATCTAGGCTACGGTGCGATGTTGATGATGGTATAGTATTTAACTTAGGTTAATACTTGTACTTTTGGAGTTGTATCTCAAGTATTCTTTTGATCACAACCATTTTAGACTAGTGTGGTGATCACGGCTTTTTAGTATGCCTTTATGTATGAATTATGTTTCAAGTATTTGGGATATATTTAGTTGGGTGCATAGTATTGCTAAAGAAAAAGATTATCCGCTGCGAATATTGCATAATGCTAGATGCATGTTAGAAACATTGCATCTTATATGTCATGAACGGGGGCAGGTAACCTTGTGTTGCATGTCTCAACGCTTCAAATGTCCGATCAATCCCAAGCGGAATTTGGGGGCGTCACAGTATTCGATACCCTGCGTTCCATTTTATGAATTCATAGATTTTTATGCAGATGATGATGCAGAGCCTAAGGCTTCAGCTCTACCAGGGGGTGACCTGGGGTCGCTTTCTGTCATGTTGGGATTTGTCTCCAACTTTTTGATCATGTATTTTGGCTTTATTATGTTTTCACTGGATAACTGTAACATCTTTTGAAATGTTTTTATTTATGTAAATCTGTATTAAGTAATTCTGGTACTTAGTTGACTAAATTTAATTTATCCACTACGACTTTTGTTTTTCACTTGTTGCATGTGCACACACTTAGTACTTGTCATTGAGGTGCGTGACCTGTGTTGTCAGCATTTCGACGTCACGATTCCCGTATTTTCGTACATGGGAGTCGGGGGTGTCAAACACAGCTTCTAGGGACCTTGCAATAACTTACCAAGAGCAGACAATCATGCAAAGGGACAATGCAACAGCAGAACTAGTGGTCGTGTCTTGCGGCTGGACGATGGCAAACAAGTGGCAAGTGGCAACGACGAGCAGGGGCTGGCGAGATGCGATGGTT
Organism: Carya cathayensis; assembly: GCA_011037825.1. NCBI lineage: Eukaryota > Viridiplantae > Streptophyta > Magnoliopsida > Fagales > Juglandaceae > Carya > Carya cathayensis. The sequence continues at coordinate 472,535 of QGSO01000576.1, forward strand.
TTTGGCTCACGGTGGAGTATAAAACTCTATTTTTAGTGTGAAAGCCAGAGGGGGGCTGCGGTAGAAATGCTGGTGAGCTGGGGAACTTTAGGTTGGGTATTGGGCAGTGCAAATGAGTGGTGCGACTTAGATACAAAGAAAGAAAGAGAGAGTGATGAGTGAGAGGTCCGGTCAATTGCTCACCAAGGAGAAGGATGCACGCAGTAGTGGTCTGGATGAAGGTTTAAACTACTGCGTGATGGAGGTTAGGTGGTTTTGGTTACGACATGGGGTTGGGCAAACCTTCGTGTGGGGACTTGGTGGCTGAGAGGGGTGGTTTAAGTGGTTGGGTGGGACAACCTTGGTTCACGGTAGGGAAACGAAGTGCTCGGTTTTGAAAAGGCAGCAAAGGTAGTGTGCTATGGAAGTTTTCTACTTGTTGTGACGAAGATCTACATATATATATATATATAGTTGACTGGAAACCCTAAAGAAAAGGAGAGGGAGAGATGTCCATACGTTGTGAACGTGGTGAAGGCAACCCAGTTTGTAAAACTGATGCAGAACTGCTTAATGAGTATATATCCATTATATGAATAGTTGCCGTGAAAGTAGTAAAAAAAGTGACATGTATGGACAATGGAGTGGAAATAGACGATGGAAACCGTGAGAGAAGAGGAGTCTGGCTTGGGCCTTATGAATGATCAAGTAGGGCCTATTCAAATATTTGGGCCCACGGTTTGGATAGTGTAGGAAATTAATAAAAGGCCCCTTCCCTGAATTTTGGCGTTCGACTCAAACTCAATAATAATAATAATAACAATCCAGATTGTTCAAAAATTTATCTCAACCCATAAAAAGACTTTTAACCTAAATATCAAACTAGAAGAAAATTATAATCCACCAAAACATAGATTTTTAGGCATGTAATCTATTTAAAAAAAATAAACATATTTTAAAACTTAGATGGGCTTTTAACAAATATAATTTTTTTTTAAAAATAGTTTGGCATTGGACCCGGGTGTTACATGGATATCTATTCTTTATGGTTACTCGGTTAAGTTCCCTATATTAAAAGCACATCCTCATAGGCCCATCCTTCTTTGCACTTCTTAAGTTTGGCATACAACTTCTTATTCCTTAGAGTCTACAAGACTATTCTCAAGTGCTCCTTATGCTTCTTAGTACTCTTGGAACAGAGGAGAATATCATATATCAACACTACTACAAATCGATTGATGTGGGTCTAAAATACTCTATTCATTATATCCATAAATGCGATAGGTTTGTTAGTGAGACCAAACATTATCACCAAACAAATTAGTGTCCATAACAAGTCCTAAAATTTGTTTTAGGTATGTTCTCTGCCTTGATCTTTAACTAATGATATCTTGAATATAGATCAATCTTAGAGAAATTTGAGCTCCTTGTAACTGGATGAAAAAGTCGTCAATCCTTAGAAGATACTTGCTTTTGAATGCCACCTATTCAACTCTCTATAATCGATGCAGAGCTGAATTGACACACCCTTTTTCACAAACAAGGCTGGTGCACCCTAGAAACAATGGAATGAATGCACCCTTTATCTTAGATCTCCTGCAATTGTTCCATGAGGTCTTTCAATTCTGCTGGTGCCATTCTATATGGGGCGATAGTGAAAAGAGTTGTATTAGGAAGTATCTCAATGTAGAACAGAATCTCTTTGTTTCGGGGTAGCCCTGGTAAGTCCTGGTGATAGACATTAGAAACTCCTTCGCCACTAAGCTACCTTCCAATTTAGGCCCATCACTTTGAGTTGCAATTACACTTGCCAGAAATCTCATGCAATACTTCTTTTGTAGTGCTGAAACCAACAATAGGGAAGAGACATTGCGTACTGCATTGAAACAAAATTCCTCCCTTCCTAGTGGTATGAACACCATTTCGTTCTTATGTTACCATCCAAAAGGGAGACATCTTCTTCAACCTCCCTAGAACATTATTTTCTCTATTGCATTGAGAGCTATGGGAGGTGATGAGCGACTGTAAAATACTAATATAGTATATTTCACCCCAATAGACATAGACTTTTATGCTGAACCACATAAGTCTTTGCCTCTCTCTTTATTTGCAGTCTATATATTTATTTGTTATTTATTCCATGGATGAGTATCTAACAACTGTATCAACACCTAAGCCAACATCATGGGCCATTCGGCTTTGTTTTTAGTCTCCAACCATGCCAGAAAAAATGCATCAACAACCAATCAAAGTCTTCCTCAATCCCTAGCCCCTTCAAAGAACCCAACCCCAAGCCTGAAGTCACCAAAGTCATGTAAAAGAAAATTCTCTACTAGAAGTAAAAAAAACCATAAACGTAGAATTCCAAATTGAAAACTTTGATTTTGAGAGAGAGGAGACATCTTTTAATCTTATCCCCATTTCCTTTGGTTGGTATACTAATGGTTTTCTCTTGTGATAATCCTATATGCATATTTTATTTCAACGGCAAAGGACCCTCTAAGCAATTTCCATTGTTTAGCGAAAGCATTCATGCTAAACTCAAACAACAAAAAGAAATTACTAAAATGATAGTGCAATCAAATAAAAGAGAAAATTACTAAGATGAAGATTTTTAAAGTAACAGAATAAAATTAAAATGATAAAATAAATTAATATGAAGAACAACTAAAGTTTAAAGGATCCGTTTAATAATTTAGAATATTGTTTCCAAACAATTTAATTCAATTAAATTAGAAGAATGATTCTGTTTAATTGGAAGATTTAGTATTTAAGATCAAGAAAAATAATCACTAATGATTAAGCATGAACGATTGAGGATTGCAATATTCACAAGCTCATTTGAATACCACATGAATTTTTTCAAGCATTCAATATATTCAGAAATCACAATGAATCAAGATAAATATATAGATAATCAAAATATCCAATAATAAAGCTATTCAATCGATCAAATTCATAATATAAACTCTAATGTTGATACGAAAATAATGTTTAAATCATTAGACATCACCTCTAACCTTATTGCAAAAATTTAAACAACCATATTCATCACAAGAGCTATGAAAATCAAATAAATATTCTCCATTAGAAAACTAAAATAAAATACAAACAAAATTTAATACTAGAAAACAACCACAAGAGAACAAAAGTAGAGAGAAGATGGAGCAAAAAAACTCCCCAGCTGAAGTCCACCATTCCGTAAGTCTGTCCGAAAACTCTCCTCCAATCCTTTCTCACTCGTTTCATCAATATCCAACTTAATCTCTAATTAAAGTATTAAATTCCAACCCACCTACTATCGAGGTCTAACTATAAAATATCAAAATCATTACAAGTAGAAAGATAGAAAATCATAATTTTGGAGTGAGAGAATGTAACACCCGGGTTCAGTGCCAAACTATTTTTAAAAATTATGATTGGCTTTGATATTTAGTTTAAAAATCTTTTTATGGGTCCAATCACCAATTTATTCACACGTTAACTTTACAGTTCACGCACATCCCTCATGCATATATTGTTCATCTTCAGCCCTAGACCAAGTTTTCGCAACACCACCATCCCTTTCTTCTATGCCCCTCAACAGCCAGCCACAGCAGACGTGCACACCACCACATGCAAGAAACTAGCCCGTTTATCCCCTGTTTTTTATTTTTGAAACAGAGCACCACCCTTCCTTCACGTTGCAATGCAACCCACTGCTAAGCCACCCCTGCAACAAAGCCATGATTGAGCCCTCCACGTAAATCACTCTGCCCCTATCTCATGGATCAATTGCTGCTGTAGCAGCCTCTCACGCCAACCACCACCTCCTGTCACTTTATAGAAACCACCCGTCCTCAACCATGGTTAAACAAAACAAAACTTGACTAATTTGAAGCGTTTGGCCGGCCCAGACGGGAAAGCTCCTGAGCAGTTGCATTAGTTGGCTTATAGTCTAGTTCTTCTGTATTGATAAGTCACAATTGTAACTTCGTATTGAATGAATGCAATGAAGCATATTTCCATAAAAAAACAAAACAAAACTTGGGTTCTAATGTTTTTGTAGAGTGCCTTACGTAGAGATTGTGACGCCCCCAAATCCCCACGCTCGGACACGGGGGAATCGAGACGTCCGGACGGTGACAACACGGGTCACCATCCTATCGACGAGTGCCAAGTGTGTGCAAGCGACACATGTGCACGAAGAAATACACAGCGGATAGCAAAGACATAAACTAAGTACCAAAATTTTTTTTTCTTAAATAAAATACAAAGCGTTTCAAAGATACATAATAAAATATTACAAGTCACAAATATTGTTTCAAAACCCAAAACCAAAACATGACTTCAACTCAGATCTCCGGCGGAGCCGCATCCTCGAGCTCAGCCTCCTCCTCCACCTCGAACTCTGCACCAAAAATGGTGCCGCAGGTAAGTAAAATCCAAACACCAGTAGATAAAAGCATATTAAACTCAAACAATATGCATGAATAAATGCCAATGCACAAAACTCATAAACCATATTTTTTCCACGCACGCCAAAAACCCATTTGGCCCAAAAACATATCCTTTAAACAAAATCTCGCCATTATCCCCAATAACGGCCCAAAACATATCGTTTAAAACCAAGCCTCGCCATTATCCCCGATAATGACCCAAACCACCATTTTCCCCGAAAATGGATCACAAAACCATACCTCACCATTATCCCAGATAATGGCCCAAATCAATAAACCACCATTTTCCCAGAAAATGGATCACAAGTTCTCAACACATTCTCGCCATGTTCCCAGAAAATGGCCCGTATCCGAAAACCATAAAAACCATTCCGATTATGCATACACCATGATCTCCCCTAGGGATCATCCGCACACCCTGGCTTCATAACAAGCGATGCCCGGTTCCGCGCCCTGCACGTACGTAGCCAAGCATCCTCTAAATGAGCGATGCCCAGTTTCGCGCCCCGCACGTTCGTAGCCAAGCATCCTCGAGACAAGCGATGTCCAGTTCCACGCCCCGCGTGTTCGTAGCCAAACATCCTCTAGCCCTCGCCAGCGAAGGGCCACAGAGTCGGTGCATAGAGCGATACCCAGTTCCACGCCCGGCGTGTTCGTAGCCAAGCATCCCCTAGCCCCCGCTCCAGTTGTCACTCGGTTCCACGCCCCGCGTGTTCGTAGCCGAGCCTCGACTCAGGGGATGTCACTTAGTATTATCCACTCCCGAGTGACCAGAGGAGCTCCACCGAGATAATAACCCATCCCGGCTTGGGCTTGTGATACGCACGCACCCGAAAATCCATTTACGCCAATAAAACAGGATTTTCTCAATTAAAATAAAATACACGTGCAGCACCATGTAAATGCAAATCTCAATGCTCAACAAATACAACCAACCATAAAACAACAATTCAAGCAACTCCGTCCTCCATCCATCCGACCCCCAAACTCCTCGGACTCAGTCCGGAATCAGCAAACCAACCAAATAAATTATTGTAAGAGCAAAATATATTTAAATCTAAAAGTAGAGTTTGGAAAATACTTACAGCGCTATATATGATTTTTAGAAGGTTCGGCGCGCGGCAGACGATGGGCGGAAAGCAACGTAACAGTGCAAATGCACTGTAGCCATGGGTCGCAAAATACCCACTTTTGAACGGGGACAAACCAAGACACCAAATTGATAGGGAATGGCCTTGAGATATTTATGAAGCTAAAGGAAGTGAGTTTTGGCCGTGGGTGGCGGTGGAAGTGCAAAAAGGGGCTGATCGGAGTTGAGCTCGTGCGAGCTGCTCCGGCAACGGATCGGGGCCTAAATTAGGTGGGTTAGGAGACAAGAGGTAGGGGAAGAAGCTGTGAAGAGATGGTGGCCAGAGGTGGTGCGACGGCGCCGGAATCGGCAAAAAGCCGTGCGGCTTAGATGTGATTTTCCGGCCAAACGGCGGCACGGTTGGGGGAGATCTTTGGTGGGGTGGTGCGCCGGAGGGAGGGGAAGATTTCTGGGTGGGTGGTGTAGGCCACGCCGCCGGCAAGTGGCGGTTCTGGGCGGAGGAAGAAACCGGCGACAGGGTGAAAAACAGAGCAGGTGCCGCAACTTCGAGGGGCTCGTGGCAGCTAACGGTGGCTCCGATGGTCCTGAAAATTGGTGGAGTTGTAGTCTGATGTGAGGGGAAGAGAATGGCGGGGGTGGTGTACGACACCTCCACCGGACGGCGGAGATATGGGCAGTGTAAGGAGGCTGCGCGGAAAGGAAAAGAAGGGAGAAAACAGGGCTGGGGCAGCAACTTTAGGCTGTGCGTGGCGGCTAAGGGTGGGTTCGATAGCTCTGAAAATTGGTGGAGATGTAGTCTGTTGGGAGGGGAAGAGAATGGCGGGGGTGGTGTACGACACCTCCACCGGACGGCGGAGATATGGCCGGCCAAAGGTGGCTGCGCGGTAAGGAGAAAAGGGAGAGGCAGCGCGCGGGGAGAGAGAAAACGGGGAAGAAAGAAGAGGAAAAAGAAAGAAAAGGAAAGAAAAGGAGAAAAAGAAAAAGGAAAAGGGAAAAAGAAAAAGAGAAGAGAAAAGAAATGAGGTCCAATCCTCACTTCCGGGATCCAGAAACTGATCCGCCGAAAACGATATTAAAAACATAAAACGACTAAAATAAATTAAACACTACATCAAATAAATAAATAAACACCAAGAAAATATTTTAAACACAACGTCAAGCTAAAATAAATTAAACAGCAAATTTTAAACTCAACAGCAAATAAAATCTAATTAAAATCCGATAATTTAAAATAAAAGCACTATAATATTAATTAAATTAAAACCACTCCTTCAGTGAAAATACACGTAAAAGCGGGTCATCACAGAGATGGCAGGAAGTCTTGTTTTTGCTAAATTACAACTTTGGCCTCTGTTTTTTAAACCAAAGCTTGAGGATTTATTTTTAAGGTATATTTCAGTCACTCAGGATTGGTTTTTAAGTTTGGTTAGACAGTTCGGATGAGATGTGATTAGATGTTTTAAATAGTAATAAGATAAAATGATTAAAAATGAGATGTGATAGTTTGTAAAAAAATATATGTTCAGATAGTGAAATGAGATAAGATAGTTTTAACTTTTTAAGATTTAATAAAATAGTAGGTCCTACCAGTGATTAGATATGATTTAATTATTAATTATATAATAATTAATATATTAATAAAAAGGTAATATTGATGAGTAATATTAAAATAATATATAAATATTTTATTTAAAAGTAAAGATGGTGATGGACGTGTACCATCTTTTCATTTTTATTATTGAGATGTCATAGGAATGCTAAGAAGTAAAACCGAGTTAAGATGAGATTACAAAACGTTTGAGGGCAGTTTGGTTAGCCAGTATGCTTCATCCGTATAACAGAGATGAGATACAAAGTGTTTGTATCGTGTATCCAAACCGGACTAGAAAATTATTGGATTTATTTGAGTGAGCTTATTTGCTACTGGTTTATTTTTATTTTTATTTTTATTTTGTGTATTTTATGTTAAGTTATTTTGAAATAAAATGTTTTTGGATTGATTTCAGGTTCTAAATTATTTTGGGTTGGATAATATTTTTATTTCAGCAACATTTTTAAATGGGTTGGTTTTGATTTTTTTTAAAAAAAAAAAACTTGAGAATAAGTGGAAATTAGGTTAAGTAGATATTAAGTGGACATCGATAAAGTTTGGAAGTGATTATATTTTAGTGTTAAGAGAATTTTTATTTTTTCCAACAATTAAAATAGTTACTTTAGGTGTAAATACAAGGTAACTATTCATTTGTAGGTTTATTTATGTACATGAATTTTTCTGTAGATGACAATTGATTTTCGTTCAGTAATATTGTGGAGAATTTCTGAAAAGCTATAAAGTTCAGGTAAGCGGGGTTCATATGCTAGACTTTTTATAAAAGAAATGAACTGAGGTTGATTTTGAAAAAATATACATGTTTTGTTATGAAAATAATTTTGAAACACCTCAATTATTTTTTCTGCATTACTCATAAAATAGTGTATAAGAATAAAATATTTTCTGGCGTGACTAGTTTAGACATGAGATATTTTGGCATTTTATTTTTGAACTATGAAAAGGAGAGCGAATATTAAATTTTGTGCATAAATTATATTTTTATGATGTGATTTTATTATATTCTAAAGATGTTTTGTACTCTAAAATGATAGGATGTAATTTCTGAAAACTTCTGGCATAACATTTTGTTTCTATTATTTGTTCTATTCCGACTTTACCACAGGTGTAAAACTGTGGCCTCTGTTAGGGTTAGTACCAAATTTTCTATTTCCGGTGCACCCACTTTGGAAGCAAAGTGGTTTTCTACATGGTCTTTGTGTGCACACTCGGGACTTCGAGAATAATAAGTGGAAGATTCACATTCTGTTTCTACTCGGTTGGCCACCAGGGTTTGCACAACCCTACCATAGGAGTAAAACATGGAATTCTATTCTGATGTGATGTTTCGATTATGTTGTGCCAAATGAACTTTGAATAAGAATATTTTCTGAAACTTTTACTTTGATATTTTTGATAACATGTTCTAATTCTGCATTTTGAAAGTAAAAGTATTTTTTTTTTGTTTTGCATCCTAAACTCTATAATTGCTTGTGTTTCACATTGGTATATGTTCTCTGCTTATTGAGCTGTTGATAACTCACCCCTTATCTTCATAACATTTTTAAGATATTTTTAATGGTTCAGCTGGAGAACACAAGTAGAAAGTATTGGAAAAGTTCGATGATCATATATGAATTTTTAGGTGCCAAGGGTACAAGAATTTTTGGAGGATCATGTTTTGTAAGTTTACCTTTGGTGATTATTTTAGTACGTTGAGTTATGGGTAGTTGGAGTTTTTGTGGAGTTGTTACTCTATTTTTGAGGGTTTTAGTTTTTATTTCAGTCAAGGAACATGGATATTTGGATTGAGCAAACGAATTAATATTTTATATATGGAGTTTTTTTTTTAATTTTATAGTTGTAATATTGGCGTTGATATTCAATAATAAGAGCTAACTATCCAAACCTCCAAGACCAGGGCGTTACTTCCAGGATGTTTTTACAATAATATATTTTTTGGGTTTAGAAACTCATGTTTTCAAGAAATCAATGGTTCCAATATTTCTTGCTGCAAGTTGTAACGTCTTACCTAATAGGAATGTTGATAGGATGTGCTTGAAGAATTGATAGGCTTGAATATTTTCATGCTTCATGTATAGTTAGAATCTGGGCCGGATTGACAAATTTTGCTCGATAATTATGTATGAAGAAATGAAAACAAATAAGTAAGAGAGAGAAGAGCCACTACTTTTTTAATCCGAGTCCACCTTCAAATCTACTCACCCTTGACATCATTGAGTGGAGATGATGAATTAGTTGATAACCCAATCTTCTAGAATGACTAATTAATTTTGGACCAGTAATTTCTTCATGCCATTAATTTCATTGCCTATTGTCTCTTTTGCTACTGGTTCTTTGCATCATGTCATCTTCATTAAATTGACAAAAGACAATTTTCTACTTTGGAAAGCCCGGAAGGAACCTTACTTCTACTGCCATCAATTGTTTGGCTACTTTGAATCCTTGATGGCTCCCTTTCTATTCCTTATTGGGCTATTCCTACCCTAACTCCTAATGGCACACTTGAATCTATTCCTAACCCAGCCTTCTCTCTAGCTATGCAAACTGCAAGACCAAGTTATTTTCTCCAATTTGATCTCCTCCCTCTTGAAATTCATTGTCACTTAGGTTGTCAGATTTTCTACATCTCGTGTCATTTGGGAGGCTTTGGCCTATATATTCTCCTCCACCTCCTATGCCCACATAATGAATATTCAGTTTCAACTCTCTATGATCTAGAAGGTGCTATACTTTCACAATGACAAGAGTCTTGTTGTGGCCATTTATCAACTACTACATGCTTATGAAATCGTCTCTTACCTACTTATCGACCTCAACTTTGAATTTGATTCTTTTGTCACATCTATTAGCACACGTATAGAACCAATGTCTCTAGAGGATCTATTTGGAAACCTTTTCTACCATGAGATGTGCTTAGATCAGCTTCACTATGCATTAGATCAGGCTGCCCCTGCTACAAATCTCACAGCCAAGAACCCTCCTACCCGTGGTCGTGGAAATTTTTGTGGTAGTTTTTCTTCTGGTGGTCGTGCAAGTCAAAGAGGTTTTGGGGTCTGATCCCTTGTCCTCCACAACTTGACCTGTGTTAGAAGGTTGTTCATAGTAATATTATGTGCTACCATCATTCTGATGTGTCTTTTCAAGGTTCTCAAGGACCTCCTACTCAAGCTTATGTCACTACGCCTCATCAGTCTACTAATCCTGCTTGATACCCAGACACCGGTGCAAGAAACCATATTACCTCCGACTTTGGTAATCTAACACTAGGTGCAAACGAGTATCGTGGATTTGATCAAGTGCATGTTGGGAATGGTCAAGGCTTGCCCATCCATCATATATGCTCCTCTTATATCTCCTCTCCATCTCGGTACTTTGTTCTTTCTAATATTCTTCATGTTCCTGCAAGTTGCAAACACTTACTATCAGTTAACCAATTTACTAAAGATAATCATGTCTCTATTGACTTTCACCCTTCATATTTTTATATGAAGGACTTGGCAATAGGGACCATCCTCATGTGTGGACCGCTTAAACAATGCTTCTATCCAATGTTGGTGTTACCTCTAGTCCATCTCTTCCACAAGCCCTTGTCGACAAACGTGTCTCTTTTTCTCAATGGCATCACTGACTTGGTTAGCTTGCTTTTCATACTGCCTATGTAACGTCCTCAAGTTTCGCTTGGAATTTGACAAAGCTTCAAGCGTCAGTACATGCAATACAATGTTATGTATCCCCGTTCATAACAGTTAAAGATGCAGTGCACCTAACATGCATCTAACGGCATGCAATATTCGCGGCGGATAAATTGTTTTCTTTGAACAATAATACTATGTATCGGAAGTAGTATATCTCAAAATATACTACATAAGTACTAGAAACAACGCTCCATAAATACAGTCTTGTCCAAAATTCAAATAAAAAAATTCACATGATAACTGATAATTGATAAAATTCACAATAGATAAAATTCAAATGATAACCGATATTAAAAAGTTATAGTATTTGTCCAAAAGATATGTAATGACATAAGTACTAGGGGCAATGCTCCACAAATACAATACGCAAATAAAGTCGATTTTACTAAATTGTTGAGCCGCTCATGTAACTCATATATGATATCCAAACAGATCTCCAAAAATTTGAGAATAGACTCCATCAACTCCTTGTTTGTGCTCCACATCCTACTTGACCTCATCTAATCTCCCATGCATGGGTTCTCCAGATCCTGACACATCATTTACCATTACATAGGAAGAAAAATGGTAGTTGGGACTACCAAGAGAGATTTATATATAAATTTCAGCAAGTGAACTACCAAATTACTAATAGTATACAGATACATGCATGACAATAAAGTGGCATGAATGCATCATGCTATAAACATGAATATACATGACATGACTTGGCAAATAACATGACATGACTCGACATGACCTAAAACTTGACATGAACTTAACATGTAAATGTATTCTTGTCTCATGTGGTTACACAATGCCCTGTTTCATGGAGTTGTCTCGATATTCTTATCTCATGGGGTTTCCATGATACTTTTGTCTCATTGGGTTACTATGATAGCATAGTCTTATCTCATAGGATTATCATGATTTCTTAATAATAACTTGATTGTACGAAGACGTAACATGATAGACTTGTGCGACTCATGATATGTAACCATGACATTAAACATGTATAGTGAAAATGATATGGCATTCATGGCATATAGTAGGTAAACGTAAAACATATAACGTGAAATTCATGGCATGTTACAAATAAACTTGTAACAGATGACATGACATTCATAACATGTGACAATGAATTTGTAACAGATGACATGGCATATCGTGGCATGTAATAATTAAGTATGTACTTGAAATAATTGATATGATATGGGATATTAAAACATCTATAATGATCATAAGTGACAAGAATATGACATTTATGGGCTTACCACCATACATACAAAAATATTTCGAAAGTAAGTTAAAAGCTAACTTACAGAATTGTCGCGTAATATGAATCGTAGCGTGAAAAAGTGTTACCTAAAACGAGATAATTCCTATGCTTAGAATATGTCACTAAAGCTCATACAAACATAAAGACTCACTAACTTAGGGCTAAATTGAGAAGTTACCCCTCTTAATGTGGGAAATTACAATTTTGTCTCCCAAATAAAGATTTTGCATACTAACTCCAAATTCTACTAGTGAATTTTGACCTAAATCAAAATATCGATTTATAAAAATATAAAACAAATCACAACTAGAAGAACTTCACTATGGCTGAACCACTCTGGGACAAAAATCAACTCTTTGTTGCATACTTGTCCTTCAAACACACTTTCATGCTTAAACCGATATCACCAACTTCCAAAAATCATATATATATTTGGTTTCTAGAATCATGTTAAGACATCAACATACACATTTCATAAAAAGCATACACTCCTTATACCAACAAAAATTCCAAAACTCTAGGTTTTGGTCAAATAGAACAAATTCTTGATATTCTTAGTTTAATACTTTTTAAATCAACTCCAAGGACTCCAAAAGTCCATAAACACACTCTTAACATGTTCATAAATCAAATAAAAGTGAGAATCATGCTTGAACAACAGCCAAAATTAGAAAACTTATCACCCAACAAATCGGCATGCATACTAATTTCAAAACCGAGTACCACATGTTTTGACTTTTGATCAAAATCACTAGATTTGAAATTTTTATGAAATAAACATTCAAGAAATAAAACTATATACCTCATATTCAAGTTCTAAATTTATCCAAGCATATTAATCTTGGCTCACATTGCAAAAACTTCCTAAAAACAAAAAAAAAAAACCCTTGAGCCTCTTGTTTAAGTCCTAACGGAACCTTTGCAAGCATAAAAGTTATTCCATCAACATGAAAACCAATATTCTCTAAAATAGCTTCATAAAACATATATCAAAGCCTTATGATATGTGAATATCAAGACCATTGGATATTGTTTCCATAACAAAAGATTACAACTTTCCCTAAATTGAAACTGTTTTGACACTTTTAGTTTTCAACTTTCCAAAATCATGCAAACTCTTTATAAAACTATTAACATACAATAAATCCAAACTTAACTTGAATTTTAACATGTAAACACTTCACCATATCAATATTTATACAAGATTTTACCAAAACCTCATCAAAATATCAAAGTTTCACACAACACCAAAACTATGGACTAGTACGACCTTTCAATGGTCACACCAATTTCACCAATCAATACTCCACGCAAAATTACCCAAGATATATCAATAGAATCTAGATGCAAAGAAGAACAAAAAACATGAAGGAAGTTTCCTAAGACTTGACTTACAAAGGGTTGGAAAATATAATGCAAGAATTTCTAGAAAAAATTGTCTAAAGCTCTCACTTGAGTTCTCTCCAAAAAAGTGAATGAAAATCAACCAAAGGGAGAAGGGAAAGCATGGGATGTCCCTTACAGGGAGAGAGATATGATGGGGGATGGATGAATGACCTCTTGATGGTGGTTTTGCAGCCAAAAAAATGGGCAAAAAAATGGGCCACTCAACCCATGGTATTGGGCTATTGCTTCCAAAAAGAGTGGGGTTGTTTAGTGTTGCTTTTTTTCCTCCCATCCAAGTATTATTTGGGCTAACGTGTGTGATAACCCGAGACTTTATTAGAATTGCATCCTTTTTTATTTTCATAATCTTAGTGTTATTTTAGGGCTATGAGAATAATTAGTTGGACTTAGGCCCTAGTTTTGTAGAATAGCAACCAAAGCCCAATAGAAGGCCAAATGACAAGATCTCCTAGGGAAGACCAAGCGGCATTTGACCAAGACCATTTACACACCCATCCAAGGATTTTCTTCAGAAATTGACATATGTCAACTGACTCCTTTTAAAAAGTGTTTTAAGAGTTACTCCCAAGTATAAGAGTTGTCACTTGGAATGTAAGTGTATTAGTGAATCCTAATGGCATCATAAGGAACTCATAATGACCTTCAGGAGTTCTGAATGCAACTTTCTATATATCTTCATCCCTCATAGGAATTTGGTGATAACCATTTCTCAAATCCAATTTAGAAAAAATTGTTGAACCAAAGAGTTCATCCAACAATTCATCTACAATTGGAATGGGATACTTGTCTTTAACAGTGGCTTGATTAAGAAATCTATAATCAATACAAATCCTCCATGTACCATCAATCTTTCTCACCAACAAAACAATAGATGAAAAAGGAGATTGGCTAGGCTTGATTACGCTGGAGTGCATCAATTCCTGCACAATTTTTTCTATGTTAGTTTTATGAAAATATGGATACCTATATGGTCTGACACTGACAATACAGTCCCTTCTTTCAATTGTATCTTATGATGATGGTTTCTTCCATGAGGCAACCTTTTAGGTTCCTCATAGACTTTCTCAAACTGAGTTAACAACTCTGAAACTTCTTTACAATCAACTAAACTTGACTCCTTAGAGTTAGCAGAAATTAATTGCAACAAAAGGCCCTCATTCTCCATAGGAGAAATCTTACTAGCTTCCTTATCATTAATCAATGTACCACCATTAAAGCATAAACCTTTAAGACATGTTAATTTCCCTTTATATGTAAATTCCATTTTCAACTCTATAAAGTCCCAAAGAACAGGACTTATGGATAATAGCCATTGCACACCTAGAACAATATCACAGCCACCAAGTGAAAGAGTGAAAAAATCTAATGTAAAAGTAGTACCTTGTATTTGCACAGCAACAGAGTTACATTTTCCCTGGCTAATCAACACATCCCCATTAGCCACTTTCACAGGAATTAATTGAGGTTGCTGCATTGCCAATCCACATCTAGAAATCAAGTATCCACAAAGTTGTAGGTACTACTAGTGTTTACCAATATCACCACCCACTTTCTTTGTAATTTACACACCACTCTCATTGTTCTAGGATTTGGTATGCCAACCATTGCATGCAATGAAATGGAGGCAATTTGCACATAATCCTCTAATACTACGTCACCCATATCAACTTTCTGATCTTGCTTTAAGTCTGATTCTCCACTACCATCGTCAGGTTACTCCATACCTTCCAAAAGACAGAGCTTAGGTTTAACACACCTACGCCCCTGATGTCATTTTTCTTCATAGAAATAACATAAATCTTTATTCTCACAATCTTGCATTTGTGCCTCAGTATCCTTTTTGTGATGACCCGCTTTTACGTGTATTTTCACTGAAGGAGTGGTTTTAATTTAATTAATATTATAGTGCTTTTATTTTAATTTATCGGATTTTAATTAGATTTTATTTGCTGTTGTGTTTAAAAT
Organism: Carya cathayensis; assembly: GCA_011037825.1. Lineage (NCBI taxonomy): Eukaryota > Viridiplantae > Streptophyta > Magnoliopsida > Fagales > Juglandaceae > Carya > Carya cathayensis. The sequence goes on from QGSO01000576.1 coordinate 487,980, forward strand.
TGCTGTTTAATTTATTTTAGCTCGTTTTTGGATTTAAAATTTAATAGTTGGTTTTTACTAGTTATTTATTATATTTTAGCTTGACGTTGTGTTTAAAATATTTTCTTGGTGTTTATTTATTTATTTGATGTAGTGTTTAATTTATTTTAGTCGTTTTATGTTTTTAATATCGTTTTCGGTGGATCAGTTTCTGGATCCCGGAAATGAAGTTTGGACTTCATTTCTTTTCCCCTTCTTTTCTTTTTCCTTTTTCTTTTTCCCTTCCTTTTTTCTTTTCCTTCTTTTCTTTTTTCTTCTTTTTTCTTTCTTTCTTTTCTTCCTTCCCGTTTCTTCTCCCGTGCGCCCGATTCTCTCTCTCTTTCCCTTCTCTTTTTCCTCTTCCGCCCAGCCCACTTTGACCGGCCGTATCTCCGCCTTCCGGTGGAGGTGTCGTACACCACCCCCGCCATTCTCTTCCCCTCCCACCAGACTACATCCCCACCAATTTTCAGGACTATCGGACCCACCGTTAGCCGCCACGAGCCCCTCAAAGTCGCTGCCCCCAACTCTGTTTTTCACTCTGCCGCCGCTACCTTCAACCGCCCAGAACCGCCGCTCGCCGGTGGTATAGCCTGTGACACCCACCCAGAAATCTTCCCCTCCCTCCGGCACACCACCCCACCAAAGATCTCCCCCAACCGTGCCGCCGTTTGGCTAGAAAAACGCATGGTTTTTCACCGTTTCCGGCGCCGTCGCACCACCTCCAGCCACCATCTTTTCACCACTTCTTCCCCTACCTCATGCCGACCTAACCCACCCATTTCTGGCCTAGATCCGTTGCCGGAGCAACTCCCACGAGCTCAACTCCGATTTGGCCGTTTTTGCCCTCCACCGCCGTTTCCACCGCCACCCACGGCCAAAAACTCACTTCCACTAGCTTCATAAACATCCCTAGACCATTCCCTATCAATTGGTGCCTTGGTTTGTCCCCGTTCAAAAGTGGGTATTTTACGACCCACAGCTACAGTGCATTTGCACTGTTACGTTGCTTTTCGCTCATCGTTTGCCGCGCGCCGAACCTTCTAAAAATCATATATAGCGCAGTAAATATTTTCCAAACTCTACTTTTAGATTTAAATATATTTTGCTCTCTCAATAATTTATTTGGTTGGTTTGTTAATTCCGAATTGAGTCCGAGGAGTTCGGAGGTCGGGTGGATGGAGGACGGAGTTGCTTGATTTCTTGATTTATGCTTGGTTGATTGTGTCGTGCATTGAGTTTGCATTTACATGGTGTGTACATGTGCATTTTATTTTAATTGGGAAAAATCCTGTTTTATTGGCATAAATGGATTTTCGGGTGCGTGCGTATCACGAGCCCAAGTCGGGATGGGTTATTATCTCGGTGGAGCTCCTCTGGTCACTCGGGAGCGGATAATACTGAGTGACATCCCCTGGGTTGTCGCAGGGCGACGACCGGATCGCACGATACGGTAACGTTGTCGTGTCGACTCCGTGGTTCCTAGAGTGGCGGGGACTAGAGGATGGCCTAGCCAGTTACGCGCTGGGCGCGAGTCTGGGCATCACTCGTGTAGGTGTCATATGCGTAGACGTTACCTGCGGTGTGGCACAAAGCCAGAGTGTGCGGGTGATCCCTAGGGGGAGGTCATGGTGCATGCATAATCTGATTGGTTTTATGATTTTCGGATACGGGCCTTTTTCTGAGAAAATGGCGAGGATGTGTTGAGGACTTGTGATCCATTTTTTGGAAAAAATGGTGGTTTATTGATTTGGGCCATTATCTGGGATAATGACGAGGTCTGGTTTTGTGATCCATTTTCTGGGAAAATGGTGGTTTGGGCCATTATCGGGGATAATGGCGAGACTTGGTTTTAAACGATATGTTTTGGGCCGTTATCGGGGATAATGGCGAGATTTTGTTTAAAGGATATGTTTTTGGGCCAAATGGGTTTTTGGTATGCGTGGAAAAATATGGTTTATGAGCTTTGTGCATTGGCATTTATTCATGCATATTGTTTGAGTTTAATATGCTTTTATCTAGTGGTGTTTGGATTTTACTTACCTGCGGCACCATTTTTGGTACCGTAGATTTTGGTGCAGAGTTCGAGGAGGAGGAGGAGGCTGAGCCCGAGGATGCGGCTCCGCCGGAGATCTGAGTTGAAGTTAATGTATTGGTTTTGGGCTTTGAAACAATATTTGTGACTTGTAATATTTTATCATGTATCTTTGAACCGCTTTGTATTTTATTTAAGAAAAATTCTGGTACTTAGTTTTATGTCTTTGCTATCCGCTGTGTATTTCTTCGGCACATGTATTGCTTGCACACACTTGGCACTCGTCGATAGGATGGTGACCCGTGTTGTCACCATCCGGACGTCTCGATCTCCTCGTGTCCGTACGTGGGGATTTGGGGGGCGTCACACTTTTGTGCAGGCATCTTTGTAAGAGGCTGAGACGTAGGAGTTCCCAAGATAGAACTACTTTGATTAGACCTGAACACATTAGTCCCCATGTTATGCTGAGTATTGTCATAACCCCCATTCCTCCACTGCTTCTTGGTACTCCAAATGTATTGTTCTTGAATATTAGCAAACCCAAATGCATCATTAAGGTTGGTAGGATTCAACATCCTCACTGGCAGCCTGATCTCATCATGTCACCCACTCAAGAAACAACTCAATTTGTTTTTTTTTTCTCAAATTTCTCAAATTTTGTCGGAAAGAACTTCAAATCCTGCTTTGTAAACTGTGGCTATGCTGACCTGCTTCAGTCTTGTACCACCTGAATGAACTCCTCCCAAGAACGAAAGACCCCAGCTTCACGAGCATCTTGAAACCATACCAATATTGCCTCTTTATCCATATGAAAAGAAGCAATGAAAATTCTCTAACTAGGTGGAACTTAATGGTATAAAAAATATTGGTTTGCTATATATATCCATGCAGATGGATTCCTTCCAGTGAATCTTGGAAAATCCAACATGATTCCCTTGACAATGCGTCTATCAAAAGTGTCACGATGGTTTACTTCACCCACACCTTCATTCATATCTACATTTTGCCCAAACGTATGGTTATCCTAATGGTTCCTCCCAGCCTCATTGTGACGCCCCCAAATTCCGCTTGGGATTGAACGGACATTTGAAGCGTCAAGACATGCAACACAAGGTTACCTGCCCCCGTTCATGACATATAAGATGCAATGTTCCTAACATGCATCTAGCATTATGCAATATTCGCAGCGGATAATTTTTTTCTTTAGCAATACTATGCACCAAACTAAAAATATCCCAAATACTTGAAACATATTTCATACATAAAGGCATACTAAAAAGCCGTGATCACCACACTAGTCTAAAATGGTTGTGATCAAAAGAATACTTGAGATACAACTCCAAAAGTACAAGCATTAACCTAAGTTAAATACTATACCATCATCAACATCGCACCGTAGCCTAGATGACCGTATTCAGATGGTCAGATTCCAATTCTTCTTTGGGTCCTGTAACAAGATCTACCATTCGGGGGGAATGGTAGTTGGGACTACCACAGTGAGATTTGATTACAAATCTCAGTAAGTTAACATAAAACTCACACACAGGTTAAAGATGCATGCATGGCAGTAAAAGCATAAATGCATAAGTAAAGTCGTACATAAGCATAGCATAACTTGACATATAACATGACATAACCAGAACTTAAACGTGAACTGAACTTGACTTAACATGACATGAACTTGAGTTTAAAACATAACATGGACTTGAAATGTAGCATGAACGTAAACATGCATAACATAAATATGAACTTGAAAATAACATAAACTTGAACATATCATGACATAAACGTGAACTTGAGACATACTGTAAACGTGAACTTAACATGATGTGAACATGAACTTGGAACATAACTTGATCATGAACATAACATGTACGTGTACATAACAAAACATGAACTTGATCTGAAACTTGACTTATCATGCACTTGATCTGAAACTTGACTTAATACGTACTCCACAGTTGTTGTGGCCCCACGTATTCTACGTGTCACAATTGCTGTGTCTCACGTAGTGTATGCTCCACAGTTGTTGTGGCCCCATACTTCATGCTCCACAGTTGTTGTGGCCCCATGTATACACGTAACATAAAATATAATACGTACTCCACAGTTGTTGTGGCCCCACGTATACACGTAACATAAAATATAATACGTACTCCACAGTTGTTGTGGCCCCACGTATACACGTAACATAAAATATAATACGTACTCCACAGTTGTTGTGGCCCCACGTATACACGTAACATAAAATATAATACGTACTCCACAGTTGTTGTGGCCCCACGTATACACGTAACATAAAATATAATACGTACTCCACAGTTGTTGTGGCCCCACGTATACACGTAACATAAAATATAATACGTACTCCACAGTTGTTGTGGCCCCACGTATACACGTAACATAAAATATAATACGTACTCCACAGTTGTTGTGGCCCCACGTATACACGTAACATAAAAAATAATACGTACTCCACAGTTGTTGTGGCCCCACGTATACACGTAACATAAAAATATAATACGTACTCCACAGTTGTTGTGGCCCCACGTATATACGTAACATTAAATATAATACGTACTCCACAGTTGTTGTGGCCCCACGTATTCACGTAACATAAAATATAATACGTACTCCACAGTTGTTGTGGCCCCACGTATTATACGTAACATAACATGTCTTATCTTTCTTAATGCATGAGATATTAATTAATATCATATACTTTTCTAACATGGCGTATACTTGTAAATGACACAATATGATTTAATCATAACATTTCATGGCATACTTAACATGGCATACTTATAACATACATCATTGTATGATAGAAAAGATTATGTAACAGATAATTATTCATGAGAGATTAAATCATACGTAGCAGATAAACATGTAATGACATAGCATGACATGGCATATACGATAACATACATACATAAATTGTAGTTCTCTTACCCATCACACATACACAATAAACTGATAGTAAGTTAGAGGCTAACTTACCTCGATTGTCACGTTCTACGAGAATAAAGTGCGATATACGAGAAACTGTAAAAGGTCATTCTAAAAGTTAGAAATTTAATTACTAACAATTAGAAACATGGAAACAAGTTATCTTAGAGTAAAATTATCATTTTACCCTCTACATGTGGGAAAACGACCATTTTACCCATAACTTAAGGATTTCATATCCTAACTCCAAAAATTTCCAAAATTTACATTCCTCATGTAAATTTTGTTCTAAACTCAAATATCAACTCAGAAAAAAATTTAAAACAAAACAACACTATGGAAAACACACTATGGCCGAAACATCCATAGGCCATTTCTCTTGATTTTTGTTACAATTCCTTCCAACTTCAAAACTCATGCTTAAACCAAAATTTTACAACAAACATCTTCCAATCCTAAGTTTAAAACCATACTTGAAACATCCATTTAGAAAAAGCTAATAATCAACACCAAACTTTTTTGTAAAAAGATCAAAACACTTGAATCACAAGCTTTGTCCTTAAATCAAAACATCTCCAAGAATTCCAAAAAATCTAATCTTACTTCTAACATATTCATAACATCATCCTCAGATAAACCATGCTTTAAATCATCAAACTAAAGTCACCAAAATCACAAAAATAACACTTGGAGTTTTTGATTTTACACTTAGTCCAAAAACAGAAACTTTTTCTTAACTAGCTTTGATAAATCTCTTGATCAATGGCTTAAGAAGGTGAGATCTTTGAAATAAAGTATCACATGGTTTAAAAACGTGTCCTAAAGAATATCCAACCATCAAAATTAAAATCACATGGCTAAAACCCAATAAAACATGGATCTAACCTAAAAACATCAAATCTTAGGCCTAACCGAAATTCTCTTGCATAGAAAAATCATATCTTTGAAACTAATACTAAATATCTCCAAAATAACATCCTAACATGAAAATAAGAGACTTAGGATCATCATATAAAAATATCAAAGCCTTTAGAGTAAGATCAAACCTCAAAATATTCAAACTTTATCCAAATAAAAACTGTTTTGTCACTTCCAGTTTTCATGTTTCTAGATCTAATAAAATCTATCATCAAAATCTTTATTCATGCAACAAAACCTCAATGAAAACTCTTAAACACATTCTAAGAACACTCCATAAAATTTTCGGACCAAGATATATCCATTAGCTTGGTCAAAAACTCCAAAACATAACACACTCTCCAGATTCACGCCCAGAATGACCTTTCCATGGTTAAAAATACTTTTGACCGACCAAATGACCATGGAATGATACGAAAAATACATCTACGGAAACTAGACTCAAAGAGGAACAACTTTTATGAAGGAGTCATCGTGTGAAAATACTTACAAAGGGTCGAAAAACTCCACGCAAAAAGACCCAGAAATCTGCCCGAGAGAGCTCTTTTGGGTTTCTCTCTAAGAACGGGGTGAAGAAATGATTAAAGTGAAGTAAGTGTGTCTTGCACGACTCAAGACTTCTGTAGGGAGAATATTTGGACCTTAATGATCATTGAGTGGAGGTGTAGACATGTGACATAATGTAGAGGATAGTGGGGGGCAAAAGACAACTTACAAAGGCTATGAGACATGGGACTTGATGGGGTGGGTTCCTCCATATTAATGAGTGCAACTTGATGCAATGAATGGTCTGCCAAGTGGGGGAGGAAATTTCTCCAAGAAGCTATGCCAAGGTGGCCAAAATTCGTGGGCTTTAGTGGGCCTTAGTGGGCCTCAACCAAGTGGGCTTCAATTTGGGGTTTAAAGGGGGTTTGGTTAGGGTTTGAGATGCTATCAAGCCCAAATCCAATTTTTCTTGGCCCAATCAAATTTCTAAGGTTTAAAATGTTGGATAAAGATGTCATAATAGGAATTTGAGAAATTAATAGCATGTGAAAGTGATTTAATCAAGTGATTAAACACAATACTAGAAATTGGATCAAAAAGGGTTTGAATGCCAACTTTAGGGTTTGGGGAAACCGTTTAGGGTTTCGGTTTCAACCAAGTTTTTGGGGTTTCAAAAGGATTCCAACCATTTAGGGTTTTACTAGGGTTGAAACCCTCTTCATCTAACTCAATTTGGTTGATCAGATGAAAAAAAACTGTTTTGCTTAGGTGGCATGATCTCACACATTGATTTCCTTCACAAATCCATCTAATGGTTTCTCTTTGTGCCAAGTATCTAATACTATTCATTATGTGTGGTTAAGATCTTGCCAAGTGTCCAAATAAAACTTCTCTAACCTAATTTGGACATTTCACACTGTGATTTTGAAACCACTGCACTTAGTACGCTTATCGAGGTTACTATTCACTCCGAAAAAGTGCATAATAAACTTAGTACTGAAAAATCCTAAATATTCAACTGAGTCTAGTGGCGTAAACTATAACGTAATCTGACACTTCTAACTACCTCAAACAAATAAAATCACATTTCTGGCACCATAGTGAGTGATAAAACTAATTATGTTGACATACTAGAACTTATGCGATTAGCCGATTCGTAAAAACTTATGGGGTTTTCACGAGATTTCTAATGTCTATAGAAATTCCACCATTGAATTTCTAGCGGGCTGTTACATCCTCCCCTCCTAAAAAAAAGATTTCGTCCTCGAAATCGACGCAAGTACAAACATAAAACACGCTTAAAACACTGTAGATAGTTTGAAAAAAAAAGAACCGTCCGTGACCCGACAAGTGCTGCAAAGTCTCGGGGCCTACTCTATGAATTTAATACGGCTAGTGATTTGAACAAACGCCTGATGTTGATGACAACCGTGATTGAAGGCTTTGAGTTTCTATAAAGAAACAGGATCATCTTCATCCATCGGAAAGAAAAAACATCGCTTCTTGACCTGTGTTTTGTTTTTCCATAACAAAATAATGGCTGGGCAAAACTCTTCCACTAATGTTCCAGACTTGAATCAGGAACCCTTGACGCATCAACCATCAATCTTCTCTCCTGAGGTCGTCAATACTACGATAGGAGCAGCGAACTGTTCTTCTAGTAGGACTGATTCTGAGATTATTACAGAATCATGGAAGCTCAGTAGTCAATATGCTGCCTCTGTTACGATCATGTCTCGGAGGTTACTGGCGAGGGTAAGTGAGATTGATCATCTTAACATCCAAATATCTGAGTTACAACAGAAGCTTGCTAATAAGGATAGAGAAAATAAAAGGCTACAGCAAGAAAACCAAGAGTTGAAGAAATTTGCAGATTGGTATGCTCATGATCTGCAACCACGAATAGAAGAGCTGGAACGAGAAAGGATTCAGATACAGGGTCAACATCGGCAGATAACAGCAGAGGTTCATCGTTTTCTAGAGAAATAGGGACAAACTACTGTTAATCTAGCTGGCTTAGTAAGAAACTTTTGACAAAGCGTGTCCAGCATATCTTGTATTTCTTTTGACTAAATAAGATTTGAAGAGAAACTAGTTTGTCTTCTTCTTTATGTTATCTCTATAAAGTCAGTCTTCAACTCAATCCAATATGCATCAAAACTTATTCTCATCTCTATAACTCCTCTGCATTCCTTCAACATTCTCGCCTTAAGTTTTCAGTTCTTTTCTCAATGGCTCAATCTTCTAACATTTCCCTAGATCCATCCATGAGGTATTCAGCACCTCAACCTCCTGTCCTTTCTGCAGCTGCCATAGGTGCCATGCTGCAGCAAGAAAATACTAGTATGGCTAATAAGTCAGACTCCGATGCTGTCTACGACTTGGTGAGTCTTGGGACTCGCTACTCATCTTCTATAATTGCTTTTTCCCAGCGGGTACAAGCCAAAAACCAAGAGGTTGAAAGGCTTAAAGAACAAATTGTTGTACTTCAACGAATTGTTCAAGAGTCTCACACCAGGGAAGGAATCCTTCGGCAGCAGAATAAACAGCTGAAAACTCTACTGGATTCTTCATTCCGCTTGCCAGCTCCCATGAATAGGGATGATATGATATTGTATGAAGAGAGTGAGCGTCTCCAACATGAGGCTAAGAACCTCAAGTTTATGTAGAAGCATTTTATTAAAAAAAATATCTCTTTATATTTATGAACTCTGGTTTTATCCTTTAAGAGATATTCGTAACATGCTTCATACCTATTTCTCTTCTAATCATATATAATCTATCTTCTGGTAAAGGTTTTGCGAAAATATCTGCTAACTGATCATGTGTGTTTGTGAACTCTATTACTATATCGCTTTTCTGCACATGATCTCGAAGAAATTCAAGCCTAATGAAGACTAAAATCTCAAGCCTAGTATTTGGTGCATTTCCTAAGGACATGTGGATTTACAACCCAGAGACGTATTGCTCTGATACCACCTGTGACGCCCCCAAATTCCGCTTGGGATTGAACGGACATTTGAAGCGTCGAGACATGCAACACAAGGTTACCTGCCCCCGTTCATGACATATAAGATGCAATGTTCCTAACATGCATCTAACATTATGCAATATTCGCAGCGGATAATCTTTTTCTTTAGCAATACTATGCACCAACTAAATATATCCCAAATACTTGAAACATAATTCATACATAAAGGCATACTAAAAAGCCGTGATCACCACACTAGTCTAAAATGGTTGTGATCAAAAGAATACTTGAGATACAACTCCAAAAGTACAAGTATTAACCTAAGTTAAATACTATACCATCATCAACATCGCACCGTGGCCTAGTCGACCGTATTCAGTTGGTCAGATTCCAATTCTCCTTTGGGTCCTGTAACAAGATCTACCATTCGGGGGGAATGGTAGTTGGGACTACCACAGTGAGATTTGATTACAAATCTCAGTAAGTTAACATAAAACTTATACACAGGTTAAAAATGCATGCATGGCAGTAAAAGCATAAATGCATAATTATAGTCATACATAAACATAGTATAACTTGACATATAGCATGACTTAACCAGAACTTAAGCGTGAACTGAACTTGACTTAACATGGCATGAACTTAAGCTTAAAACATAACATGAACAATCAACATAACATGAACGTGAAACATAACATGGACATGAACATAACATAACATGAACGTGAGCTTGAACGTATCATAAACGTGAACATAACATGATGTGAACATGAACTTGGAACATAACATGAACATGAACATAACATGTACGTGAGCATAACATAACATGAACTTGATCTGAAACTTGACTTAACATAAACTTGGAATCTTATTTAATTGTCTTGATTAATAACGTGCATTAATACGTACTCCACAGTTGTTGTGGCCCCACGTATTCAAGTAACATAAAACATAATACGTACTCCACAGTTGTTGTGGCCCCACGTATTCTACATGTCACAATTGCTGTGTCTCATGTAGTGTATGCTCCACAGTTGTTGTGGCCCCATACTTCATGCTCCACAGTTGTTGTGGCCCCATGAATTCACATAACATAAAATATAATACGTACTCCACAGTTGTTGTGGCCCCACGTATTCTACATGTCACAATTGCTGTGTCTCATGTAGTGTATGCTCCACAGTTGTTGTGGCCCCATACTTCATGTAACATAAAATATAATACGTACTCCACAGTTGTTGTGGCCCCACGCATTATAAGTAACATAAATATAATACGTACTCCACAGTTGTTGTGGCCCCACGCATTATAAGTAACATAACATTAAATATAATACGTACTCCACAGTTGTTGTGGCCCCACGCATTATAAATAACATAAAATATAATACGTACTCCACAGTTGTTGTGGCCCCACGCATTATAAATAACATAAAATATAATACGTACTCCACAGTTGTTGTGGCCCCACGCATTATAAATAACATAAAATATAATACGTACTCCACAGTTGTTGTGGCCCCACGCATTATAAATAACATAACATAAATATAATACGTACTCCACAGTTGTTGTGGCCCCACGCATTATAAGTAACATAAATATAATACGTACTCCACAGTTGTTGTGGCCCCACGCATTATAAGTAACATAAAATATAATACGTACTCCACAGTTGTTGTGGCCCCACGCATTATAAATAACATAAAATATAATACGTACTCCACAGTTGTTGTGGCCCCACGCATTATAAATAACATAAATATAATACGTACTCCACAGTTGTTGTGGCCCCACGCATTATTATAACATAACATGTCTTATCTTTCTTAATGCATGTGATATTATTTAATATCATATACTTTTCTAACATGGCGTATACTTGTAAATGGCATAATATGATTTAATCATAAACATTTCATGGCATACATGTATCATATGGCATACTTAACATGGCATACTTATAACATACATCATTGTATGGCAGAAAAGATTATTTAACAGATAATTATTCATGAGAGATTAAATCATACGTAACAGATAAACATGTAATGACATAGCATGACATGGCATATACGATAACATACATACATAAATTGTAGTTCTCTTACCCATCACACATACACAATAAACTGATAGTAAGTTAGAGGCTAACTTACCTCGATCGTCGCGTTCTATGAGAATAGAGCGCGAGACACGAGGAACTGCACAACAGCTGGAAGAGGAACACTCGAGTCCTTAAGATTTTCACTTCTGAACTCAATTGCCATATTGTAAGCACTTGCAACACCACGGCCAACTTGAGGTTTCACTATACTCGGAAGAGATAAATTGACTTCAGAAAGCCTTTGCACTAAAACAAGTTCATTAAAATTATCAATAACAACCAAACAAACAACTCATTTCTCAATCCATATACTCTTAGCCATAGTCAACCACAAGATGACACCAGTCATCCCGGACTATAATCCATATCATCACTGCTTCGGGACACTGTCATACAGTTTCCCAACATTACACCATACGCTCCACACTTCTCTGCTACGCCATTCAACCCTTCGTGACACGCCATCCGATGTATCACGACTTAATACAGAGTACACTCACGTGAACTCTCTTCCATCCACACTACAATACCCATCACTGCGATACACGTCTCACGGTGCATCGCTACGCGACACGGAGTACGCGCTACGCGTACTTCCTTCGCTACAACTCTCATCAACACGATGCACATCACACGATGCATCGCCATACAACACGGAGTACACTACATGCGTACTCCCTTCCTTCTACGACACACATCACTACAGTGCACGTCGCGCGGCGCGTCGCTGCATTACACAGAATACGCTACACGCGTATTCTCTTCACACAACCCGCCGTATCACATCTACGGCATCCATCTCACGCCTATACTTCACAGCACAGTCCACAAAATACACAATCAAACGCAACACTTCACAACCACACTTCGCTTCACAACTACGCAACGAATTCCACAAATACAACTACACAATCCACAAACCAACCAACTATTTTAAACGTAAAATAACTAGAGATAGAAGGTTATACCATCGACGGGATAACCCGTGCGTCGCTCGTTGTTCGTCACGAACATGCGTCGGAGGAACGTACGTGGCGGCGTACGGTGGCTGTCCACCACATAAAGTGGTAGTTTGGGCTTGAGAAAGGCTAGGCGTGGTCTTGGAAGACTCATGATTTTACAGCTGTCGGTGAAGAACAAAATACGTGATTTACGGAAAAGATAAACTATACGCGTGATTCCAGATGAGGGTAAAGACAAGAGAGATGTGATTGCTGTCGGGAAATAATCCAAAACTGATAATTTTAGCGGGCTGTTACACTCATTGTTCCCTACCGATACATTCATAGAAGTTTTGGAGATTTATTGAACCAAATCATTAAATATCTTATCATCATTTTCCCTGTCAATTCTTGCTATTGAACCAAAATGGCAATGGTATCTTCAATTTGCTTTTGCTGCTGTTCTTGCTGCTACTAAAGATGATTCAAAGAATTCACCACCTGTGCATAGGATTGCGTCACCTCAGCCATGACTACTGATACCACTTTGTAATGGACCTACAAATTCATTCCACTAATACTAGAGAATTGTATAGAGAGAGAGAGAGAGAGAGAGAGAGAGAGAGAGAATTGCTTTTGAAATGATCATCGATGATCTTCCCTCCTATTTCCATCAACTATATATTCTTCCCAAATGACAGCGTATTACAATTACAAGCTAAAGGCAAAACGCAACTAATCACTTAAAACAACTAAAGACAACATCGTATCAACTCTCCATTACAAACTACAAATGTAAACAACATTGCTCCACTTAATAAAAACATCGCACAACAAACACAATTTCCCCTCATTCACAAAACGATAGTGCGCGCTGCATTCCCCAACTTAACTACTTTAACTACTACCACTTCCCTGAATTTGCAACCTTCTTGAACTGCTGAATCACATTTTCAACATAGTAAGCTCTCGTTATGCTCCATAACTCGAGCTGGCCTCAACCCATGACAAGGGGGTGTGGAGTTAATTTGGCTTGTGGCATGTGCCATGCATGTCCATGGCACCAATCCTTCGGCAGCGCAGTAGTACTGCTTTCATTGTCATATAAAAAAGTGGGAGAAAATATTTTCCTCGTACAACAATCGTGATGAGTATCAACCCTCCATGGCAGACCTTTTTAATTGCCAATTTACATCGGGACTGGTTGGAATTATGCAACAAAAATGTTACGGACACAGGGTTTCCGTAGCAAGATACTTGCGATTGCTTGACGTTCTTCATACTCATGCAGTATTATATATATCTGATCATGACTAGTGTTTGTTCTATTTCCAGATCAATTAAGGCATTGATTGTTCAGAAAAATTATATCATGACGTCATGCAACCCCACAATAATTAAAAGGAAAGTGTTTTAGCTTTTACATTTGACCAAGTAATGTGCGAGGTATTTCAATTTTCTTATCACTTGGGAGTGGAAGCTTCGATCGATCGACTGATCATCCAACGCACTAAATCAGCCATGTAAGTCAGAAGATGAATAATTACATTCATTCATTTTACAGGAAATATAGACATGAGGTTGTGAACCTCATAAGCACGCACGTGTGACAATCTGTGGGTTTTGTCTAACGAGATACAAAAGAGAATTTATATTAGTTCAGATGGGCCCATGCAATATTAATCCAACGCGATGATCTCGAGACCGAAGTGGTCCAGCACCTTAATTTGCGTGCAAAAACCATGTTCTCGAAGCCAGCATAAAGCAAGGTGCTTTTGCATTCCCATACCTATAAGGTGAATATGCAATCGCAACGACAACCGTTACAAAATTGGAGATGTTCCGATTAGCATACTGAGGTAACAGGTTTACATATTTTAATTTTGTTGTTTTAGAAGGTATAAATCTCGTTATTTTTTTAAAAAAATTTGATTAAATTTAAAATTCATACAAAAAAAATTATTTACTAATAATAAATTTCATTTTAAAAAAATACACAGAATTTACACAATCTAGAACTATATATGCCCTGTTTGAATAATAAAAGTCTTTCATCTCATTTTATCTTATAATTACAATTTTATCAAATTTTCAAGTAAAATATAATAAATAATTCAACTTTTTTAAATATTAAAATAATAATAATATTAAAAAAATAATATTCGAATAATATTTTATTCAACTTCTAACTTTTATCTCAACCCATTATTCAAACGGCACCATAATATTACTTCGTCTAAAAACTAAAATGCATTTATATATTAAAAGTTTAACTTTAATGAAAAACAAATGCAAGTTGGTCCTCAACTAACCAATCTTGAGAACGACCATACCGTATATCCACTCACTAATTATATATTCTCCCTTAATTATGGTGACACCCACGTAAAGTAAAGCTCATCTTTGAGATGTGATATTTTCACTTGGGAATAAATAGTTTTTCCATACAATCAAAGTGATTATTGTCTTTGGTCAAATTCTACCGCTTGCGTCTTTTTAGGTTTGAACAATACTGCAGTATAAAAGGTTTAACAGTAGCCTTTAAAAGTAGAAAAAGAGAAAGATTAACTATTGAGGCGAATGTTTAGAGTTTTTATGTCATTTTATGAGACAGCATGACGATTTCATGTCTCATACTCAAAACCTACTTCATACTCATATTTTCTCAATATTCATCATTCATGTCTGCCTTGTACAATACTTAACCAACTAACACCAGCATCCCACCCAATTACAATCTATTGTTGGTCTTGTGGCTTTCCCGCTCTGGCCTTCCCCTTAAAGGAACAGAAAGCCATTGGCAATCATGGTATAATGATAAAAGAAGCACAACAAAAGTGGTTGAGGGGCTGCTCAGCTTATTAAATGTCATTCCTCCCCCCTCCTTTTCTATTCAAAATTCGAACTCACACCACATTTCCCAACACCCTCCTACCTTGCTGCTTTCTAGCTCTTAGTCTTATAGTTTTTGCATTTTCTTGAGAAACAGAGAAATAAATCTCTAGGGTTTGTAGTACTAATGGAAGTAAAGAATACAGAGAGGAAGCTCATCTGCTAGGAGTCTGCAGAAAAGGAAAGAGAGTTGGAAAATGAACACGGCAAGATTCATCAAGTGTGTCACAGTTGGTGATGGAGCTGTCGGAAAGACCTGCATGCTTATTTCTTATACAAGCAATACCTTTCCCACAGTATGATAGATAATGTTTCATAACAAGTTACCCGTGATTATACACGTTCATTCATATTTAACCGAAATTATTAAAAGCATAATTTACGGTCTGTTACTTATTAATGATGTTTTCTTTGTTCAAATTCTTGTAGGATTATGTGCCTACTGTGTTCGACAACTTCAGTGCTAATGTCGTGGTTGATGGCAGCACAGTTAACCTTGGACTATGGGATACTGCGGGTAAGAAATATTTGCTTCCTGGGGTTGTAACTTCAATTCTAATGGAATTTGTCAAGTTTACGCTAGCTTAGATATGTTATTAGAAAGTGAGGAAGGGAAGAAAAACAATTAGGCCTAGAATTCCTTTTGTTTTTCGGCAAAAAAACACCTTATATATGTATATATTTTTGCAGATATAAGCATTATAAATATTATGTTTTCCACAGCAAACTATCACCTTTTTCTTAACATACATCATAAGATTTCGAAAATGAAAAATTGACAGTATAAACTACTAAATATTGACAATATGCATCTTCAGGCTTGGCTAAGATGAACCATTGAGATCGATGAAAATTATGACCTGTGATGCCATCTTAGAATGACTAGATCTTAACCAAAGGTGCTCAATGATTAGTTTTAATAGTTTAGGGTGCCAATTGCAAGTTTTGATAGTTTAAAGTACGAGTTGAAAAAGGCAGCTATAATTGAGGGGTGTAAAGTGCAATTTCCCTGACATAATTATTCGTGATTGTCCTATAGTTAATGTTCATGTTGGGTGAACACAGGGCAGGAGGATTACAACAGGTTGAGGCCATTGAGTTATAGGGGCGCAGATGTTTTCTTGTTGGCATTCTCACTCATCAGCAGAGCCAGCTACGAAAATATCTCTAAGAAGGTTTTCATTCTTAAATTTCTCCATTTCATTTATTGCTTGCATTTTCGAGATATTCTTCTAAAATATCGATATATTGGCTCCCAGTGGATTCCTGAGCTGAGGCATTACGCCCCTACTGTGCCAATAGTTCTTGTTGGAACCAAACGTGGTATGGAATTTTTCTATATATTACATTGAACAAACACACACATACATACTTAAATCCAGTGGTTTATGTTTGGATGTAATTTCTGGCAGATCTTCGGGATCACAAGCAGTATTTGATTGATCATCCTGGGGCTACGCCTATCACAACTGCTCAGGCAAGTCTTAATTTGTTTTGTTTTATTTCTGGTCTCTGTTTGCTTTGGTTAATGAAGTTATTTAATGGAGAGAATATTGAATGTTGGACAGGGTGAAGAGCTGAAGAGGGCAATTGGTGCTGCTGTTTACATAGAGTGCAGCTCCAAGACTCACCAGGTTTGCTCAATTGATTTTCCAACTGGCGAAACTAGTGTTTACTCCGCGTCGCCACAACAATTCAGTTATCAATTTTACACGGGATTTTTACTCCGTGGGCAACGTGTACTGGCTTTTTCAAGGTTGTAAGTTTAGAGTTTACAGATTATATCCGTAGCAATTGAAAAGGCAGTGGGACAATTAATGGTTATTGGGACGACCTAGTTGGTATTCTTATAACGATACTCTTCGCCTTATTAGCAGTTAGAAGTCATACCTCTCATACTTGTTTCAACAGAGATTATCTAATTTTGTCTTTTGCTGCGATGCTTCAGAATGTTAAGGCTGTGTTTGATGCTGCAATCAAGGTGGTTTTGCAGCCCGCTAAACCGAAGAAAAGGCGACGGAAGCAAAGCCCATGCACATTACTCTGAATCCAGTTCATGTTATAATTCCCCTTTTGTAACAGCCAGGGGACGCATGTCTCAGTCCTCTTCTGCTGTGTATTCCAGCTCTTTCGAACCTATCATGTTGTTCAGTCCCTATTTTTCAATCTACTATGCACTATGCTTCATATGCATTTCATATATAGGAAAATATAAGATTTTACAAATGTAAACTTTCTGAAGGTCAGAATGTAAGATACCCTCTTTTCTACTAATTGTATCTGACAGCAACGAAATTAAGACGCCGACATCCTTGGACTGGTGTCGAAGATCCTACAAAGTACGTGAACAATAACATGGTTTCGACTATAAATACAACAATATAATAATGACAATCTCAGTAGTACATATAATGCACGTAGAACTAGTAATTAAAGGAATGAAAAGGTTTAGACTAATAGCTAATTATATATATTTTCCCTTCATGTGTTTAATTCCTATGTCCGAGATGTACTTTACGAAAATGCTGGCTTTCTCTATCCATAGAATGAGTACGATTCTTTATTGGTGGCTTTGGCCATTATTTACCAAATTAAGCACAACACTACAACGAACTCCTATACACGCAGTGTCTTCTCTCTCGAGTGAGAAAGAGTGAGACTCCAGTACCTTGAGATTTTCTCAAGGTTTTCGTCTCACATAGTGTGAGGTTAGTGTGTATGCTCTACTCTGTTACCAAGAACTAGTCTACGATGGAGGCTGCTGAGGAACTGGCCAAGAAATGGGAAACTTTGCACCTGACAAAGGAAGAGAACTCATGCTTTCATGTCCAGCAAGAAGCCACGAGAGGACATGAAAATCTATGCATTGTTGGAAAGGCCCTGGTGGAAAAAAATGTTAGCAGCGAGGCATTCAGGGTAACTTTATCTCAGGAATGGAGGCTGGAGGGTTGGGTCAAGTTCAAGGAGTTAGGTAATCAGTGTTTCTTAATCGAGTTCCAGAAACAAGGGGACAAAGAGAAGGTTTTGAGTGGTCGACCCTGGTTCTACGAGAGGAGCCTACTAGCTCTTCAAGAGGTGGATGAAACAGTTTCAATTAATGCTCTACATTTTGTCTACGAGCCCTTCTGGATACAATTGCACAATCTCCCCTTAGCTACCATGACAAAGCGTTTTGGTGAGGAATTTGCATCCTCAATAGGGCCTGTGATCAGGGTTGAAGCAGGTGCGGATGGACGTGCATGGGGCAAATGCCTCCGTGTTAGGGTGGCAGTAAACCTGCAAAAACCTTTGATGCGAGGTAAATGGCTCAGCTTTGAGGACAAACAACATTGGATTCCAATAAAGTATGAAAGACTTCAGAATTTCTGCTTCCACTGTGGGGTGTTGGCACACAAGGGCAGAGCTTGCATGAAACCACGTTATGAACAATAAGGAGAGGACAAAGCAAAACAACAATTTGGTCCATGGCTGCAAGCACAACCAATGAACACCAACATTTTTGATAGCCGCAGATACGGTGGCTCAACTAGCGACAACCACCACAAAGAGGAACCGTACGAAGACAAAAGGGGTGGTGACAGAGAGGAGATGTTACCACAGGCTTTTTCAACTCTGCAGACGAAAGGTGAGGGGGGAAGCTGGGAAAAGACAAGTCAAGGGGATGAAGGACAGCCTGAATCAGAGGAAATCCAAAACAGAAGGAAGAGTGCAAACTTTTCTCTCGGGCCACTCAATAAAGCTCAACATGGTAATCACCCATCTGACTCAAAAGGTGCACCAGACCACAGCAAGACTGGACCTGTCGAAAAGGGACTAGTGTTTTCAGTACCACCAGGTAACCCCACCAACATGGAACTAGATAGCAACTTAGCAAGTTTGAAATCTGTTGAAAAGGCAAAAAACCAACTAAAGGCACATGAGGTTAAGGAGGGTCGAGTAAATTGTGAGGGAGGTCCACTTGACCCCCCCATGGACCCTAGTAATAAGGCAAATCCCGCAGTGGAATTACCTAGTAGAATACCTGTCCTAACTACCAACAAGAAACTAGGTAGAAGGCCTGCTGAGCATAACACCAGAATTTGGAAGAGACTAGCTCGAGAAAGGAGGTCAAAAACAGGAAACAATGAAGGGGAGATACTAACTGAAATATCAAACTACTTCTTGAGAGCAGGCAACAAGAGGAAAGGTAGATGGATCCCCAATAAAAAGGAACCTGCACCAAAGAAACAGAAAGGGAAGGAAAACACTAATGAAAATATCATCTCTAAGGCAGTGGCTGGTCCCCAGCCCTGCCAACACCAATGAACATCCTAGCTTGGAACTGTCGAGGGCTTGGGAACCCTCGGACAATTAGATCCCTTAACCTCATAGTTAAGGATAAGTGCCCAACCATGATTTTTCTCATAGAGACTAAGTGTTCTAAAACAAGGATAGAAGAAGTCAGTAGAATCTTGAATTTTGAAGCATGTCTGGTAGTAGACAGTAGAGGAAGCAGTGGGGGTCTTGCACTAATGTGGAAAACAAATGCAAGTGTATCTATACACAACTACTCGAGATGGCACATTAGTGCTTATGTAACATTAGAAAAGGAGAAGCCATGGCTCTTCATGGGCTTCTATGGCCATCCTGAGACAGCTAAGAGGCACCAAAGCTGGGATTTCCTCAAAATCCTCAAACCAGCAACCAATTTACCTTGGATTTGCTGTGGAGACTTTAATGAGATTGTATGCCAGGCAGAGAAGAAGGGAGGTGGCCCTAGACCCTACAAACAGATGGAACTCTTCAGAAACACCCTTGAGGTATGTGATTTGAATCCAGTTTTCACAAAGGGTCCTAATTTCACTTGGGCCAACAATAGAACTAAGGGAAGCTTCACCAAAGCAAGACTAGATCAAGCATTTGCCAACCTAGGGTGGTTACAAGAATTCGAGGGTTCTTGCTATAGGGTTCTGCTAGCCTTATCCTCAGACCACTCCCCCCTACTAATCAGCACTGGTCCTCACTATGGGCAACAAAGCTTTAGGAGTAAGAAATTCACATTTTAAGCATCTTGGTCATTGAAAGATGACTACCCAACCATAATTAAAGAAGCCTGGAAAAGGCCTGCAAATGGGGAAACTCACTCTAAGACTATGAGAAACAGGTTGACTGAATGTGGGGATGAACTACAGAAGTGGAATAGGAAGGTCAACAAAAGAGCTCCAACAGAGATAAGGCAAAAATTGAAGAGGTTGGGTGAACTACAAGAAGCAGGCAGTGGAAATCATCAGGAAACTGTTAGGAATTTACAAAAGGAAATTGACCAAGCACTTGCTGAAGAGGAACTGAGGTGGAAACAAATAGCCAAATAACATTGGCTGCAGAAAGGGGACAGGAACACAGTCTTTTACCACCTACACGCATCACACAGAAGAAAGGTCAACAAAATCTCACAAATTCTAGATCATAGGAACAACATGGTGTCAGAAAAGGAGGAAATAGGAGCCACTTTCACAAGATTTTTCTCTGAACTATTCACCTCATCATCCCCCTCAGGAATTGAAGCTTGCATAAAGGACTTGCCTCTTTGAGTAACAGCTAGCATGAATTCCTTCCTGTTGAACCCAAGGTTTCAAGTTTCATGTAATTAAAAATCTACACATGGATTTTGATGATAACAAATGAATTCAAAAAATAAAGGAGTCCCAAGCTCAAGTTGTCCACACAATGGAATCAAGTACATCAAGGAACCAAGCATGAGCAAGAAGGGAACAAGTTCACATTAAAGTCATAAAGTAATGTTGTAAATCTCTTAAAAATTCGAAATTAGGATTAAGGCTCAAAATTAATATTTTATTATAAAGCATTAAAATACATTTTCCACATGTGCATGATTATTTTGAAAATTAAATTTGAAAATTTTGAAAGATGATTGATTGTTATCTTTCACATGTGCATGACATGATCAAAGGTTTGAACTTTGAAAATATTAAGATGATTGATTGTCATATTTCACATGTGCATGTTTTATTTGAATATTTTCAAAAGTGATGGATGCTTTTCTTGAGTTATGCAAAAGATAGATGTTTTTATTTGAAAATTTTGAAAATTAAAGTGTGCTCCTTTTGTCATATGCAAAAAGTAAAAGATTAGGTTCGAAATTTTTGAAAAGTAAAGTGTGCTCATTTTGTCACATGCAAAAAGTAAAAAGATTAAGTTTGAAATTTTTGAAAAGTGAATGATGATGTCTTTGACATGCGAATCTTTTTAAATTTGAATATGAAGTCTCATATGCCTATAAATAGATCATTTGAGAGCTTCACATTTACAACACCAAGAGCATACAATATTCATTCAAAGCTTTCATTCTCTCTTCTCTAAGCATTGAGCCCTAACCCTTGTTCATTTTGAGAGATATAGTTTGCACTGTATTGTTCTTATTTCACTCATTGAGGAGTATTTTCTGATAACCTACCCACTATCAGCTCTTGTATCAGTAAAAGGGTGTGTATAACCCTTGTGTGTGTAGAAAGTGTTCTACACAAGGAATAGTTAAATCACCACGTGTAAGGTGATTGCAAGTGTAGAGGGTGTTCTACACAGATCCTTTGTAGCGGTGTTGTTCAAAGGTGTAATAGATTTCTATCTCCACCTGAAGGAGGTTGAATAGTAAATTTGGGGATCCTCAAGGGGTAGCTTGAGGCGAGGACGTAGGCAGTGGGGCCGAAGCTCGTTAACATACTAAGTTTGCTTCTCTCTTACCCTTACTCTTTATATTTATTGTTGTTTCATATTTTGTTTATATTTTATATTGTATATTTGATTTATAATTGTTATTTTTTTAAATATAACTCAATTCACCCCCCCTCTTGTGTTAGTCATCTAGGCAACAATTGGTATCAGAGCTAGTTGACCTGTACTGTTCATACAAGCAGATCACTCATGGGAACTCTCGCTTGTGACTGTGTCACCGAAGCAAGACTCTCCGACCATGGGTGACGGTGCACCGGTAGAGACGGTGGCCAGCTAGTCTGGTAGGTACAATTGTTAGATGACATAGGTACGGCCTATGATCAGTAACAATTGGTATCAGAGCTAGAGCTATGTTATAAGATTAACTATCTTTTGAGTTAAGATCTTATGGCTAACATTGCAGCTTCATTTAGTGAAGGTCAATCTAGCAGTCGACCTCCACTCTTTTGTGGAGACAATTACTCATTCTGGAAAGTTAGAATGAGAATATTCTTTCAGGCTCAAGGTCAAGAAATCTGGAAATGTATTGTAAATGGACCTTATATTCCAACAAAAGTGGTTAATGGAATAAAGGTCAAAAAGGAAGAAGAAGAGTTTGATCGTAAAGACGATAGACTTTATTTTTTGAATTTAACTGCTGTGAATTTATTATATAATGCTCTCAATGGTAATGAGTTTAATAGAGTAATGACTTGCGCTACGGCAAAGGAAATTTGGGATAACTTGAAAGTTACTTATGAAGGAACTTCTCAAGTCAAGGAATAAAAAATTTATATTCTTACTCATGAATATGAAATGTTTAAGATGAATGATGATGAATCTATTTCTAATATACACACTCGTTTTACTAACATCATAAATAGCTTGACAGCTCTTGGCAAAGTTTATTCCAAAGTGGAGATGGTAAGAAAAATTCTCAACTCTCTACCAAAACGTTGGGAATCAAAAGTGACAGCGATTCTTGAAGCTAGAGACCTCAAGAAGCTCGAAGTGAATGAACTCATCGGGTCACTTATCACCCATGAGTACACATTGAAAGGTGGAGAAGAAGAAGGAAAACCAAAGAAGAGCTTGGTACTTAAAGATGTTCCTCATGAAAGTGAAAGTGATGAAGATGAGGAAAATGACGACAAAGATGAAGAAGTTGCGAAGATAACAAGAAAAATTCAGAGGTTCTTAAAGAAAAATAAAACTCCTCCGAGGAAATCCATCAAAAAGTTTTCCAAGAAAGATTCAGGTAAGAATGACACTTTAATTTGTTATAAATGCAATAAGCCTGGTCATATCAATCCAGATTGTCCTCTGCTAAAGAAAGATCGAAACAAAGGCAAGAATGCAATGAAAGTTACATGGGATGATGATTCAAGTAGCTCAGATAGTGAAGCAAGCAATGGAGAATCAGCAAATCTTTGTCTTATGGCTAAAGATGACATTGACGTAACAAATCTTGATAATATTGAAGATCCTTCATATGAAGAATTGCAAAATGTTTTAGAAGAGGTATATGAGGAATTTGAAAAATTGGGTATCAAGTATACTGCTTTGAAAAAGAAAAATTCTTCTTTAACAAACAAAATTGATATTTTAAGAAAAGAAAGTATTGTTTTCAAAGATGAAAATCTTGAGTTGAAGAAGAAGAAAACTGATTTAGAAAATATTGTTGAAAACTTTACGAATGGAAAAAGAAATTTGAAAAACTTCTTGGTAGTCAAAGATGTGTTTTTGACAAGGTAGGCTTAGGATATATGCCAAAACAAAAATACAAACCTTATAAAAACTTCTTTGATAATCCTTCTACATCAAAATCCAATATTCATAATTCTTTCCATAATAAATTTGTCAAAAAAGGATACTATTATAATCACTCAAGATCCTCATATATGTCACATGCTATTTGCAATTTTTGTAATAGAAATGGTCATAATTATCATGCTTGTCCTATTAGAAGAAAGCAAACAATGATTATTAGGGTCATATAGGTACCTAAAAATCTTGTTTCTTCTAATACTAATAAATAAAGGACCCAAAGAACTTGGGTACCAAGAAAAATCATTTTAATTGTTTTTATAGGTATGCATGAAGTTCTCTACAATAAAAAACAAATGGTTTTTAGATAGTGGATGTTCAAGACACATGACGGGAGACAAGACTAAGTTCTTTGATCTTAGATCTAAAGAAGAATGACATGTGACATTTGGAGACAACTCGAAAGAAAAGATCGTGGGAATAGGTAAAATTGGTAATAAATCTTCTCTCATAATTGAAGATGTTCTACTTGTTGAAGGTTTAAAACATAATCTTTTGAGTATAAATCAATTATGTGATAAAGAATTTATAGTTACTTTCAAAATGGATAAGTGCATTATTTTGAATGATCATGATAGTAATATTTGTTTTACTGCTTTTAGAAGCAACAATGTTTATACAATCCATGTTGAAGAAATTATCTCACAAGATGCTATTTGTTTTTCAGTTCAAAATGAAACTAGTTGGCTATGGCATAGAAGACTAGGCCATGCCAACATGGAACTTATTTCTAAGCCTTCAAAAAATGATCTTGTAAAAAGTTTACCAAATGCAAATTTTCTTAAAGACAAAATTTGTGATGCATACCAATTTGGTAAACAAACAAAAACTTCTTTTAAAACCAAGAAACATCTTTCCACTACTAGACCACTACAACTGATACACATGGATCTTTTTGGACCAAATAGAGTTGCAAGTCTAGGAGGAAAATATTATGCATTTATTATTGTTGATGATTTCTCTAGATAGACTTGGGTCATCTTTCTTGCTCATAAAGATGAGGCACATAATGCCTTTACCAAGTTATGCAAGAGAATTCAAAATGAAAAGGGCTATACTATTTCAAGTATCCGAAGTGATAGGGGAAAAGAATTTGTTAATAAAAATATTGAAACATTTTGTGATGAAAATGGTTTTGTGCATAATTTTTCTGCTCCACGAACTTCTCAACAAAATGGGGTAGTAGAGAGGAAAAATAGATCTCTTCAAGAGATGACAAGAACAATGCTTAATGAAAACAACTTGCCTAGTTATTTTTGGGCCGAAGCGGTAAGTACTGCATGTTATGTTATAAATAGAGTTATGTTAAGGTCTAAATTAGATAAAACCCCCTATGAGCTTTGGAATGAGAAGAAGCCCAACATTGGTTACTTTCATGTATTTGGATGCAAATGTTTTATTTTGAATGACAGGATAATTTAGGCAAATTTGATGCAAAATTTGATGAAGGTATCTTTCTTGGATATTCTATTAATAGTAAAGCTTATAAAGTATTCAATAAAAAGACTTTGACTGTACAAGAATCTATGCATGTAGTATTTGATGAATCTAATTCTCTACTCTCGAAGAAATCCATTGATGAAGAAACAGGAGTTATAAATAATACGGAAAGTCTCAATCTCAACAAAGAGAACACAATAGAGGAAGTCCAACATGTAGACATCAGGAAAGATCATCAAAATTTAATACAAGATGAAACCAAACAATTGAAATTTGTGAAAGATCATCCAGTGGAACAAATTCTGGGAGAACCTTCTCGAGGTGTAAGTACTCGATCATCTCTTAGAAATATTTGCAATCATACTGCTTTTCCATCTCAGATTGAACCTAAAAATATTGATGAAGCACTTCTTGATGAATCTTGGATAATAGCTATGCAAGAAGAGCTTAATCATTTTGAAAGAAATGATGTTTGGACACTTGTTCCTAGACCCAAAAATCATACTATTATTGGAACAAAATGGGTTTTTAGAAACAAGAAAGATGAGTCCGGAGTCATTACTAGAAATAAGGCTCGACTTGTAGCCCAAGGTTTCAATCAAGAAAAAGGAATCGATTATGATGAGACATATGCACCAGTCGCAAGATTAGAAGCTATTCGAATGCTACTTGCATATGCTTGTTATAAAGATTTCAAACTTTTTCAAATGGATGTTAAAAGTGCTTTTTTAAATGGTTTTATAAATGAAGAGGTATATGTTGAGCAACCTCCAGCTTTTGAAAATCATATTTCTCCAAATCATGTTTTCAAACTCATAAAAGCACTATATGGACTCAAACAAGCTCCTAGAGCTTGGTACGAGAGACTCAGTGGTTCCTTGATTGAAAAAGGCTTTTCAAGAGGAAAATTGATATAACTCTTTTCATTAAATACGAAAATGATGATATTCTTTTGATTCAGATTTATGTTGATGATATAATATTCGGTGCTACTAATGAAAATATGTGCCAAGTTTTTGCTAAGACTATGGAGGAAGAATTTGAAATGAGCATGATGGGAGAGCTTACATTCTTTCTCGGATTGCAAATTAAGCAAGCAAAAAGTGGGACATTCATCAATCAATCAAAATATATTAAGGAATTGTTGAAGAAGTTTGGGATGGAAGGTGCTAAGGAAACTGGAACACCAATGAGCCCATCCACTAAACTTGATAAAGATGAATCCGGTAAACCAGTTGACTCGAAGGTATACCGAGGTATGATTGGTAGTTTATTATATTTGACAGTCAGTAGACCAGATATTATGTTTAGTGTGTGCTTATGTGCACACTTTCAATCATCTCCAAAAGAATCACATTTATTTGCAGTTAAGCGCATTCTTAGATATCTTAGTGGTACAATTAACTTAGGGTTATGGTACCCTAAGCACACATCTTTCGATCTAATCAGCTACACAGATGCAGATTATGCTGGCTATAAAATAGATCGAAAAAGCACTAGTGGAGCATGTCACTTCTTAGGTCATGCACTAGTTTCCTGGTTTAGTAAAAAACAAAATTATGTTGCACTATCTACTGCTGACGCAGAATATGTTGCTGCGGGTAGTTGTTGTGCTCAAATTCTTTACATGAAGCAACAACTTGAAGATTTTAAACTCATGAATAATCACATTCCAATCAAATGTGACAATACAAGTGCTATAAATCTTTCAAAGAACCCAATACAACATTCTAGAACTAAGCATATTGAAATAAGATATCATTTTCTTCGAGATCATGTGCAGAAAAGTGATATAGTACTAGAGTTCACAAACACACACAATCAGTTAGCAGATATATTCACAAAACCTGTGACGCCCCCAAATTCCGCTTGGGATTAAACGGACATTTGAAGCGTCGAGACATGCAACACAAGGTTACCTGCCCCCGTTCATGACAGATAAGATGCAATGTTCCTAACATGCATCTAGCATTATGCAATATTCGCAGCGGATAATTTTTCTCTTTAGCAAAACTATGCACCAAACCAAAAATATCCCAAATACTTGAAACATATTTCATACATAAAGGCATACTAAAAAGCCGTGATCACCACACTAGTCTAAAATGGTTGTGATCAAAAGAATACTTGAGATACAACTCCAAAAGTACAAGTATTAACCTAAGTTAAATACTATACCATCATCAACATCGCACCGTGGCCTAGTCGACCGTATTCAGTTGGTCAGATTCCAATTCTCCTTTGGGTCCTGTAACAAGATCTACCATTCGGGGGGAATGGTAGTTGGGACTACCACAGTGAGATTTGATTACAAATCTCAGTAAGTTAACATAAAACTCACACACAGGTTAAAAATGCATGCATGGCAGTAAAAGCATAAATGCATAATTATAGTCATACATAAACATAGTATAACTTGACATATAGC